>CM070035.1:14567740-14598882 GCA_036250615.1 Ptychadena robeensis | reverse complement strand
CCGCCCAAAAGCCGGCCAAGCCCCGCCCCCCAACAGCAGCGTCGGCTCACTGGTGGGAGAGAGACGAGGCCAGCACAGAGCCTATCCCTACCTACCCCACCCCCTGGGGGGCGGAGACCCGCTCCACCGAGGGATATGCAGGCTGACAGGAGTCAGTAGCAGCGCCCAGACCTGACCAGCCGCCCAGAGGCTCGAGCCTATCCGGCCTCTGTGTCGGCCCGGCCCTGGTTCCCTGTGTGCTGTATCAAAGCTCATGAATAGAAAGTTATGTGGAAAGGAAAAGTGTGGAAGAACACAGAGCACAAGCAGCAGGGATGAGCGCAGCCTGGAGAGGATTGTCAGGAAAAGGACATTCAAAAGTGTTGTGGACTTTCACAAGGAGGGGACTAAATCTGAATTAGTGCAAAATCCGCCACACACAGACACAGGATCCTGGACATGGATCAATGTCAATGTCGTATTCTGAACAACAAACAATGTCAGAAGCGCCTTACCTGCTCAGTGGTCCAAAATCCTTTTTTCGGATGAGAGAAAATTTGCATTTGCATTTCTCAAATCAAGGAGAAAAGAATGAGAAAAGAGAAAGAATGAATCCAGACAATCCAAGATGCTGGAAGTCCTGTGTGAAGATTCCACAGTCTGTGTTGATTTGGGGAGCCATGTCATCTGCTGGTGTTGGCCAACTGTGCTTCATTAGGTCCAGAGTCACCGCAGCCGTCTACCAGGAGATTTTGGAGCACTTCATACTTCCTTCTGCATACACAGAGCTTTATGGAGATGCTGGCTTAATTTTCCTGCCAAAAGTACCAAAACCCGGTTCAATGATCATGCCATTATTGTGCTTGATTGGCCAGCAAACTCGCCTGACCTGAACCCCATAGAAAATCTTGACAAGAAAAAGATGAGAGACATGAGACAATGCAGAAGAGCTGAAGGCCACTTTTGAAGCATCCTGGTCTTCCATTACACCTCAGCAGTGCCACAGTCTGATACCATCCATGCCACACTGCCGCATTGAGACATGAATTCATGCAAAAGGGGCCCAAACTAAGTACAGAGTACATATGCATGATTATATTTTTCAAAGGTTTGACATTTTTCAAATTAAAATCTTGTTTTAGTGATTACATGTAATATTAAAATTTCCTTAGATTTTGGGGTTTTCAACGGTACGCCATAATCATCAAAATCATAACAAATAACAAATAAAGGAAATGAAACCAAAAAGGATTTTTCCTTGATAGCTAATATCATAATGTGTATGCCATCATCCCATAAATTCATATAAAGAATTAATTTAACCAAAATTTGCACCCATTCAACACTGGTCTTTCAACCACACCGTGTTGACATGCAGGTACTGTCGCTGGCAACATTTTTTTTTTTAAAACAATACTCAGGGTTTATAAAACCAAATTTTTTTTATAGGTAATGTAACCCATATACTTTGTTCTGGTAGTCCTGTGCTATAGCTCGACGCGTTTCGCAACCTACTGTCGCTTCATCAGGTGCAACACTGGACTCTGAGCTGGCAAGGAAAACACACAGAGAGAGGTGGTCGTAGGTATATCATCAAACAAAAAAATTAAATAGTATACGTATCCCCAGGAGCGGTTCAACTAAAGTAAAACAGGTGAGTGGAATTAAATCCCAGACTACTAGTGTCTGTAATGTGTTATAATGTTCTATCAACAGGTGGTATAAGAAGAGAGAAGGATGCAGAAAAGAGAAGCATGCGCATAGTAATATATACATACAGATTAAGAAGTTTGGAAAGTGTTTTCCTTGCCAGCTCCAAGTCCAGTGTTGCTCCTGATGAAGCGACAGTTAGTGTGAAACGCGTCGAGCCATAGCACAGGACTACCTGATCAAAGTATATCTATGGATTACATTACCGATAAAAAATATTTGGTTTTATAAACCCTGAGTGTTTTTTTGCCAGCGACAGTCCCCGCATGTCAACACACGGTGTGGTTGAAAGACCAGTGTTGAATGGTTGCAAATTTTGGTTAAATTCCTTCTTTAAATAACAAATGAAGGCTGAAATATCTCGTTTCGCATGAAATACGTCTATTTCATATTAGTGATTAGTGATGAGCGGCATAGGCAACATTCGTATTCGGCATGCCGCGAATTTTATGGAAAACATTCGGAAAATATTCGCATTCGGCAATATTCAGGGTTTTTTTTTTTTGCGAATATCTGCAGTTTTTATTGCGAATTTCGCGCGCGCAATATATGTTTAACATGGCGCAAATTTTTATGCGAATTTTAAAAGTGACGATTTTCGCAATATTCGCATCACCCCAATATTCAATAAAAAAAACTGTTGATGGTGTTGCTAAGCTCTTGTTGCAGCCTTCCCATTCGTCCACTTGCATTGAGAGGCATGTGAAATGGATAAAAAATACAGAATATCGGAAATATATTCACCATCTTCACGAATTGTCGAATTGCCGATATTCGGAATCCGAATATTCGCGATCATCACTAATATTTGTTTCAACTTTTAAATTGAATGACTGAAATACAGGAACTTTTGGACAGTGTTCAATTTTTTTCACAAATCACCTGTATATCTGAACTTTCATGGAGGCTTCACGTCACATGTGGGTGTCGCCACAGGGTGTCGTCCTGTTTTGTGAAGCTTCTCCCACCAGCAATCACCTTCCTGAAGCACCCAGTATAATTTCACTTGTTCTATAATAAAATGAAAAAAGAAATGTTCTATTTAAAAATCTAGTCTGTACGGTAATGAGGTGAGAAAGGAGGAACCAGTGAAAGTGGAATGTTAGCAAATTAAACTAGATCAAACATTGCAGTCGTAAGTCAAATGTGAGCTCACAGAGAATACATTGGGCTTTCCATTCAACAACAAGTCTGAATGATAAAAACAATGAAACAATTGTTGGCTGGCAGGATGTCGATTTTTTTTTTCCAAGGTCTCCTCTTCCAAACACAAACTGTCAGCTGTAAATCTAACGTAAGAACGTGTGATGACCAGCCACAGTGTTAGGAGGTTCCAAAGGACAAAGATATAAATGTTTCCTTTAGAGGAAGTCTACAATCCGATCAGAAGAGAATTAGGAATAATCCAAACTGTCCCTCTTAATTTTCCCTTCCACCATCTGCATCTGTTCTTTGCTCTGGAAAACCTCTCTGCACTGTCATCTCGAACTATATCCAAGAGGCACGTGATTCAAGGAAAATTCATAACTCCAGGAAAGAATCATACGGTTCTTATTAGCAAGATCAGTATGAGCATAGATAAAACCCTAAGAGGATGATCCCTTGATTCCTATGCCCATGGGTCCTTCAAGCTGCAGGAGATGACCGAGGCCAACTACCGACTAGGGTTGGACATATTCATTCATTCAACTGAATTTCCCAAGCCACGCCAGTATTGGTGGTGTCTGGTCAGTTAGTGCAGATTAAGGGCCTGCGTCCACTACTGTCGCAGACTCGGAGAGGACACTCTTCGTTATCTGAGCGGTGCGCCCACTGTGCTGTATCGGGCACTGCCAAATGCCACGTCTTCATCGCAACAACGCCACAGACACCTCCACCGAAGATCAATTAACGTGTCTCTGAGACGCAGAAAAGCAGCACCCAATACAGTATCGGGCACTGTTTTTCCACGTCTTTGGTATGCTTAATCAATTGTGATGGCCGAACTTTGGCCAGGTCCATTCGCGAACAGGGCGGGATAGACTTTTAAAAAAGTCAGACATCCGCATGTTAGCAGGGAGATTCAAATTCCCCGCAAACAGACCTGGATTTGAATCTCCCTGCAAACAGAAGGACGAATCTGGATAGCTGGAAGTGACGTCACTGACATCACTTCCTGTTTTCGGAGCCGCTTTTCCACTTGAAGACCGGCTTATCTATCTACCCGCTCTCTAATGAAAGATTCTTCCTCAGGTGGGATCTTACTGCTTCTTATCCTTCCGGTGCAATAATAGTGAGCTCCTTCTCGCCGCCAAACACCGGTACTGTTTGCTGGCTAGAAGGAATGCGAACAGTTCGGTCGTGAGTAGTGATAGTCAAACTTCGGCCAGGTCCGTTCACGAACAGGCGGGTGGGACTTTAAAAAAAAGTCAGACATCTGCCTGTTCGCAGGGGGATTCAAATTCCCACAAACAGAGGAATTTGACTCTGGAAAACCGAAAGTGATGACACTGATGTCACTTCCGGTACCTGGAGCACATAGTTCCTGGTTCCGATTGCCAGATATGATGCCACTGACGCCACTTCCTGTTTTTGGAGCCGATTTTTCACTAGAAGACCGGCTTCTCTACTCTGTCTCTACTGAAAAGGTTCTTCCTCCGACGGGATCTTGCTGCTCCTGATCCTGCCAGTGGAAGAATAGAGAGCCTCTTCTCACCGGCGAATGGGGCTGGTTGAACACCCGTACTGCTCGCCGGCTAGAAGGAATGTGAACATCTATGTTCGGCGCCGAAAAGTCCGCCTTGCGGACAGTTCAGCCATCACTATAAATCAATAGGGTGCAGACAAAATGCAAGTCGTGAGGAATACACCGGCAAATGTACATACGTTCAGCACAGAGAATTTGCAGTGGACACATGGCCTAAGAGTAAATATCTGAGGAAAGATTTCCAGCCGTGAAATCCTATTCTTGTATCTGACTAACGGTTCATTCCTTTTTAAAGCCAAGAGCGTGTAATATGTTGTGATGACTAGCAGTGGTACTTGCATGTGGTGATCATAAACCATCTAATTACAAAAAAAGCATGTTGGAATCTACAGAAAGCTTATTAATGAGAATTGAACCCTGAATTCTAGTGTTGCTTTGCTGCTTACCACATACTCTGGTCAGTCTATGAAGAGGCATACCAGGTTATCAGTCTGTGGGTGTGGCTTATTTCATTTCAGATGCTTATTATAACATATAAAATGGTTCATTTACCAAAGATTTGTAGAAGTAAAAGAAGACCCAGTTGGTATTAGCTGGAGCAAAATGAACCTGTAGGGTCGTGGGAGTGTGATGTGCAATGCTAACACGACTAGGTTCTTTAAGGTGGATGTCCTCTTGTCCTTTCACCAGGCTGAGCAGCTGGTAAGGAGCTTTTTTTTCGTTTATTGGCAGATATATACAGACAGCTCCAACTCCTGAGGGCAGAGAAGGGGTTCAGTCTTGGGAATAACCGTTTCAAATAGTTGCTGCCAAGCTGCTGGAACCTGCAGGCAGGGTGCTGTGGACTTTCTCCTAGATGCTGCAGTCATCAGAGAAATAATCTGCAGAAGAGCCCAGAATATTCTAAGGAGCTTCTATTTACAGTGGCTTGCAAAAGTATTGAACTTTTCCACATTTCGTCACATTACAGCCACAAACATAACTCAATGTTACTGGAATTCCACGTGAAAGACCAATACAAAGTGGTGTACACATGAAAAGTGGAAGGAAAATCATACATGATTCCAAAGATTTTTTACAAATAAATAACTGCAAAGTGGGGTGTGCGTAATTATTCAGCCCCCTGAGTCAATACTTTGTAGAAGCACCTTTTGCTGCAATTCCAGCTGCCAGTCTTTTAATCCTTGACCATTCTTCTTTGCAAAACAGCTCCAGCTCAGTCAGATTAGATGAACAGCGTTTGTGAACAGCGGTTTTCAGATCTTGCCAAAGATTCTTGATTGGATTTAGATCTGAACTTTGACTGGGCCATTCTAACACATGCTGGAAGGTGAACCTCCGCCCCAGTCTCAAGTCTTTTGCAGACTCCAAGAGGTTTTCTTCCAAGATTGCCCTGCATTTGGCTCCATTCATCTTCCCATGCACTCTGACCAGCTTCCCTGTCCCTGCTGAAGAGAAGCCCCCCCCCCCCCCCAGAGCATGATGCTGCCACCACCATATTTCACAGTGGGGATGGTGTGTTCAGAGTAATGTGCAGTGTTAGTTTTCCACCACACATAGCGTTTTGCATTTTGGCCAAAAAGTTTGATTTTGGTCTCATCTGACCAGAGCACCTTCTTCCACATGTTTGCTGTGGCCCCCACATGGCTTGTGGCAAACCGCAAACAGGACTTCTTATGCTTTTCTGGTAACAATGGCTTTCTTCTTGCCACTCTTCCATAAAGGCCAACTTTGTGCAGTGCACGACTAATAGTTGTCCTATGGATCTCTGCAGCTCGTCCAGAGTCACCATGGGCCTCTTGACTGCATTTCTGATCAGCGCTCTCCTTGTTCGGCCTGTGAGTTTAGGTGGACAGCCTTGTCTTGGTAGGTTTACAGTTGTGCCATACTCCTTCCATTTCTGAATGATCGCTTGAACAGTCCTCCGTGGGCTGGTGTTTTTTATAAAATAAGTAAAACTTATTGGTGTCAGTGGGAATGATATGAACCCCAATTTTTGGTGCCATGGGGATAAAATGAGCCAATATTATTGTCAGTGGAATATTTTTTTTCATTATAAATGCCAGTGTTGCATAATGAGCTCCAATCAGCATCATCAGTGGTGTGAAATAAATCCTAATCATTGATATAGTTATAGTAAAAAAAAGTACCAATCATTGGTGCCAGTGGGGGTAATATGAGCATACATCGTGACGTCAGTGGGATATAAAAAGACCCTTTTTGATGTTTCAACAGCATAAAATAAACCCAAAAATAAACTGAAACTCTAGAAATTCAAGAGATTTTGTCTTTTAATATTTGAAATATCAGACCTGAGTTTTCCAAAAGACAACACTGAAGTTTGGAAAGAAGATTTTATTATAACAAACTATTAAATTTCCATAGAACCTCGCCTTCGGTAATCCCTTGTATTCATAAAAACCGTAGCGATCAATAAAAGAAGAAAAGATGTGGCCATTTTGCCAACCTATCCGGGATTACTCCTCTTTCCTCACGTCTTTGGAATACATCAACGCCCCCACCCGCTGCATCCCACCGCGTCCATATTTCAAGTTCCTCTTCTTAATGATAATCGCACATATTTTTTATTCAGAATTTTCTGTCCAGCCTGTTACTCAAAGTGCTATATTTCCTTAATCTCCTCTTCTCCGTCTTCCAGGGCTTGTCATGATGATGATCAGTGACACAATTCCGTAGAATGTGCATGTGCTGTTTATAAGGAATGGGGGATTTGTAACAGTAGCCATTTATATCCACGTCTCCATGTAGTGTCTGGACGTGTTTTGGCAGACACCTTTTGAAGAGTTTGTAGCTTACGGTAGCCATAGCGTCATCACCGCTGTGAATAATGCATCAGTGCATGACATCAACTCAACATGAACTAAAAGAGGTGAGAATAACTACTTGTCTTGTTCTTCCATGTGGAAAGTCGTTGCCAGCTCCAACCAGAAGCAGCGAAGGATCTAAATACATTTATTACAACAGTAAAATGTCATACTCCGAAAACGCCTGCAGCGATTCTTCACCGTTCCTTGTGTGATGGATGGGAGGTATCGCTTAACTCCAACTGCAGAACTTATAAAATCTTATAACTGGAGCTCTGCTTCTTTCCATTGCCTAATGGACATTCCGGAGGCTGTTTGTTTTATTGGAAGGTATTATCTTTATGGACATGCCACACAGATGGATAAATGTGTTTGGAGGTTGAAAGACTCAAACTGCGAAATAATGAATACAGAAGGGATTGTTTCATAAAATGGAACGCCATGAATTGCCAATGTGTTGATTGTTTTTGCAAATGCTGGTGGGGTTATTGAAAAACAGTGGAAAGTTATGGGCATTCTGTTATTGCCTTACACTATATATACCTGACCTTGGCTTGGTGGGGTCTGGTATATCAGTGACCTTCAGGCATCCACCAAGCACCAAGACATCGCCTAACTAGCATCCAAAAGTCAATTATATGGAATTCTGTTATTGCTTGACAGTGGACACATCAGAATATTAGCAACCGGCCACTGACCAAAAATTGAAGGTCTCGTATGTCACTGTATATACCTGACCTTGCCTTGGTGATGTCAAGTACATCAATGACCATCAGGCACCTACCAAGCACCTACACATCACCCACCTAGCATGTATAAGTCATTTGTATGACATTCTGTTGTTGTCTTACAGTGGCTATATCAGAATATTGGCAACTGGCCTCTTACTAATAACTGAAGGTACCGTATGTCACTATATATACTTTACTTTGCCTTGGTGATGTCAAGTACATCAATGACCATCAGGCATCTACCAAGCACCTACACATCACCCAACTAGCATTCAAAAGTCAATTACATGGCATTCTGTTATTGCCTTACAGTGGTCACATTAGAATATTGATAACTGGCCTCTGACCAACAACTGCCAATACCCTATGTCACTGACCTTGCCTTGGTGATGTTTGGCATGTCAGTAACCTTCAGGCATCCACCAAGCACCTACACATCACCCAACTAGCACTCAAAAGGCAAAGTTGTATGACCTTCAGTTATTGCCTTACAGTGTCTAAATCAGATTATTGGCAATCGGCCTCTGACCAAAAACTGCATGTACCCTATATCACTATATATACCTGACCTTGCCTTGGTGATGTCTGGCATTTCAGTGACCTTCGTGTATTCACCAAGCACCTAGACCTCACCCATCTAGCATTCATAAGTAATTTGTATGACATTCTGGATCTTAATATTCTATGGTTCACCCATACTGACCCAGAATGTCACACCCTGGCGGTATGAATAAGCTTGTTTTTTGGATTTTTCCTTAAAACCCAAAGTGAAATTTAATCTGTTCAAATGTCCCAGCATATCATGTCCCCTAATGCAGGAGAGAAGCCAGGGGACACAGATGCCAGATGGGCAACAGAACGAATGACACCCCCAGGGGATTGCACATCCCTAGTTTCATTAACTGGGACACTACCCTATGTGGATCAGGTAAGTCATACAGACCATGGATCCTGGTCACCACCTTTGGTGCTGAAACATATTACGCAGCGCTGTAAATTAAATTATCTAAGTGATACCATTTAGTTATCTCCTGGCTCCTAATTTGTAAAAGAATGAAAGAAGGGCATAATGTTAAGGTTGTCCTCTCTTCCTTGTCCTCAAAACTAAATGCAGCATAGGCTAAATGATTCAAGCTACCGACCCTACCTCTCCAAATCAACCAAGTCCCATTAAACACAAACACAAACTTTAATGTCAAGTCTCTGACACTTAAGGTATGAGTAAAATCCAGTAAATGCATCCAAAAATTGTGTCTGAAACTATTCTTGTCAATTTATTATATCCAGAAAAATTTTCAAATCTGGACAACTGTCCGGTCACACCTACCTTATAGCGGAACTTTCCTAACTGCATATTTTGTATCATGTCCTCAAATATTCCCAATTACGAATATAGCACAGGGGTCACGAAGGCCAAGAGGCCGGATCCGCCCCATTTAGCTTTCTTTCCCAGCCCTTTGCCACCTTGTTGAAAGGATGTTCCCCTCCACTTGTTCTCTGCAATGAGTGCAAATAATGCCTAGAGGTGTATAAACGTTGACATGAGGATGATATAGTAGTGTGATGCCAAAGGCAATTCATAGTAAAAAAGCACATTTCCAATTGAATAAAAATTTTGTTATAAACAAAACATAAATATGAATACACACTGTTTTGAAATCTATCATACAAAAGAAGTATTTTAGAGATTTTATCATTTAAATTATACTTTTTTTATTTTTTTACATAATTGTGTGTTTCAAACATTATTATATTCAGGATGTCTTCTAGACCCTTGTACGGACATGTTTTGGGAAGTTACAGGCCTACAACATAAAAAATTCCATTAAAAGTCTATGGTGCGCTTTTGGTACAGAAATCTGGACCTCACAAGAGCGCTAGGGAGGTTAACAAGCCAATGTGTCAAGTCAAAAAGTTTGCTCACCCCTGACCCAGTCAAAAAGTTTGGCCAACCCTAATATAGCACAATATTCAAGATTTTCTCAAATATCAATTCTAGAAGTGCCAATTATTCTACAAATAACACAAATCATCTTTCAAAAGTGTTTTATATATGCTTTGAGTGATAGGGATGCCATAGAGATCAGGATAAGTTTGGAGTCAGGAGTAGTGATGTAAATAAAAATAGTTTTGCAAATAATAGTAATAATAATATTTTTTTTTCGCAAATAATTCTACTAATATTCAATTTAATATTCGCAAATATTTGCAATTCGAGCGCATCGTGAAAATATATGCACAATAATCGCCTCACGATTACCTTCAAAGTGAGTGGTCACATGGGCTGTTTATTTTATCCATGGCCTTAAGCATCCCAATGCAATATCGTGAAAATTCGAAATTGTGAATATCCGCCGCCATATTCTTGAAATTTGCAAATTCTCAAATCTCTCGCCGATATTCGCCGAATATATTTGCAATTCGAATATTCAAGCTTAACACTAGTCAGGAGATGTACGACATTTTATTTCAACACCTTTTGCAGTCAAACCCCCAAATCCTGCCCTCATTGATTACAATTCCTTGTTTGAAAACCAACTCCTGCTGGAGTTCTTATTTAAAAGAAAAATAATCTCCATTCCACACAGGCTACACCTCTGCCAGTCTTTAGGGATGGACCAAAACCCTTACAACTGCGTTGAGTTCAAAGCATTCCTCGCTAAGCTGCATTAACTGAATGTCTTTTTTCCTATGACTCATCACAAGGCCCATAACAAAGAGAAGTTAACCATCCTATCCACAAAGTAAAGAACCCACCGCTACCTCCCATGTGTGCTACGAATGAAAAAACCACTTCACATAAAACGTAACTGGAGCACGTATGTGTATTTTTCTTGTAGTTATAAATCTCGGGATTATTTTTATTGGTTAGAGAACATTCTTTGTATAAGTAACCCAAGAAACTCGAAGGAAACTTGTGTTCATCGGCATCGTTAATTGCCAACTTCATCCTTTCTTTGCAGAACAGGGAAGAATAGGAACCTTTTCCCCCCTTTTTCATGATGTTAGTGAATAGAAAAGAAGAAAAAAAAAATTTCCATGGTTGGAGCTGCAGCCCTCTGTTCCAGCTCTGTAACTGGAAACAGCGTCCTTGCTGGAGAGCCCTTGATGGAGATGAAATGATACATGGTCGTCAGGGAGTTTCGTAGTAGGGCAGGACAAAGTTTATAGTAGAGATTTTGTGGGTTTAGTCAATAAATGATTAAGAGCTTTGAGGGACCAGATGGTGCATTACGCAGGGAAAGAATCCAGCGCTCCGGGGACTAACACACCTTGAGGATGGAAGAGTTTCTTGGCTGATTCTTAGGAAATGCAAAGTGCACATTTGGCAAACTGAGTAGCTAACGGCTTTCCATTAATGGCTTTTTTTTTATAATTCACTAAAAATAACAGATTTTTATTAAGAAAGGAAAATGGCAGTGTTTACCTAATTGATTTAATCTAAAATAACTGGAATAGTAGAAATAGAAGTACCCCCATTGTTGTTGGCTGTCAAGACCGTTATTTGGCTTTGCTACGTAGAGTAGATGTAATTAAAGGATATTTAGTTTGCTGAGTATGATAAAAATATACAACTGGTTTGTTGTATCTTTAATGATGTTCTTTAATGTTCTTTAATGATGTTCAGCGGTGCACATAACTTTTTTAGTGAGCTCCTCGAATGAGTACCAGGAGATGGTGTTTGGTACTCACCCCATATGTAGCGTGGTCTACCTCACTGTCCTCTGTGTCAGCTTCCTGCCTGGTAGATTCTGCTGCAGATGGACCTCCCTGTTCCTGATTGAGCCTCTGATTAGCTGTCTCCATCCACAGGTCATCAGCTGGCTTTGGGTCTTATGTAACTCTTACAGTTCAACATGGTTTGAACCCCCAGATCTTATATATATCTCAGTAGTGCGAATTTTCTTTTGTCATATTTTACCCTACATGTGCCTACTCTGATTTTCGTCCCCCAAATCTCCAACACCCTTCTAAGTCCAATCTTTTTTTTTAATTTGTAATTTGTATTCCTAATTTGACACCCCTAACTGCAAACTTTTATAGTTATTAAAGTTTCTCTGGGGTTATCCAAATGACATAAATTGTATATGTTTAACATACAAACAATAAACATTGCCAAAGAATTTTGGCAATAAAAAAACCCTTTTACAGCAGTGTTTAAATGATAGTGATTGTAAGCCTGTACCTGTGTTTTATCGTATGTTTGTATCTCCACTCTAATGTATTGTACAGCGCTGCGCTATATAAATAAATGATAATAATAATAGTGAAGTTGTTGGATGTGTAATCTCAACTCAATCTGCAATATCAGCTTTAGCCACCGGATGTCACTAGAGAGCAATTGCCGTCAAAGCACAACACAAGCCGGGCTTGCTTCTCACACAGCAGGGGGGGGGGGAGAAGAAGGAAGCCTATGCGCACCCCTGTCTTTGTTGTCTTTTTTACAATGACATGTGGTTTACATGCACTCCTGGAGCAGTGTCATGGCACTTGGTTTTTAGATGCAAAAGGCACTTCTTGGCAGAATGATCCTCAATTGTCTGTAAACTGAATAGCTCTGCTTTATATATGCAATATGTACATGCATGGGATTTTGAAATCAGGATTTTGGCTGAGAAAGTCACATAAAAAACATGACTTTACTCGCCAAAACGGAAGGGTTGACAGGTATGGCATGACCAGGTTCTTTGGAATGCTCGAAACACACTGTCTTCACCACACTTACACATAAATAAAGTACTGTCCACTAAGCTGGTTAGGGGAATATTTATCCTAAATGAAGGTATATTTACAGGCATCACATCAAACCCAATGGCAGGGATGGGACATATGCTTAGGAGCTACAATTCGCAAACAATGCCTAACCAGCTGCTGAGAGTGAACAGGAGGTGTCCATGGCTCTCACCCAAGTTGTGGTCGATCCAAGAGGGGAGTCTTGATCCTGTTGGTGGGGTAGGTGTGGGGGACACTTTTTCAATCCTCCACACGGGTCACCTATTGGTCAATCAGATATCTCTGGAGACCTTACAGCTTCCAGTGGCTTCAGGGAAGCGATCTTGCAGAATGGCCCAGAACATTCTGAGAGGAACATTTTTATAAGCTATGGTAATTAGCTGGCCAGACTAGGCAATCTAAACAAGCAACAGGGGGGAGCCTTGGCCTGACCTCTGGTAGGAATCACAGCCAGATCTGTCAACCTTCCCGTTTTGGCTGGGAAAGTCAAATTTCTATGTGGCTATCCTGGCCAAATCCCGGATTTTTTAAATAGTGCTGATCTAGCAGGGAGAGGGTGTTACTCTCCCTGCTAATGTCCCACCCCGCACATTATCAGCACAAGTGGGTGGGACATTAGCAGGGAGAGTAATGCCCTCTCCCTGCTAGATCAGCCAAAAGGCCGCCAGACGTGACGTCAATGACGTCACTTCCGGTACGTGGAACGCGGAAGAACCAAGATCTGTATACGGGAAGTGACATCACTTCCTGTATGTCCCCCGGTTTTCTCATTTCCAAACTTGACACGTATGATCACAGCAGGTGTCTGGCACTTGATTAATTAATTGAAGGCATATACACATGTATAACCCTTTATACAGGTATCATGGCCAGTTATGTACAAAATACATATATACAAGCTTTAAGTGTCTTTCACTACACTACAAAACGATCACATGTGGTTTGAAGAAATAAGGTTGAGGTAAAAAAATAATACATGTTCTGGAAAAACTGAGAAAGACTAACAATACTTACCTCTCCCTCCTTATTTTACTCCCTAACCCTATGTCTGTAGAAGGCACCCATATACCCCCATGATTGCACATTTCTATACTCCAACCTACTATCGACATACAAAGTTTTTCTTTCCATGCAGATGTGTTTCAGAATGTTGCTTTAATGTTCCTTGTTCATTACCAGCGCATTTTGCGGGTTGGTTTGTTGGTGCAACATGGACATGTTCAAGGTCCCCGGAGACTTTATATCCTCGACAAACATTCAAATATTGATCCTCTTCCCCCTACCCAACGTTAAATATTTGTTGTTTCCCTATCACTTATTTGAATCTGTACTTTTTACTCTTACTAGTGTGTTTGTTCTTTTGAAAATGTAGAAATGGAAAATTGTTTAAAGAATACATAAAACAATAGTCCAGGGATTTTAGTATAGCAAAAACAGAACTGTCAACTCTGACAGGAAGTAAGGAGCACACGGGACCTCTTGCAGGATCCTGAACATGGATCCTGCAATGATGGTATGGCCCAAACACTCACTATAACCAGACAATGAGAGTTCTCCTTGAGTTCTCTTACAATAGAACTTATACCTAGGAAGACAAGTCACAGGATGTGTAGCTCTTCTACATTCATGGCAGAAATTAAAGCTGTCACAGTTGATTGACACAATGAGGTTGAGTAAAAAGAATAATACATTTTCTGGATGAACGGAGAAAGCCTGACAATACTCCAGGGATATCAGTATAGTAAAAATAGAACTGTCAACGCAAACAAAAAACTAGGAGCACACTGGACTTCTTGCAGGATCCTGAACATGGAAAATATACATGTTTTCCAGAGATACATTAAAATTTCCCATTTAGAAAACAATGATGGTACGGCCCAAACAGAATAGAGATTGTAGACACTCATTGACTTCATATCTCAAAAATGGCTGTGATTCCTCCATATCATTAGTAGCATGAGATAGGCAGGGTGGGAAATTAAGATCAGATGTACTGTTATTGAATCCTTGTGTTTCTCCATCCAGAGATGAAAAGGAGGTCACCACTTTTTACATGAAGTGTATTCATCAAACTGAATATCATTTCTCACTGGCTAATCACTGAAGCATAACACAATGTCCTGAGCGTCCATACTTGTGGAAGAAGACCAAGGTCTGCTGATAAATCATCTCATAATCACACAACCCTATTGTATCAGGTAATCTTTCAGTAAGACATAGGATATATAGTGTAGCCAAAGGTGAGGAAGTATTTAGAACTTTTGGAATAAAATGCGCCTTGCCATTATAACGTGTTGACTAAATTGAACCATATTTCTACTGGTGGTAATAACTTTATATCAGAATGTTGAAATTATTAATCTTTGATGTCCCCAACTCTGGGTTGCAAGGCTTAATGGAGGATAGAAAAACAAGGAAGCACGTTCATTAGATATGGCGGTAGACCATGTAACTTCCATAATGAAAGCAGGGCGATCGGTTGATTACTGCTTGGAGAATCGGAGGCCATCATGTGTATACACTATACACTGGATGATACTTTGTGCGGTGACATGTTCCCCATCCAAAATAATGACAATTGACCAGAGAAAAACGGGCATGTCGTTCTCGGGCCAATAGCGTTTTGGGGCAACATGGATCTATTGCTCCAGGTGAGCATCTTCGATCCACGGGGCGATTTTGCGGCCCACAGATCTATGTATGTGTAGCCCCCTCTGGGAGCTAGAGTTAAGAGAGGTAAGGGTTAACTTGGTTTTCTTTGGCAGGTGCAGCTTGTGTATTTTCCCTCCAGAATTTTGGCGGGAAATGTATCAAGTCTGTTCTGCCTGGAGATGACCTTTCAGCTAGAGACAACAACAGCACCTGCTCATGTACTTTGCAACATTTTGGAGGGAACTTAGTCATCCCTCTGGAATGTTGGGGGGTGTCTAAAGGTATAAAAGGGTTCAGCTCTATCAGCTCAGTGTTCAGTGTGACCCAGGGGATTCCCCCTTCTGGGGCCCTGTTGGTCTGAAGTGTTGCTGTGTTTCTGTGTTCCTGTTTCCTGTGGGCCAGAGCTACCTTTCTGAGGCCTCTGCGACCCCTAGGGTAGAGACTTTGTTAAGTCTGCCCTGAGCAAAGAGCTGAACTTCTTCTTTCAAGTGGGACGCACTACAAGACCCAGCAAGCCTTCTGCCTTCTGAGAGCTGTGACTGGAGACGTGCTGAAGGATTGATCCTGGAGGCCTGTCTGCCTGGGGTTCGAGTTACTGCCAGGGGAAGGTGAGGAATCAAGGCACAAGTGTCCAGCTAGAGTCAGGCTAACCTGTCTGCCTGGGGTCCGAGGGCTGCCAGGGGAAGGTTAGTGAAAAAGGTCAGCTAAGTCAGGATCAAGGGTCAAGAAAAGTGTGCTCAGAGAAGTGTATTCAAGAAAAATGTATTCAAGAGAAGTGTATTCAAGAGAGGTGTCCTGCTATCAGTCTGGTGTCTACTTGGTCAAGCCATACCTGCTCCCTCACCCTCTCTCCTATAGAAGATATGCCAAGTTCAATAAAGTTTCAAAGCATCTACACTTGTCTCAAAGAACTTTCATTGCCGCTGCCCAGACCCATCATCATTCTCAGCAGGACCAAAGGGTCTCATTGCTACATATGTATGGGGGGTTAAATGTATATGTACAGTGCAACATTATTTCATAATTATATTCACTCTTTCAAGAAGTCCCTTGTCATCAAACCAAACAAAGCAAACCAAACAAAGGATGATATCAAGCCAAGCTTGAAGTACATGGATGGATCTAATGTGTTAAAAAAAATTCAGATCTGCATTCATGTGGTCTTCTTTACTCGTAGTTTGTAATTTAGCTTTCCCATCTGTATTGAAAATTAAACTCTGAGATCTATAAAGTGAGAACAGCCCACCTGCTCAGTATTTTAGTTTTCAAGCCAGGCACTAGTCCATCCAACTAATATTGTGCTCTGAAGACCTCCTTGAGAATATTTGAGGTCCCTTGCTGCCTGATTTAGGAAAATATGGGTATACTAAGAACTGTGTCAAAGCCCAAATCAAACCCATATCTGCCATGAAAATTTAAGAACTACCCGTCCTGTGACTTGTTCTCCCAGATATAAGTTCTATTGCAGGAGAGCTTGACATTTTGAGAAATAATATGCAGAAATCTGCTTGTAGTCTAGGCTCAGGTCTTTACTTAGTCTTCCAACAAGACAGTGACTCAAATCATACATCAAAATACATGAGAGACAAGACCTCAAAGTGGTTCTGAAAGTGAATGTCCATGCTGGAAAACCATGTAATTTGGAGCAGCTAGAACAAGTTGTAATGAAAGAACGGGCCAAAATCCCTCAGGAGACCTGTGTCAACCAATAAACTACCAACCAAAAGTAAACTAAAGCCCCCCATATAACCTAAGATCGATCCATACAATTTCCATTAGATCTACCAACAACTGTGTAGTAAAGTGGCCTCCCTGATAGAATACATAATGATTGGAAGGTATAGAAAGGTCCTCATATTACATGGTTTTGGTAGAACAAACGTTAATTATACAGAAATTGTATGGAAAGATTGTTAGGTGTATGGGGGCCTTTAAGGTAATAGATAGTTGCGCACAAACGGCAGCAGTGATTACACAGTTACAGTGATGTCAGTGGCCAGACAGTGGGTGTATGGGGTCTGGGCAAAGATCACAGAGTAATATTGGGCCAGTATGAGGGGTGTGTGTTTAAGTTGGGTGTAGGTGTGCAGCTCTCAAAATGGAGGAGTGTGGCCCCTGTAACAGGCAAATAGGAACAAGGACACGAGGCGCACAACCTAGTACAACAAAGTTAGGTACTGTTAATGGTAAAATAAAATCAAGCAAAAGAAAAAATACTCACAATAAAAAAGTTTTGCAAGGACTGATCTCTCAAGCTGGCCATACACCTTCAGATTTCTCTGTCAGATTTACTTCAGATCAGATTTTGTTTTACCAAAACCATGTAATATAAGGACCTTTCTACACCTTCCAATCACTATGTATTCTATCAGGGAGGACACTATACTACATGGTTGTTGGTAGATCTGATCTGATCTGAAGGAAATCTGACAGAGAAATCTGAAGGTGTATGGCCAGCTTCAGGGTCGTGTGCTTACCAGGATGACGTCACTTCCTTGTAAGGGATGAGATCACTTCCTGCGTACAGGTGCTGGAGGGCTCAACATTAACAACGGGACGTAGTTCCGTATGGTTGATAAAGAGCTTCCGCTGAAAACGCACCCCATTGTTTCTGTTGAACATAGCTCCGCAACTACATCCACGAGAGTCCTTTTCCTATACTCATTGTGGATTTCAGAAGACTTGGGAGTCTTAAAAGCTACATAGTTATATAGAAAATACAAAACACTAACATATGCACATGGAGAGGGGTGGAGAGAGGTGGAAATCCATACCGTTTTCTCAGCCCAAACAGGAATTAAGAAGCTCTGGATTTCTGATAAGTCAGCACTTTTATTCTGTACATATTGCAATTTTACGGCGATAAGATGATAAGGACAGAAGAATAAATGTGTGAGCTTGGTACATTTGCTGCGTATGTTTGATAGATTTGGTTTAACTGTTGCTTCAAATTGCTGTCTATGTGGAAACACTGTGTTCTCTTTAATCTAGTGTATAATTTTTTAAAGCAGGCCATACATGTGTCAGTTCTGGGTGTACAATATATGAGGACCTACCTCAACACTCCAATTGTTTTGATACTAATCAGTCAGGCCCTTGCACTACATAAGTGTTAAGGCTGCCATACACGGCACGGATTCGTGCCGGATTCCGGCGCGATGGATTCCGGGCGCGTGCACCCGGATCCATCGTGCCGGAATCCCCTGCAGCCCACCTTGCCCGTCCGATCGCGTCCGATGGATCAGGGGCACAGAATCGGATCCGAGGAAGAACCAACCTGTTGGTCTTTTCGGGTCCGATTCTGCTCTGATCAGGGGGCGTTGCGGTCAGGGAGGCGATCCATCGGACACGGATCCCTCCCGGATCCGGCCGTACAAGGTGGGTTGCCACGATCGGATTCCCTAATTGGCTAATCGTTCTCACCTGTGGATGCCGGCGGAATCGCCGGAATCCATCGGGTGCTGAATCGATCAGCCAGGGAATCCGTGCCGTGTATGGCTAGCTTTACACACACATAATTGGATTAAAAAAGATTGCAGTTTTTTAGAGGTTATACTTTCCAGCTCCAGGATCCCTCTCCTAAAGCTAGCCACACATGGTTCGATTTTACCGTTCAATCGACGATTTTCGATGAAAAAAACTATCGATTGAACGTTAATCGATGTACTACCCACATAGTACAATCGACGATCGTTGAACGATTTTTGTAAAATCGACGATTGAAAAGAATTCGGACAGGTTGGAAAATTTTTCTCGATTGGTTGATATTTTTTTGGGCTCTATTTTGTGTCTCGATTTTTTGGCTCGATTTTTTTGGGCTACTTCCAATTGAAACTAAAATCGTAAGAGGAATTCAATCGACGATTTTGGATTACTTCGATTAACTTTTCAGTCGAAATTGAACAATAATCGTACTCCCCATGTGGTGTACATTGCTTAAATTAAAATCGAGGTTCGGTTTTTTGGATCGAACTACAAAATCTAATCGAACCTCGATTGAATGAAAAATTGCACCATGTGTGGCTAGCTTAACCCTCTCACCTTTGGAGTTGGGTTTTCCAAAGTGTGTTCCCTTATGTGATCCATGTTAATTCCTTTGGACCCCTTTGTCACTATTTCCTGTAGTGATGTAGAGGTAGAGGAGGCAACCACAGCACCAGCAGGGTAAAATGACGCTGTAATATTATCAAAGTAATGGCTTCAGGACAATGATGTGAATGTCCTTGAGTGGCCCAGCCAGAGCCCAAACATGAATCTCATTGAACATTTCTGGAGAGATCATAAAATGTCTGTACCGACGCTTCTCCAACCTGATGGAGCTTGAGAGGTGCTGCAAAGAGGGTGAAACTGGCCAAGGATAGGTGTGCCAAGCTGTGGCATCATATTTAAAAAAAAAGACAGTTGAATATCAATGGATTGTACCACCACAGTGTGATCAATTAACAACCAATCGATTCCTTTCCTGAGCATTACCCATGTTTAACGGAGGGCTCTGTCAACACCCTCTGCACCAAGCGTATTCCTTGATGTGGATGTCAATGGAGACTATCCATATACATGCCTACCGCACCACCTTTTTAATGGTGTTGAACCGGAGGTTGATGTACTGCACTACTAACTTCCTACAAGCAGACCATGGAAACAGCTGGTGCGGTGCACAGCACAGGGGGTGTCAACGGAGCCCTCCAAAATGTGGAAACATACCCTAACACAGTGGTACCCAAACTGGGGGATGGGCCCTCCTCGGGGGCACAAAGGTATTCCAGGGGGGTGCTGCCCTTCATTCTGAACCTGTGTTTGAATAGGGAGGGGGCTCGATAATGTTTCTAAATAGAAAAGGGGGGCCTGCAAGGAACCACTGTCCTAATATGTCACATAAGGGAGTCAACCTTTACTGTGTGTACATCTATGTGTCCAAGTTGACACAATGGAGTTCATATTAGAAGACCAAGGTGTATTGGCATCGCTTAATTTTAGGTCATTCTAAATGAAGGTTTTGAATATTAAATCTACTCATTTAGGACTAGAATATTAAAACCCATGAACACATAACATACTTATTTAATATTTTGCCTATAGATCATCAAAAACTTCACAATAAAGATTCTCTTAAGCAGGGTACAGACATAAAGATATGGGCCAGATCAATGGCCGTTTCGAACACCAAGTGTCCTCACGGCCATCTATCTGGCCCATATAATATTCAGCCATCGCTGTTTTCCAGCGGGACCAATCAATCCCGTTCAAAAATAGCCATATCGGACATGATCGTTAAATACGGCCGATGTCTGTTGCTTTGCCTAGAGACCGCACGTCTCCAGACAAAGCTTCGGCTGTGTCGGGGAGAGAGCAGAGCTGTCTCCTCAGCCCCGCCGATATCTGACAGCAGCGATGAACGTCAAAACGTTGTTGCAGGGAACATCGGACGGCTCCAATATCGAGCCGTCTGTACCCTGCTTTAACCAGATAAATTGCATAGAGCACTATAATCACATGACTCTCCCGCCAGCTCTGATATTTTAGCCTGCCCCCTAGTGGTGACATGTGAGGTTACTGATGTACACTTTTCAGTTTGACATATACTCATTGATCACTGCAATTACATTACATATGTTCTCTGTTCTGCTCTCTCTTTTAATGCAGACTAATTCAGTGCATTTGGCAGCAAGATGACTTTTCCAGCCGTCATCTGGGAATCATTTCGTACTTTGAGCTCGGGTGATTGTGCTGTGTACAACCTGAATAACTCATGAGTACAGGTGCACTTGGCCCAAAAAGGCAATCATTTATATTTCAGTAATTTTAGTCTGTCTCACACAGATTATGTGCATGAAGTTTGTGCACAACAATTATGTCTGCAGATATTCTCTCATGTCTCTCTTCTTATGTCTATTGTACAAGAAAGAAAGAAAAAACACTTTTTTTTTTAATCCAAACACATGAATCAAGGTAGACGTCCATCGGGATCGAACAAGGGGGGGAAGAGTTCCACCTTGTGGTCATCAATGCTATGGCCCTTCTGCCAAGCAAGCAGTTTTCTCTTCCCTCCTCAACCTTTTCTCATCATTCCACCAAGCCAACAAACTAAACTGAAATGAACTATATTATTTTTATGGGGCTCTGTGCAATGGAGCCTGTTTATCCCAACAGATCATGTTACTACTCATAGACATTCACTCCAAGCTAAAATAAAGGTAAACAATCCCAGCGTCCTTACAGATCCTTGTGCCAATCAAGCATTAGATATTGTTTTCTTCTGTGCAGGACAGCGGTTCTCAAACTGTGGGTCAGAACCCCCTGGGGGGAGAGGAACAAGTCTATGGGGTGCCCTGCTGTGATGCACTGCCTGAAGTGTCCACTAGGGGGAGCTTCGGGCTAGAACTGATAAAAGGAGAGCAGTCAGGAAGTGAGGGGCCTGTTTCCGGAGAGAAGCTGCAGGGAGGCTTGCTCTGTGATGATGGGAGTGTGAAAACCCGGCCCAGCGAGGAGGGAGACTGGAGTGTGCAGGTGGCTCAGAACAACCTGTGTCCTCGCACTCATCACCTGATTTGGGTCCACCCGAGTGTCCTGGTGGCCCGCATGGTGACTGCTTCTGTCTGGACCGGGCCTTGGTTCCCGGATACGTCGGACAGGCTTAGGCCACAACCCACAGAAGAGGAGACTAATCGAATAACCGAGTGGACAGCGTAAGGGCTTGTTTCCACTACTGCGGAAGCCCGCGGTTGACTACAGGGCGGACGAAACTGCGCCCATGTAGTTTAATGGGCTAGTCCCCTGTCCCAGTCAGGGGGCGGTCAGGAGGCGGTTAGAGGGCGGTCAGGGGGCGGCCGGTGCCTAAAAACTCTGTCGACCGAGTTTTTGACCGCGTTCCGCACTATTCCGCGGCCATAGAGGTGAACGGCCCCAGCAAACAACCGCATAAGATGCGGTTCTTAGCGGGGGCGAATCTAAGCAGCTGCAATCGTGCAAAAACAAGCCCTAAGACGCCCCGCCAGAGACTTATTGACTGTTATTCTACCCCTACGGCTGTTTTACCATTTAACTGTTGTACACCGAGGAGTAAAGTTTCCGTTTAAATATTAACGCTGGTCTGCTTCCTCTGTTCGCTACCCCCGAGTCTGCTTTCTTACACAACCATTTCACAGGAGTCTTTGTGCTCACTGAAAGCTTCAGAGCTGCTGCTAACAAGCAGCATTGCTAATGCCCACAAGTGGGGTGGAAAGCTAGGAGGAAAAGTAAAGCCCCCTCCCTCCTAAGGTTATGTTCCCACATACGTGATCAGCCACGAGTTTAATCGTGGCACGGAGACCGCGGGAGATCACTGGCACCCAGTGATCCCCTGCGGTCTCCCGCGATTCGACTCGCAGTATGGAGATTGCAGGCAGGAAGTGTGGGGGACAGGACATCTTGCCCACCCTGCCTGATCACGCCCATAGAGAGTGAATGGGTGCAGTTTAAATGATTTTTAACCGTGCCCATTCATGTCTATGGCCGCCATCGACCGACCCAACCACGTCCGCGCTCGATCTCTGCCTTTAGTTAAAGCGTTGACAAGCCCATTCATGTTTTAGGGCAACCTTTTTTTTTATTTTAACCATTCTAGTGCCATTTCACACTGCCACGTGTATTTTTGGCCAGTAACAGACATGCTAGTGGTAACCACATCCGTTACTGGCAAAAAATCTGCGTCTGCCGTATTAGCACTTTTACATACAAAAGTGGGTTATGTTTTACCATTTGGGCACTCTGCCTTAAAAAGGTTCACCATCACTGTTTTTATGTTACCACAACCGTCCACTACATCTCCAGTTTTGTCACTGATAGCATCTTCAGGGGCTTCACAATCAACTCATATCAGCTACTTTAAAAAAAATGTGACCATCTCTAGTTCTGTCCTCTATACAAGTGCTGTGAAGTGAGCTGTACATCTCGTGCTGCACATTTTGTATCTTCACAGCATAGACAATTGCCTTCAGATGACCCCAAAGATAAAAGTCTAAGGGGGTCAGATCGGGAGACCTTGAAATTGCTACATGATGATGTGTTTGCCTCTTTATGCGCTGAAGCTGGCACGTTCCCTGAGTTTTTCCAGCAAGATGGTGCACCACCACACTATGGGTGTCATGTCCGAGCATTCCTAGATTAACAGTTTCCTGGGAAGTGGATTGGACGTCGTGGGCCAGTTGAATGGCCCTCCAAGGTCTCCCGATATGACCCCTTTAGACTTTAGGCTATGTTCCCACTCCTGATCGCAGGAGGTGGGCACAATTGACCAGGCGATCTTTACACGCGAAAAAAAATAATAATAAAGCGCACCCCATTAAAATAAAAAATGGATCCAAAGAGAATGAATGGTAGGCGATAAAAAAAATTAAGTTTATTCATGTCTATGAGCGCAATCAAGGCAGAAAAAACGCGACCGCCCGTCGCCTTCTAATCGCAGCACGGTGCGGAGCTGCGGGAGATCCAGCGATCTACCGCTGCCTGCTGTGATTACAATCACGGCACAGAGATGGCAGGAGGTGGGGGGGGGGGACAGGACATCTTGCCCCACCACGCATGATCACGCCCATAGAAAATGAATGAGGGCCCATTCAGGCCTATGGCCGCGATCATGGCCACCCGTTTCAGATCATGGGCCATACCGCTTATTCAGCCTTTAGTTAAGCTAGCAATACACAGGTCGATTTGTCACCAGTCGATTCACGAAAAGATCATTGCAGGCGAACGTGGAATCGGCGATTGATCGGATCGGGAATCGATGAAACACCACCTTGTGAATCCGATTTGTGGCTGATTTGGACATGAGCTGATCTCCAAAATGCCCGATTCCCCCAAAATCTATCGATTGCAAAATCTGCTGCATAGGGAGCTATGGGTCTACCAACGTAATCCGATTGCCAAACGATCGACCAAAAAAAACCAACATGTTTTTAGTTGATTCCGATTTTGTTTGGTCGATCGTTCAGGGTGGACAGAACTCGATTAATTGCTGATCCATCTTGTGAGTGTGTGCGGTGAACGATCGGTCAAAAATCGACCCATGTATAGGAGCCTTTAAAATGGGGACATGCCCATTCAACTAAATGGAGGCGATCAGCCACGATTGTCGCGCGCGATTAAAATCTATTCAAGCTCACATAACACAGACATGGACCATTGCTGTCACTGTAAAAAAAAAATGCCATGACACCAACACTGGAATTCATGTCGACAGAACAAGGCGGTTGTATATGTAAAGCTGGACATGAACGGGACGATTTCCCATCGACTGCCAAGCCTACCTAGTGGGTGTGTTCCGGTCATTACTTCGGCGGGGGGACTGCCATGGGATCGGATCTGAATTATCCTTCATGTCGGATCACTGTGCGATCCAACTTGACGGCAGATTTGTGGTCAATTTGACCAGTTGGTGCAGCCGATTCCCAGCCGACCCGACCACCGATCTGATGCGGGAACGTGCGCAGCATCCAATCAGCTGTCGAATCAGGCAGGAATCGGACCGTCTATGCCCAGCTTAACATTGGGGTTCTCACAAACAAAACACCATTCATTTAGGGTTTACATGTTCCTTGGGTTTCCTCGTGTTCTTAAATGCCTTGCTTTTCCTTTTTTTTTTCTCTTTTTTGAATTAAAATGAGAGTTTTAAAAAAAAAATGTATAACTGGCCCTGTTTTCTTCTTCTCGATGCACATCCAGGAAAATTATACCAAATAGAAGGTTCATTTAACTGCTCCCAATTACCTACCCTTCGCCCTGTGTTCCCCCAGCGTATCCCTTACCATGGCTTGTATGGAGAATTGTAGCTGGTGGTTGAGCGTACTTGTACAAACATTCAGGCCCTGGCCTCCATGTCCTCGTTGGACAGGCCTTGCCACGCTGGTTCCAAACCTCAGATGAGAAACAAAACATTGGCAAAGCCGCTCCGAAAAGAGAAAAATGATTTCATCCGTGTTGGGGAAGCCAAAACACACAATACTTTGTCCATTTGGGGTTTATTTTAAATTAATTATTACATGTTCTCTTCTTTTTTTTTGAGGAACATGAAACAAGATGTATAGAGTTGCATAGCGAATGAGGGTGAAACAGAAAAGTCTGATGGCACATAATCAAACGCCCCCCCCTCCCCCCAACCTATCAAAGAGACCTTTATGGCATTTGTTCAAAGTTATCGGAATTCATTTGTGTCCATTTTTTTTAACTAAGCACCTGAGCTGCAAGTGCACTCACACGGTTCCAGACGCCAAAACCTAGCCAACAAGTGCCGAGTTTGTGGTCGCAAGCTTGAAGTAGTTAGTCTATTATGCAAGTCTTTCCAATTATCCAAGTAACCAGGTCTGCATGTGTTTAGCTGAAGAAATGTGGTTCTGACGCCTGGCTGATTTATTTTCCTACTTGGTCTCTATCCCCATGCATAGCTTCATGTCAAAGCTCGGTGTATTTACGTTCTTTGACTTCTGCGTACGTTAAAAATGCCAAAATCTTTCGAGAACGGGCTATGTCACATTTTTCGCGATTGGAAACTATGCGGGAGGAAGAGCTGACAAATGAATGTGGTACATCTGTCTCCTGCAGAATGTTCAGAGATGTTGGAACCTTTGGTAACATTTAGGCCTGTCGATCAGAGAAGCTCCCTCAAGCTCTGTCAAGGCCAACAGAGGGGTGTATGTCAGTCTCTCCACTCCCAAAAGGTTACGTAACGGCAAAACTTTAGCTCTGGCTAGAGTAGTGAGACTCTTTGCCAGGCTCTCGCTGCTTTCTGTATCCCAATTGGGAGATTTACCATTATCTTTAGGACAAGAGGTGAAGGGAGAATCCATAATGTTACCAATGTCTTGAGCAGAAGAGTTGAGTTGAGTAGAGTTGAGAACAGGAACCGATTCCTGCCTATCTGGTACAATCGACCCAAAGTGATTGATATCAAAAAGAACAACAAATGGACATGTTGGTAAATTTTAGCCAATCATTTACATGTCCTTTTTTGCTTTCCAGACGCCCTCTTGTGGCAGAAAGTGGTAATGACACTTTAAAGTAAATTAATGGACCGGTTTTAAACCTCCTGGGTGTTTGGCCTAAGTTAACTCGGGCTGAGTTTCATCCATCATGTAACTCAGCCCGAGTTAACTAGGGAAAAACGTACCTGTCCGCCGGATTGTCCCGCCGATCAGGAGCATCAGCATGTATGCCGATACTTCTGGGTCTGCCTCCCATCATGTCACCGGTCACAGGAAGGGGGCATGGATAGGCGGCGCCATAGACCTCCATGTAAATGGAGTGACGTCTCCTTTTTTCCAGCACAAAGTTTTGCACGGTACCTCTGGGTGTGTAGGAAATCACAGCAGAGCTTATTGCCCAGGTTAAAACCAATAAAGCTAGGCATACACAGGTCGATTTTTGAATCCATTTGAGCACATGATCAAAATCGTTTGTGATTGTTCTCAAATCGATTGCAGCAACCCTCTATCAAGCTGGATCAAACCCCTGTGAAGAAAGCTCATTCGAACAGGGAACAAACATGTTGGTAAACCCTGTTCGTTTGCCATTACTTTGCACTGAGGGTCCCTATCTAAAGTACAGTATCAATTGCTCAGAAGTGCTGCACATAGATTCTCTGTTCAATTGACGAAGCTCGAGCGCAGCGTGGTGGCACCCGAGGTATTGACATGTGTATGGCCACCTTGTGGTGGTACAATCTATCGATGTGTGACTAACTAGTGCAAGGCAATTGAATCACAAATCGACCCGTGTATGGCTACCATAAGACAGAAATTGCCCTCATGTTAAGAAGGTTTACACCTACTTCCTGTTGCATCTCAAAGGCAGGAAGAGGAGAACAGTATCTCCAGCAGAAGACAGCAAATTATTACGGTATATGATGGAGACTTCAAGAACTACATCTTTCACTTAAAATTAAAGAGTTTGGGTTACAGAACCATTATAAGTTGTAAGATGCCTTCTCAAATATATCAACCATATGATTTAAGGCGGTATAACATACTGCAGGGAGGGAGGTATAACATACTCCAGGGAGGGAGGTATAACATACGGGAGGTATAACATACTCAGGGAGGGAGGTTATTAACATAATGCAGGGAGGGAGGTATAACATACTCCAGGGGGGAGGTATAACTATGAGGGAGGGGGTATAACATACTCCAGGGAGGGAGGTATAACATTATGCAGGGAGGGAGGTATAACATATTCCAGGAGGGAGGTTATAACATTACGGCAAGGAGGGAGCGGATTTATAACATACTCAGGGAAGGGAGGGTATAACTACTCCAAGGAGGGGGTATAAACATACTGCCAGGGAGGGAGGATATAACCATCCTCCAGGGAGGGAGGTAAACATATCAAGGGAGGGACGGTATAACATACTGCAGGAGGGAGGGTGGTATATTAAAATACCTGGCAGGGAGGGAGTATAAACAGCTCAATGGAGGGAGGTATAACATACTCCAGGGAGGGGGAGGATACCATACTGCAGGGAGGGAGGTATAACATCCTGCAGGCGCGGGAGGTTATAAAACATGCTGCGGGAGGGAGGTATCCCATACTCCAGGGAGGGTAGTAATGTCATACTGCCAGCGCGAGGGAGGCTATACGACTCCGGGAGAAGGTAATAACATACTGCAGGGAGGGAGGAAACATACTCCACCGGGAGCGTGATCGCGTATAACATATTCCCAGGAGGGACGGTTTTTTTAGAACATGCTGCAGGAGGGAGGGTATACACAATCAGGGCGGGAGGTATAAAATTTGTGCAGGGGAGGGAGGCAAACATATGCATGGCGGGAGGGTATAGAACATCTCCAGGGAGGGAGGTATAAACTTTTACTGCAGGGAGGGAGGTTTAACTGCTGCCAGGGAGGAGGTAAACCTACTCCAGGGAGGGAGGTTTAAACATACTCCAGGGCTGGAGGTATAACATACTCCAGGGAGGGAGGTTAAACATACTGAAGGGGGGGAGGTATAACATACTCCCGGGGGAGCGTATATATAACCATACTCCAAGGGGGGGGTTTATAACATGCTTGCAGGGAGGGAGGTATAACAACTGCACGGAGGGAGGTATAAACATACTGCAGGGTTAGGGGGAGTTATAACATTTCCAGGGAGGGGGAGGGTATAACATAATCCAGGAGGGAGGAATAAACATATCCAGGGAGGGCGGAATAATAACATACTACCGGGAGGGAGGTATAACATACTCCAGGGAGGAGGTTTATAACATACTGCCGGAGGGAGGTATAACAAGACAGGAGGGAGGTTAACATACTGCACGGAGGGAGGTATTTTTAAAACATACTGCAGGGAGGGAGGTATAACATACTCCAGGGAGGGAGGTATAACATACTCCATGGAGGGAGGAAGGACTAAATACTCCAGGGAGGGAAGGTATAACATGCTTGCAGGAGGGAGTATAAATACTCCAGGGGAGGGAGGTTAAACATACACCAGGGAGGGAGGAATAACATATCCGGGAGGAGGTATAAACATGCTGGCCGGGAGGGGAGGTTATCACAGACTCCAGGGGGAGGTTATAAAATACTGCCGGTGAGGGAGGTATACATAATTCCCAGGGAGGGAGGTTATAACATACTCCAGGAGGGCGGGAGGTTATAAACAGACTACAGGAGGGAGGTTCTAACATGCTGCAGGGAGGGAGGTGGTATAACATACTCAGGAGGGAGGTATAACATACTGCAGGGAGGGAGTATAAATTACTGCAGGGAGGGAGGTATAACATATTCCAGGGAGGGAGGTATACCATACGCCAGGAGGGAGGTAGAACAATATTCCCGGGCGGGAGGGTATAAACATACTCCAGGAGGAGGTTACATATTCCAGGGAGGAGGTAAACATACTCCAGGAGGGGAGTTATAACATTAATCCAGGAGGGCGGTAGAACAGACTCAGGGAGGGAGGGGGTTAAAACATTTCCAGGGAGGGAGGTTATGGTTATTAGAACATTACTCCAGGAGGGAGGTATACCATATTCCGGGAGGAGGTATAACATACTGCCAGGAGGGGAGGTATTAAACATACTCCAGGGAGGGAGGTAGAACAGACTTCAGGGAGGGAGGTATACATATCCAGGGAGGGCGGATAAAATATCCGGGAGGGGAGGGATACCATACTGCAGGGGGGAGGTAAAAACATACTCCAGGAGGGAGGTATACATCTCCAGGGAGGGAGGTTATATACCATTCTGCAGGGAGGGAGGCTATAACATACTGCAGGGGGGAGGTATACCATAACGATCAGGGGAGCGAGGGTATACATACTCCAGGGCGGGAGGTATAAACATGCTTGCAGGGAGGGAGGTATAAATATGCACGGAGGGAGGTATAAACATACTGCAGGGAGGGAGGTTAATAACATACTACAGGAGGGAGGTCTAACTACTCCAGGGAGGGGGGGAATAACATACCCAGGGTAGGGAGGTTATAAACAGACTCGGGAGGGAGGTATACCATACTGCAGGGAGGGAGGTATAAACATACTGCAGGAGGGAGTTGTTATTAAATACGGCACGGGGGGAGGGGGAGGTCTAACATACTTGCAAGGGAGGGAGGTATAACAGTTACTGCACAGGGGAGGGGAGTGATATAACATACTGACAGGGAGGGAGGATAATCACATACTCCTCAGGGAGGGAGGGTTATAACATACTGGGCCAGGAGAGGTAGGAAACATACTCCAGGGAGGGAGGAAGGAGGAGAGGATATAACATTAATCCAGCGGGAGGGGGGTTATAACATACTCCAGGGGGGAGGTATAAATACTCCAGGGCGGGAGGTAGTAACATACTGCACGGAGGGAGGTTATAAACTAACTGCAGGAGGGATGGTATTAACATACTGCCACGGAGGAGGTTGATAACATTACTGCCGAGGAGGAGGTGATTGTATGAACAGCTACTCAGGGAGGGGGAGGTTATAAACATACTCCAGGGAGGGGAGGAGAGGTTAACGGAAAACATACTCCAGGGAGGGAGGTTATAACATACTCCAGGGCGAGGCGAGGCTAGTAACATACTTCCAGGGAGGGAGGAATAACCATACACCAGGGCGCAGGAGAGGAAGTAAACATACTCCCGAGGAGGGAGGTTTATAAGAACATGCTGCAGGGGAGGGAAGGTAAATAACATAACTCCAGGAGGAGAGTGTATCACACTTACTGCAGGGGCGAAGGGAGGTATAAATATCTTCCAGGGAGGGAGGTCTTATCACATACTCCAAGGGAGGGAGGTTTATAACAGCTGCAGGGAGGGAGGTATAACATACTCCCAGGAGGGAGGTATAACATACTGCAGGGAGGGAGGTATAACATACTGCAGGAGGGAGGTAAACACTATTCCAGGGGGAGGTATAACATATTCCAGGAGGGAGAGGTTATAACTATTCCAGGGGAGGGAGGTATAACATAATCAGGAGGGATGGTATATAAATATTCCAGGGAGGGAGGTATAACATACTCAGGAGGGAGGTATCAATACTCCCAGGGAGGAGGTTAGAACAGACTTCAGGGAGGGAGGTATAACATATTCAGGGAGGGAGGTTAAACATGCTGCAGGGAGGGAGGTATAATACTCCAGGAGGGGAGGTATACCATAGCAGGGAGTGGAGTATAACATCCTCCAGGAGGGGAGGTAATAAACATACTCCAGGGAGGGAGGGTATACATCTGCAGGGGAGGGAGGTGATAACAAATACTGCAGGGAGGAGATGCTTATAACCATACTCCAGGGACGCGAAGGTATAAACATTACTCCCAGGGAGGGAGGTATAAAATATTCCAGGGAGGGAGGTATAACATACT
>CM070035.1:14504189-14516808 GCA_036250615.1 Ptychadena robeensis | reverse complement strand
TGTTGGTCAGTATACAGGTAACCCCTAAGGTCGGTCAGTGTATAGATAACCCCCTAAGGTTGCTGGTCAGTGTAAAGATCACCCCTAAAGCCTCTCATACATGCGGCTTTCCCCCCTCCCTAGTCCCCATCCAAAGTAAAGTGATCGGCCAGGGAAAAATGGACATGTCCATTCCTGACCTATTGAGAGTTTTGCCCACATGGATCGGTCGTTCAACACGGGCACACGCGTTCCGCGAACGATTTTGCGGCGAAGCTCACGCCAGCCAATTGGCCACAAAATCGCAGCATGTATGGGGGGCTTAAGGTTGTTCGTTAGTGTATAGGTAATCCCTATGTTTATTGGTCAGTGTACATGTGATCCCTAAGGTTGTTGATCAGTATATAGGTAACCTGTAGTAGTGTGTCTCCATGGGATACCCTCTCATGTAACATCCAATAATAGACCTTCTATCCTTGACCAACAGTGATAACATTCTCCTAGATGCCCCATCCCATAGGACCTGGCATGTTGATAACCTTCCTGGCTGAAATCCTGAGTGTTGGCGCGGGGTAGATTTTGATTTAATACCACAAACCCCCTGAGCTACACTCGGGATTGTTTACCTGATCCAGACGAGCAGCAGCTTCCTCCAGTGACGTCCGTCCAGCGTTTTCTTCCTGGATCCATGTCACTGGTGTCATTGATGATGTGGGCCCCCCCCCCCCCCCCCCCCCCCCCCCCCCCCGCCATTGAAGGAAAGTCATTCCAAGTCGTTTATATTGTAAGTGATAACGCCGGGGATTACATGATAATCTTTTTCAAGTCCTCCATATTGCTTTAAGCAATAAAACCCATAAATAATTATAGTTTGGGACTAGCGTTTGTGACAGGGAATCCCATCGAAGCCAACAATGTATGTCCATGCACTACCATGTTGGTATATAATGGTCGACTAGGCTAATTCATGGTTTTCAGAACCACCTGAATGTCCTGCAATGTGGGAGAACCTACCTTGGAGAATGTCAGTGTGGAATCAGTTTTGACTAGGTTATTTGGGAGTTACATGCAAAGCCCCTGAACATGGTATCGCCACCAAAATTGCTGGAGATGTAGAGAACGGTTGTGGGAACATTACAAAAAAAGAAACAAATTTGACAAAAAAATTTTTGACTTGGCTTTATACCTAATTTATGGAAAAAAATACAGATCTAAGCACTAGTAAACCACACATGTATCCACATCATGTCCTCCCGATGCTCCTCTAATCTGTTTCTTCATCTGAGCGATACATCAATGGATCCTGCTCAAAATTAACTCGACCAAACAGGTTTCCAACATGTTGGAAAACCTTGGTCGAAATCCATTACATTGACTAGGGACTGCAAGTCACCATCCAATGTAATGGACAGGTTGACAGCTGAGCCGCACACACAGGCTGTGTGGTCAGCTAGCTGCTCTGTGTGTGTGTGAAGGGGGTGTGGCCAACACAGACCCAGCTCTGCCAGAATGGGGGGGGGGGGCTGGCTGCAGGCTGGGTGCTTTGCCCAGCTCGAGAAGCTTACTGCTTCTCAGGCAGTGGAAAGGAGAGACCCGGGGGACTGGAAAACCAGCTCCCCATCCTACGGTTATTGATGTGCCCATGAGTACGATTGGCCCGCGATCAATCACAGTGTGGTGACGTCACCATGCTGTAATTGATCACCGGTCGATTGCACAGGAATCTACCCGTGTGTGGCCAGCTTTACTCTATAACGCACACACTAATACAAGATCCTGTCCCACCCTTGCACTTTTACACCAAGCCCTTTGGTATTACTTATACGATTGGACAGACCCCCTAACCCACAATCAAAATGTTCAACATAAAAAACAAAATGAAAAGCCAAACTGCAAAGTTCTAGCTGTAAACCTTTAATAAAATAGCATTTAAATGTAGATATGAATACAATGTAACCAACAATTTCTGTGACTCAAGTACCAAAAATAGAATAGAGTAATCCAACAACCCTCTGCCAGAATCATAGCCGTCATCAGCAAACTCCTGCACCACATCCCTATGTTGTGCCTTACACCTCCCTGGCAGTTGCACAAACCCAGTTCGGGGGGAAACTTGTGTAGAAAACAAACTCACCCCAAGCTGGGATCAGCATACTTACCTATCCTCAGCGAGCACACAATTATGAATTGCATCAGACTCGCCAATCGTTTCCAGCACCACCTCTTCAGAGTCATTGGTGAGGCTGAAAAGGTGGGGTACGGGCGGCGCCATTGACCTCCATGTTAAGGAGGTGATGTTGGTTTCTCGCCCCACCTTGAGGACGCTGGCGATGTGTAGAGGGGAGGGCATGAAAAACCAATAGAGTACAGTGTACTCTGCTTGAATTGTCCGCACCATGTTGTTGAAAATGGCGCAGTACTGGTGTACCGCCAGGGAGGGTAAAACTGTAGGGTGCAGTTTATTTGCAAAAGCTGTGAACGCCTTCAACAATATATAACCTACACTGCATGGCCACCATGTTGGCTTGTTCATACAACGCATTCATTCATACCATACAGTCACGTTTTTTAGGTGGCTTTCCCAGCCATATCCCGATTTCAATAAATGACTGGATTTTCTAATTGGGGTTACGTAGGAGGGAGGGGGCATTACTCTCCCTCCTTAGTTCCCACCCCACATGTGCTGATGATGTCCTGCGTGGGACATTAGTAAGGAGAGTAACGCCCCCCCTCCTAAGTTAGCCAGCTACTAAATAGAACGGAGGTAAACCTCCCGATACCGGAAGTTATATCCGTGATATCACTTCCTGTATATTAAACATGGAAGAGCACCATTATGAATACCAGAAGTGACGTGAGGGGCGTCACTTTCTGTATTTTCCCCTTATTCTGGGCCATAAAACCTGACAGGTATGGCAATCATTACATGTGTATTGCATTAGTGTTCTAAAGATTAAACAGTTCAAATTTATTGATCATCCAACTATAAAAAAATCATTAAAATATGTACAATACCGACATATATACATTCCATATGGACGACCTTTCCCAAAAATATGAATCCCTTGGTGGTCAACAAACAGTTATTCTCCTTGACATATAACCATTAGGAAGTGGAGCTATGGCAGAGAGGACAGAAGCTGTACGCAGCGATCTCTCGGTCTTGGACGCCATGCTTGCAGACACTGCACATCCAGAACTGGTATTCTGTAATAGGTCTTCCTGAAGCAATGCATGTTGGGAATTTTCCTTCCCCTCTATAGAGAGAAATAAAAATAAGAATGATTATGGTATTGCAATAATTAGAATTTATAGCACAGTCGCCTAAAGGATTGATCCTTGGTTCCCAATGTGACCTTATTACTTGGGGTTTGAATGATTTAATCCCCCCCCAGTGGTCAGCCATTTTTAACGTCGCAGTACAGGTGATCAAACTTGGTGTTCTCCGCCCCCTATACATGTGTTGTATACATGTGTACATGGAGATGTATGGCCCTGCCGCCTCTTCACCTCTGCTTGTGTTCCCCTACCTCCTCCCCTCTACACATCTCTGACATCAGACGCCGGCAATGTGTGCTCAGAATATGACGCCCCTCCATTAACAAGGAGGTCTATGTCACCGCCCCCTCCCCCCCACCACCACCACCTCTTCTATCTCAACCGCTAGGAAGGTTAAGAGAAGGGGGAAGGGACAGACCATCTATAGACTACCTCTACCCTAAGGTCAGCCCCCAAATCTCCAATGGTTTGCTTACACGAGTGATTACCGCAGCCCCCCTGCCAACACAACCCTTAGGCGTTCACTGGGTGGTACCCTGTTTCCCCTGAACATAAGGCACCCTTACATTTTTGCCTCATGCTGAAATATAAGGCATCCCCCCAGCAAATGAGGCACCCCCAAAGATACGGCACTGTAACTGCACTGTGTGCTCAGAATATGACACCCCTCCATTTACAAGGAGTCTATGTGACCGCCATCACCTTTTCCATCTCAACTGCTAGGAAGGTTAAGAGAAGGAGGACGGGACAGACCATCTATAGACTACCTCTACCCTAAGGTCAGCCCCCAAATCCCCAAGGGTTTGCTTGCACTAGTGATTAGCGCAACCCCCCTGCCAACACAACATGAGGCGTTCACGGGGCCGTACCGTTTCCCTGCAAATAAGGCACCCCAAAGACACGTTACTGTAACTCTGGACAGGGGGGATCAGAGGGGGCAATCACAATGACACAGGAGGATCAGAAGGGGTTACTAAAATGGTAATCCCCCCTCTGAGTCTCCTGTGCCATTTTCATTCACCCCTCTGGTCCCCCCTGTGTCATTTTAAGTGATCCCCCCCCCCCCCACCCTGATACCCCAGTGCCACATTCTTCTTCATGGAAAAAAAAGGCATCCCCCAAAAATAAGACGTAGAGCATTTTTGGGAGCAAAAAATAATATAAGACGCTATTTTATTTTCAGAGAAACACGGTATTGTTATATTATATCAATATTATACGGCATAAAGTCACATGACATAAAGTCACATGACAAGCCTCTGTTCACCCACTGCCTATTAGTACTCATATGACATTCCTTAAAATATATTTTTATAAAATGTTTTATATTTAAAAGTTCCATGTCTTGTGTTATACCAACCGTTCTGGGAAAACATCCGCCTCAGCATTTCTGGTGTCTTTTGGACTGTGCTTGGTGAAGATTTCCAAGGCCAGGTCTTCATATTGCTGTCTCTGCTCAGGGTTCATAGTCTCCAGGGATTCCAGTTTAATAAATGCCTTGGAGCAGGTACCGAACGCCCGGTTAGCACAGGCACAGAGTGCCAGCAGAGAATAGATCTCTACGGCAGGAATAATATCTTCATAGTCTCTCAGGTACAGAGCTGCAAGTCAGACAAATAAAAAAAAAAAAAAGAGATAAAACTTGTATGCGCCAAACAGATGGAACTGTTTTGGTTACTCTAAAGCAGGGTACAGACCTGCAGATATGGGCCAGATTGATGGCCGCTTTGAGCACCGTGTGCACGCTCGCGGCCATCTATCTGGCCCATGTAATATGCGTCCATCAAATCAATCCCGCTCGAAAACAGCCATATCGGACATGACCCTAAATACGGCCGATGTCCGATGCTTTGCCTAGAGACCGCGGGTCTCCAGGCAAAGCTTCGGCTGAGCTGGGGAATGAGCAGAGCTGTCTGTCCCTGGCCCCACCGATATCTGACCGTGATGCAGGGAACATCGGGCGGCTCCTCTATCGCTGTACCCTGCTTTTGTAATTAAAGCGAAAGATTATGCTTATATAAATAATTGATTTTAAGATACTATATCTATTCAACTGCAGAAACCACAGGACTTTCTTATCTGTAACAATAACAAAGTAACAAATATCTGCCAGAGTCCAGACCTACCTGTCCTCATGGCAGCATCCGCGTAGCCTTCATAGAGTTGCCTCTGAGCCAGCAGGAAGAAGTGATAGGCCTCGGCTCCTCTCCAAGCGTTGTCTATTATTCGATTATCAGACAGGAGACTGTCTTCTTCTAACAAGCCGGCCAGCGCTGATGTCGCCTGAATAAAGGCGGCATTACATGTTACACTCATCATTATGCACCTCTAATTTAGCCCCAGGCTCCATGCCAGCCAGCTACGTCACTGTGAACGCAGATGGGCTAAACGCCGAAACATTTGCCCATGGCCTATACCATGCAAAATGAAGCCTAGCAATGAATGCCTAACCCTTCACTCTATTATCCACCCGCATAAACATTTATTTTAGATTAGTAAAACTCCTCTTGCTACTTGCATAAGGGCTGAGGGTTCCTGAGAGTATTACTAAAGCCCCACATACACGTTCCGATTTTTCGATTGATCGGGTCACCCAATTTTCGGTCGGTCGGCACAAAAAATCGGAATTCGAATTATCGCCGATCGATAGGCCCAACACTATTTTATTAACAGCAGATCGTCCAAAATTTACAGACAGGCCTGAAGCAGTCGAGTACATAATTCCACATCCAATTATTCTCCCGATCGATCACCACGACCGAGCACACGGGTCGATCGGGCAAAATTTGTTCGAAAAATCGGAACGTGTGTGGGGGGCTTTAGGCATAGTGCTGTTATAAACCATTACCCAATCACCCTGTTAGTCCCTCTGACTGGCAAGGTCTGTCTGAACCAAAAAGAGAAACCGGGTCCACAGGATGATCACTTGTGTATTCACAAGTGATCAGGGTGTATTCACACAACCAAAAAGTTATGAGCCAGCAAAGACGTGACATTAGGCGTCCTCCTGGTCGCTTTTTGGGTGTCATCCTGATATGGATAGAATGGGGACTATGTGCAGGCACCCAAACATGAGGGAAGGGAGGCGGGGATGGTTGGGATGGTCTGGTTGGGGTGGTGGTTGGTCAGGTGTTTTCTGGGCTGCTGACAGTCAACAAAGCACACATGTGAATGCTGCCTAAATCTACAATACAAAATTATCAACATAACATACAGTAACATACAAAAGTTAATATTAAAACATGTTATCAGTGTGTTGATGGGTGTGGGGAGAATTAAATGCTGCCATCGGGTCAAACAACCTCACAGGCTTTCAATTTCAGCATAGAGTGGTGTTAACAGAATACTGGAAGTGGGACCTTTTAAGGTCCATCTTACCAATTCTGTTTCATAGGGTTCCCCATACTCCTTTAGATTTCTCTGTCAGATTTCCTTTAGATCTACTTTTGTTTTACCAAAACCATGTAATATGAGGGACTTTCTAAACCATCAAGTCTACCTGTGTTCAATCGCAGAGGACCCGGCACTACATAGTTGTTGGTAGATCTAAAAGTTATCTGACAGAGAGATCTAAAGGTGTATGGCCAGCTATAAAGAAATAGATGTATGGGACCTCTGCTGCTTTAGAAGAAAAATACTCTGTAAAGCTCCGTAATATCCTCTATACATGTGCATTAAATTCCTCTGGTTACACAAGAAACTTGCAGTGCAAAATAAAAAGTAAAGAAATTAATGTCATGTGACAGGGCTATCCTTCAGTCAGAGAACTATGGTGCCCTATGCAGAGAGAACACCTGGAGGTATACCAGGCTCAGTGCTGAAAGTATTTGGTAAGACTGCCGAGTATAAGGGTATGTTTCTACAACTGTCGGGACCCCCTACGCTGAGCGCATTGCCTGCCCAGCGGATGCTGTATTCTCATGGCGCTGAGCTGTTCCACCGATGCAGTAATCCAGTACGTTAACCCTTGCATGCCAGCTAAAGTGTAGGTGATCCGTTAAGATCCCCGCCAAGCAATGTGCTTAGCGGAGGGGGTCCCAACGGATGTGGAAACCCCCCCTAACAGAGATAGTGATTTTGTTATTGAGAAGACAATTTCAGTATCTGTATTTGCAGAGACTGAGCTCTAGCGCCTTTGCCATCAGGCTGGGCATATCAGAGTAATCATACCTCTGTCTGCTTTCCTTTCATCTTCCCTTTCTGTGCGTTCTTCGTCTGTGTATGGTACTGCTCCACCAGTAACGCTGCCAGAACATACAGCTTCTTCACACGCAGGGGCTTCGTCCGCTTCCGTGCCTCCTCATCGGCAATCTGCAATACAATACAAGAACAGTTACTGAACTATCAAGGATCACTAACAAGGTCAGCGAATGGACACTGGGCCTCATACCAGTCCACTGGTTTTTCAGCAGAGTCAGCAGTAATAGGCAATCTTTAATTTTCCAATATACAGAACAAAGTCATATGCTGTATATGCTTCCCATTAACTTACTGAAATCCCTGGTCATAGATAGTATGGACTTCATAGTTCTACAGTGGAGCCTTGCGTTACAACAAGCTTGAATTAGGACCAACTTGAGTAACAACCAAATTTTTAAGGCCCCCATACACGGGTCGGATTCCGGCCGGATTCCGGGCCGATCGATTCCTGGGCGCGTGCACGTGAATCGATCGTGCCGGAATCGTGTGCAGCCCACCTTGTCCGTCCGATCACGTCCGATAGTTCGGAGGCTCAGAATCGGATCCGTCAGAGAACCAACATGTTGGTCTTTTTCATCCGATTCTGCACACATCAGGGGGAGTTGCCATTTGTGAGGAATCGGAGGTGGAATCTGACACGGAATCGTCCCGGAATCGTGCCGGAATCCGTTGGACAAGGTGGTATGCAGTGATGGATACTCTTAATTGGCCGATTGATCACACCTGCGATTCCCGGCAGAATCGCCGGAATCGATCGGATGATGAATCGATTGGACATGGAATCCGACACGTGTATGGCTAGCTTTAGTTTTAACTTGCTACCAAAAATGTGACTTACAACCAGAAATATGGTCAAGTCCACATGTCTCTGCTTGCAGGTGGCATTCATGTGACCTGATGTCACTAATAAATACACTGCATCAACATGGGCCATCTCACTGACCTACAAAAGTCTACAGACTCTTCCAATGAGAGAAAGGACACCAGAGAGACAGATTCTTGATATTCTTATGGAAGGGGCCTCTCCTTTAAAAAAATGTTTTTGCTTCTGGTAGGCTTGGCTCATTTTAACTTTTTGGTGAGGAAAATTGTTAGTGTTTCTGGTAAATGTCACATATAATACAACTCTTTATTATGATAAGGTGAGGTAAGGGGGGCTTTGAGAGGTTCAGAACACATTATGGTTGGTTCCATTATTTCCTATGGGAAAATGGGTCTTACAACCAACACTTGGGAACCAATTACCTTCGTAAGTGAAGGGTCTTCTAAATTTCACTGGAGATTTTCCATCAGATATAATATAATGAAGATGACCCTGCCTGCTGCAAGATTCTTAACTACGGATAACCACGGTGCCCTCTCTCACAAAATTTGTGTTTTTATAAGCAATTCAGCAGAAGGATGAAAAACAGAGCACCTTCACAGCGGTCCTCTCTGATGTGTTGCATTAATGCATAACACACCACACCACAATTTATTGGGGGGCCGTGTAAGATTATTGAAACTGTAAACCACACATGTGTAAGGTTTGTTTACTGTAGAGCAATGGTGTGAAGTCAGCCAAACATTTCAACCTGAATCAATACTTTGTTACGGTATTAGATGAGTGAGGAACTATGAGGACAGCAGTACAAGAAATCACCACTAGATGGAACCACTTGTTCATTTTACAGTCAGCAGAATATGCCATCAGTCTCCAAGTGTCCAAGGAACCAAAAAACTGAAAGTTAGCCGCACAAAGCAACTTTTGTTTTATTTTAGAGAGGCAATAGTGGGAACCCACATAAAAGAGGCTCAGGTGGAGGCGCCCGTTTTAAAGAAGAGGAAAATATTTTTGGAGATCACTTTTTGGAGGTAATACATCAACGCAAACATACAGGCGTTTCATCACCCCCTTGGTCACTTCATCAGGATAAAATATGGTAAATTTTTGGTATAATGAGTGAACATAAACATTTTTGGATAATTAACTTTATTAACCTAATGGAATCAAAATGAACTGTAAAGAATGTGGTGTGCATCCTGACATCCTCATGAAAGCCAGGGTGACATACATTTACGGGTTGCGTGTGAATATACAGAGTCTCCAACAAGAGACGAAATGCTCGGAATGGAACCTTCTCCCTCACAATTGCAGTTGTCAAGGTTCAGAGACTAAAGCTTGCCATACACATGCCGATAAGCGGACGATTTTTAACCTGACCAACGGGCGTGCGCGCTCGCACTGTCGGTCAGGTTAAAAATTGGCCGCTAATCGGCATGTGCCCACATGGGGCGACAGATCCCGGTCGCCCCACTGCTCGGCCGGCCAGAGAACGGACATGTCCGATAATCTCTGGCCGATGCAAGCCGATGCCATAAGCTTCAATGAAGACCGGCGTCTTCATTGAAGCTTATGGCCGGCACACAAAGGGTGCCAGCCGACTAAAGGGGCCCCATAATGCACCGGGGTGCAAACGTGATGACGTCATCACGTTTGCACTCCGGTGCATATCGGAGTAGGTCTGTCTGACCTACTCGGGCTGTGTATGGCAGCCTTTAAGGCCCCCCATACACGTCTAGATTTTTCATCCAATCAATCAATCAATTTTTTGGTTGATTGATTGAAAATCTATGGCAGCCCACATGGTTAGATCAACCTTAAACAATTAAAATTGGAAAAAAAATCGATTGAAAAAGGATTGGACATGCTGGTAAATTTTAATTGGTTGTATTGAAATGCATTACACTTTCAGCCGATCCCAAAAAAGTTGATCAAATATCTGTTGCTACAGTTGACAAACATACAATCACACATCACAGATTTCCCTGACCCCCAAAAAATGTTCTTTTTAAGATGATTGAACAGAAAATCTAGATGTGTATGGGGGGCTTTAGGGTCCCCATACACCTTTAGATCTCTCTGTCAGATTTCCTTCAGATCTCCTTTTGTTTTACCTAAACCATGTAATATGAGGGACTTTCTAAACCATCAAGTCTACCTGTGTTCAGGCGCAGAGGACCCGGCACTACATAGTTGTTGGTAGATCTAAAGGATATCTGACAGAGAGATCTAAAGGTGTATGGCCAGCTTAAGGCTGCCACACAGTGCTATATGCCCTGCAAAGGCTACACAGGTTTCCCATAGGGTACTTATGCATTGTAACGCAATACTGAATAAATTTTCACATGCTGGTGTTTGCAGTTCCAATTGTACTGGAAGAGTTTACGCCAGCATGTCCAATAAGGCGTAGCGTGTATAGAAGACTGCCACCACAATGCAGTACATAGGCTGTAGTGTGCGAGAGAATTTACACAGTTGATATTTGTTTTGTGTTCACTGAATGTCAGGTGACTAAAAGATTGAGGAATAGAGTACACTGTAATTTCTGGAAAGTAGGTTTCTCTGAATATTTACTAGAACTCAGCAACAAGCAGCCAGGCAGTTATTGTTAGACAATCTTCAAATAAGATAATAAATCAAAATCAGTGTACTACACTTTCTATCTACACAAAAGTAAAAGTGGATGTTAACTCATGTTGGAGGGTGTTTTGGTACCATTCTGTATTCATGGTTTCTGTGTTTTTGGGAGAAATTGTGAGTGAGCCCACTCCCTTGAATGAGAAGCAACCCCAAACATGAATGGCCTCAGGATGCGTTACTGTTGGCATGACACAGGACTGATGGTAGCGCTCACCATTTCTTCTCCGAACAATCCCTTTTCCAGATGCCACAAACAATCGGGGATTGATCTTCTGTATAAAGTATGGTGCATGGACTGCTGAGGACTGGGGCAAAGTCATATTTCCCAGTGAAGCCCCTTTACGATTGTTTGGGGCATCTGGAAAAGGGCTTGTCCGGAGAGGGTGAGCGCTACCATCAGTCCTGTGTCATGCCAACAGTAACGCATCCTGAGACCATTCATGTGTGGGGGGCTTCTCATCCAAGGGAGTGGGCTCACTCACAATTTTGCCCTGGAAACTCCCCAGATCTTAATCCCATTGAGAACGTGTGGTCATTCCTCAAGAGGCGGGTGGACAAACAAAAGCCAACTCATTCTGACAAACTCAGAGAAGTGATTATGAAAGAATGGATTGTATCAGTCAGGATTTGGCCCAAAAGTTGATTGAGAGCATGTGCAGTGGAATTGCAGAGGTCCTGAAAAAGAAGGGCCCACACTGCAAATACTGACCCTATGCTTAAATCTCATGTCATTGTTAATGAAAGCCTTGGAAACGTATGAAGTGCTTATCATTATATTTCATTACATCGCAGAAACAACTGCAACAAAGATCTAACAGCAGCGCAGCAGCAAACTTTGTGAAAACGAATAATTGTGTCATTCTCAAAATTTTTGGACTGTAGCCAGAGGAAAGATCCATAACAGACAGATCTCTCCTCTCCGGACAGCATGATAACACACTCTTTGGCTCTTTGTGTGTGTGTGTGACCTGGCAGCGGGAGTCCAGCTTTCCCACACAGGCAGAGGAAGATGGGAGAACTGCTGGCTGTCACTTCTCCAATCTGACAGCTTCCCTGCCTCCCCGGGTAAGCGAAGCTGCTGGCAGGGAGCCAAGGCGTGACCACCTTCAGAATACAAGACACAGGCTACCCCCACCCCTGATTTTTTGGGGAAAAAGTGCTTCTTATAGTCTAAAAATATGGTCTGTAAAGAAAATGGAAAGGTTTTATTGAAAAATCCAAAAGCATATTGGTGAAAATAAGCAAGGGAAAGTATAACCAGATTAACCATCACCGTCCAGGTCCTTCTAATACCGGCTGCAGCTGACATGATGTGATTGCGTACCTTGAACAGGAGCTTAGCAGCCTCCAAGAAGTGATTAGCTTTGCGGTAAAGTTCAATGGCGTCCAGCGTTTTGTTCTTCTCTAACAAATGGGAGGCATATTTGGCAAGCAGAGATCCAATTTCTTTCATGTTGTGGTTCTTGGCAAGTTCAACGGCTTTATTCCACTGAAAGAGAGAAGAGTGTCAAAGCTTATTCAGTGTCTTCGCTCAGAATTGAACAATGAGGGCTGTTATGCAATACTCTGGATACCTTACCATACACACAAGACCATTCCCACAATTTCATGCAGTAGGACGCAGGGCTGTGGAGTCAATCGATAAATTCCCCGACTCTGACTCCTCAGTTTCAGATTCTTCCGACTCCGACTCCTCTG
>CM070035.1:14430393-14447384 GCA_036250615.1 Ptychadena robeensis | reverse complement strand
CACAACTTCGTTCAGGACAAAAGGATCAGATTTTGGCTAGCATCTCCACCAAAAAACTTCTGTCTGGGGCCCTGGGATTTCTGACGGCAGCCCTGGGACCAAGACAATGTGACATATGGCTTCAGTCCATTCTTCTACCAATAAAAATGCAGCTATTGGCCATCACACCCCCTAATGGAGAAGACCAGAGAGCTGTTACCAGTGTGTTTATATGGACAACGGGGCCTTGCAGGGAAAATCTAGGGGCCCAGAACAGTAGAATCCAGCCTTTCCAGAGACACTTCTATGGGGTGCATTCTTTGAAATATCCAGAAATATAGAGTTACATCGAAGAGTTACATTTAAAGCCAAGGTTAAACATAAAATATTTACAAGCTTACTTGGTATTAGCAGATAGAAAATTACATTATCCTATAGCAAACATTTGGAATGACTTTTCTGTGAATTGGTTTTGGGTTTTTTAAGGCCCATTGGTTATGTGTGTCAATGGCTTCTGATTAGGAAAACAAGCGCTAAGGAAATATTCAGGCTGCCAGTGTTAACTTATATATTGTGTTTTTATTGGCGATATTAGTTACCTGGCTGTCATGCTGATTAAAAGAATTGTGTATTTAAATTTTCATGAGGAAAACAAATTCTGATTTTCAACTGAAATTGATTGATGTGAGGACTCAGAAATCATTGAGGTTAGAAACAGTCCAGACACTTTATTTCTATTAATAATGGTTTGCATTTAAAGCAATGGTCTCAGGGTAGCACAAAACCTAAAACAAAGGTACCTGCAAGTAAAGTGCTCAACAGTGCGGTAGCTTCCATTTCTATTGTTGTCTTCTGCCCACGTCTCCTATTGAGTACCATGGTTCCATCCTTGGATCGCTACCACATTGTTGAGTAGAATTGTCTACAATTCCCTGGAATATAGGATAGGAGACTTAAGCCCCCCATAGACAGGCAGACTCCTCCATACAACTTTCATGAGACTTACCAACAACTATGTAGTATAGTGACCTCCCTGATAGAATACATAGTGATTGGAAGGTGTAGAAAGGTCCTCCTATTACATGGTTTTGGTAGAAGAAAAGTTGGTTGTACAGAAGTTGCATGGAGGAGTCTGCCTGTCTATGGGGGGCTATAGACTTCCCAAAATGTGAAATATATTAATAAGTAGAGATGGTCATTTCCTTAAAATTTGGACTAGCTGACTTTGTTAGCTAATTACAGAGTCCAAACACAATGGTATCATCACCAAAATTGCTGGATATAGAGAAGGGTTGTGGTAACAATTAGAAAAAGAAATGGCTCTAGCACAGCGATGGCGAACCTTTTAGAGACCAAGTGCCCAAACTGAAACCCAAAACCCCACTTAATTATCTCCAAGTGCCGGCATGGCAATTTAACCTGAATTACACACACAACTCATATACACACATAAAACATGTAAACACACCCTCTACTTTCTTATAAGATAGAATAGGAGAGGGTTTAGGGCGCTGTGTGCAATCAGAAGAGAGGGGAAGAGAACTTACAGCATTGAGAGCCAATAGGCTGCAGTTCTCTCCTCTGTGCTGGCTGACAGCTCGCATGCCCACAGAGAGGGTTTCAAGTGCCCCCTCTGGCGCGCGTGCCATAGGTTCACCATCACTGCTCTAGTACATAGTCTTTGCATAAATTAAGTTCAAAGTCTGGTTACAGTTTTTCAAGTTTAAAATTAGCCTTAGGGGGGCTTCCACATCCATCTGGACCCCCTCCGCTAAGCATTTTGCTAGGTGGGAGGTCCGGACAGAGCACATTCACTCACCTGCTCGGCGGATGCTGTGTTCTGAGCCGTTCCGCCAATGCAGGGCTGAACGTGGTGGAGTATGTTGAACTTCTGCATCGGTGAATGTCTGAACACAGCATCCGCCAAGCAGATAAATTCTGTGGGCTCCGTCTAGATTCCTGCCAAGCAATGCGCTTAGAGGAGGGGGTCCCAATGGATGTGGAAACCCCCTCTTAATTTAAACTTAATTTATGCAGAAACGTACACGTGCTAGAGAAATGCTTTTTCTTCCCACAACCCTTCCCTACATCTCCAACCACTTTGTAGATGTTACCATGTTCAGGGGCTTTGTAATTAACTCCCAAATAAACTAGTAAAATTTAGCAACCATCTCTAGACTGAACTCCAATCAACTTTTAAGGCCTTGTATCCGCTGCATGGAAGTTCTGGTGTGGTGCAGATGCTGGCCAGTGTAAACAATGGGCTATGAGGTGCCTGTCCCCACAAAAATCAATGGATGTGTCAAATCATATGTTCAATATGCATACGTTGTTTTTCTGGTGTGTTTTGTATGCAGCATGCCCTTAGGTTTAAAGGGCGCATCATTGCCTTGTTAAATTAACGCTGCAATTAACACTGCCAGAGCACGTCCGCACCTCCCATTGGGCACCAAGGGTCCATCATGCTGATGCATCCATGAAGCCCAATGGAGACATAGCCTAAGGGTCATACCAAAAAATAAGTGACCTTTACTGGTACACATGCTCAGTATCTTCCTCTGGGCGGATATTTTCATTACTTGGATCAGAATTGTATTGTAAAGTAAATCAGCAGAATATATCACACACAATGCACGAAGCTCCGATTATTGCACTACAAAAAATAATGTCCATATTGTCCTCTTCAGTTTCTTCTTTCTTCGTAGACTTGTAATTTCTTTGTAAGTTTATCTAGTGAGTTGGGGTTAAGGAACAATAATATTATAATATGCAACATGGTCTATGCAGAGGGAATGTTATCACCAAGAAAGATAACTGTGGGAGAAGAAAAGCAAGCAGAACCCCAAATGTGGTAACCAGAGCAGAAGAGAAACCTTCCCCAAAGCACAGGGAAAATACCTGATAGGGTTTTACTTTTTACCATCTGCTCTATCTAAAAATAAAGGTAGTCATACACAGTTCGATATTTCCATTCGATCAACGAAAAAATCGATCCGTTGATGAAATGGCAATTAATTCCTGCACACCTGGTACAATCGTCCCATAGTGATCGATATCAAGCAGAAAATCCATCAAAAAATGAGCGGACATGTTAGGGCTTGTTCCCACTTTTGCGTTTTTGCGCGTTTGTAACCGCACGGCCGCAAGCGCAGTCAATCGCATCCATTTGGAAACATCAATATAGTTTCCACTGGTGCGTTTGTGCACGTTCGGATGAGGATGCGGTTTAGGGTGCGGTTGTGAACGCTAGCATCCGAATCCCAAAAAACGCATTCATAGGAAAGCATTGGATGCTTTTAAACGCGCAAAAACACGCAAAAACGCATGCCATGTGTTTTCGTGCGGACGCGCATGTGGTTTCGGCCGCACGGTTACAACCGCACGAAAACACACCAGTGGAAACAAGCCCTTAGTAAATCAGCCAGTTCGGCCACGAACATAACAAGTTCGCATTTCTTCCATTGGCAAACAGAAGGTTATTAGTCTTCCGCTGGCTGGATCAGGAGCAGAAAGATCCGACCAGTGGAAGAATTTTTTTACCAGAGACCCGGTAGAGAAGCCAGTTTGGAGCCGGTCACAGAAAGAAACATGCAAAGGTAAAGGATATGTTTTGTAGTCAGCGACTCGATGTAAGTGTTCACTTGGCTCTGGAAGGCAATGAGACTTTCACATTTGCAGGGGTCTTCTTTCTGGACAACCCTCCGTGCTTCCTCTGTAAGAAATGCGAGAGATTAAAGAGGAAGGAAAGGAAGAGTTAGATAATATTTTCGTTCTCTTATACCTAGTCTCCATTGGGCAATAATACTCTCCCTTTAATGCTGTGGGACAAACGCATAAAAAACACACCGGATAAAAAACTGGCACATTTTGTACACAACATCTGACGCATCCATTGTTTTTCAACACGGGGCCTCACGTAGTTGTTGATGTGATGCGGCATGTTGGGGGCTATGCTATCCAATGGGCTGTTTCTGCCACATATAGAATGCAGGGACTTTGACTAGGCCTCAAACAACTTAGAAAATGTATGGATTATCTTACATATCAAAAAAGTGTTATAAATATCGTGATATCATTAGTCCACCCCATACTGCGTTTTGTATTTTGGGTAGAATTGGGCAAGCCTCAATTCTCTCTGGGTCTTATAGGCTATCTCCACATCGTTATTTGATCCGTCGGGACCTCCTACATTAAGCACAGTGCTTGGCAGTGGTCCCTACAGATCCCATACACTTTACCTGCCCAGCGGATGCTCTGTTCTCACGGCGCTGAGCCGTTCCGCCAATGCAAAGGGGTTAACGTTGTGTAGTATGTTAACCCCTGCATCTGGTAATGTGTATGTGCTCCGTAGGGACCCCCGCTAAGCACTGCGCTGAACGTAGGGGTCCCATAGGATCACACAAGGTTGTGTAAACATGCCCTATGTTGTAACATTAGGAGATAACACAGATCGAATGAAGAGATGGGCAGCCCCATGCTCCCTCCAACGACACTGAATTATTGTCATCCCACAAAATATTGAGAGGATTCATGAAGTTCGGTGTAGACTCCAACCCTGCTGCAGACCAGTTACTATATTGGTTTAGGACCCTTTCTGTCTGGTAACGAACGCTCTAGCAGTTAGGCTACCGTGACCAGTGCAGTAACATGCGGCTGCACATTATCAGGATCACAAGCGCTGTCCACTGTGGAAGGTACAGAGTTCCTATGGAAAACTGTGTACCTTGCGTTAATGCTAGCCGAGCTGCCTTACTGTACTGTACCGCACCGTAGCTGCAGCGTGCCTAGTGTGAAAGAGCCCTTTGGGATATTTCTGTACCCCTGCACACCACTGTACTGTTATCTACAATATGTGAACATGATAAAAGTAATACGCTGTGTTATGAAGTTCTGTTGTAGGTGTAGTAAAGTTGGGTAATGGGAACCCATATGGAGAGAATGCCCAGTAAGTAAGACTTTGCCAATGTGGCCCACAAGTCAAAAAGTTCCCTCCACCCTGGTCTAGGTCATGTTTAACTAACATAGGAGATTCTTTGGAGCAGGTAAATTAACATATCAGTATGCTTTTGCGAGTGTGAAGGAAACCTGAGTACGTGGAGGAAACCCACACAGACATGGGGAGAACTTGCAAACACCTTCTAGATAGTGACCAGGCAGGGATTCCAACCTAGGACACTAGCACTGCATGGCCAGAGTGCTAAGCCCCTGAGCCACCATACTGCTGATAGTGATGGCCGAACATCGGCCTGGACTGTCCACGAACGGGCGGGTCGGATTTTAAAGAAGTTCGCCGTCCGCCTTTTCGCGGACACATTCAAATTCCCCGCCTCTAGGCTCTAGAATTTGAATCGGAAAAACCTGACGTCACATCCGGTCCCTGGAACGCATCCTGGAACGCATAGTTCCTGGTTACGGGAGCCGGATGTGACGTCACTTCCTGTTCCGAGCCGGTTTTTTCACTAGAAGACCGGCTTCATGCCCGGTCTTGTAGTGAAAAGATTCTTCCTCCGGCACGATGTCGCAGGTTCTGATCCTGCCGGAGGAAGAATATAGATCTTCTTGTCGCCGGCGAACGGGGCGGGTCGAACACCCGTACTGTCCGCCGGCGAGAGGATGGGCGAACATGCTTTGCGGACAGTTCGGCCATCACTAACTGCTGAAACTCACTAAAACTAGTAAATGGAACACATATTACATATTATAACGATTTCGCAAACATGCCACCTGCAATGCTATAGACTCACGTGAGCAGGTCTTCTTGTCTGGGTTCAGAGAGTATCCATCCCGGCACTTGCATTGATAGGAGGTAGCAGTGGCCGCACAGATATGTTCGCAGTCATGTCTCCCCAACGCACACACATCAATGCCTGGTGGAAGGACACACAATGATGTGGATATGGCTTCATGGATTAAATACAGGTAATAACACATTGTGTATAGAGTTTTGCACTGCAGTACAAATGTCTGATTATCTGTCCAGCTGTAGATCCTACAGCTTACAGTGAAATGGGAATACAAATGGATCTGATCCAAGTAATATTTACAGTTCTTTGCAGAAACAGAGGATGTACCATATTATTCGGACTATAAGACACACTTGACCATAAGACACACCCAGTTTTTAGAGCAGGAAAACCAGAAAAAAATATTTAATATATAAGTTTTCAAATCAGTTGGGTAAATGCAATGGATTAAAGTGGACCTACCATCAGAAATTTATATTTTTATGAATAACACTAAAATAGGGAGGAATGCAATAAAAAAAACTAATGAGCAATTCAAAGATAATCCTGCAGTTCTCCCTCACTTACGGGTTCTGGTCTCTGCAAGGCAAGACGTCACAAGAGCGCTTTGTTTTCTGGGTAATCTTGTGATTTCCGTTATTATATTGAGGCAAATTCGTATAGAAGATCATTGAACTGGAGGTGCAATATCGCGGGTGGCCACTGGGGAGTGTTCTTCTATGAGAATTTACCTCAATATAATTACGTAAATCCCAAGTTCACCAAGAAAACAAAGCGCTCTTGTGACATGTTGCTTTGCCTTGTAGAGACTAGAACCCGGAAGTGAGGGGGGAGAGCTGCGGGATTATCTTTTTGAATTGTTCATAACAGATTTTTTTTATTGCAATCCTCCTTATTATCGGCACTTCTAAAGCCATTCATGAAAATATAGATTTCTGGTGGTAGGTCCGCTTTAAATGAATGCAATATAAAATTCAGCCAGTAGATGTCTAGCAGCAGTACTATTTCCTTTTCCTCTTTGGCTGTGCCTGTGTCCATGGAAGCTGCAGAGTGATTGCAGCTTCCACAGACACAGAGAGAGAGATAGATGGGAGTTCATCTATCTCTCTCTTCATTGTTAATACCAGCAGGGCTCTGGGCTCGGCTGGCATAAGCAATAATACAGTTCAGATGGGAGATCCGGCCGTGGCCGCATCTCTCATCTGATAGCTCCCTGGCTAATCTCCTTGCTGGGAGAGCTAGCGGGAAGCCAAGGTGCGCATTCGGACCATAAGAAGCTGGCACTCCCCCAACCCCTCCATTTTGGAGTGCGTCTCAAAGTCTGAAAAATACAGTAGTTTGGAAATTGGAATTGGTTGACATGGTGGTAACATATAAGTAAGTAAAATATATAGATATTATATATGATAGTGTTCCAAAGTTCTATAACACATATTATACAACAATGTTTTTTATTGTGAAAAAATAAGCAAGGAAGTTTGGAACACATTATGGGCATTTTTAATACTTCTATGGTGAAAATAGTCTTGACTTACAACCTTGGGAATGAGTTGAATTGTAAGTCAAGGGTCCACTGCACATTCTGAATCATCATAGAAGCTCCTTAGAATGGTGGGCATTATTATTAAAATTCATGGCGCTAAGTTCATATCGGTTATTTCACAATAAAATGGATTTCTTACGAGAACAGGTCCTCTTGTCAGGGTTGAGAATATAGCCGTCCCGACACTTGCACTGATACGACCTGGCGGTTGACACACATATGTGTTCACAGTTATGTCTTCCGGGAGCACAAAAATCTAAAACTGAAAAATTAAAGTGATAAAATTACACACTTATTGTATATGAATATTTCTGCCAATTATATTACATTACAAAACATATTGATTAATATTATCCTGATATCCCCCTTCGTGGGTCTGCCCTCTGGGGGAGAGGGGGCTTGACCCTTGTTTGACCATCTACAGCTAGAGATCATCCCAGACTGCAGTGCCCTGCCAATCCCACATGTTTTAAGGCCCCGGCCGGATTCCGGGCCAATCGATTCCGGGCGCGTGCACGCAAAACGATCGTGCCGGAATCGTGTGCAGCCCACCTTGTCCGATAGATCACGTCCGATCGTTCAGGGGCCCAGAATCGGATCCGACAGAGAACCAACATGTTGGTCTTTCTGATCCGATTCTGCACACATCAGGGGGAGTTGCCATTTGTGAGGTGGACAATCGGACACGGAATCGTCCCGGAATCCGTTGGACAAGGTGGTATGCAGCGATCGGATTCTCTTAATTGGCCGATTCCCACCAGAATCGCCGGAATCCATCGGATAGGTGATCGAGCGGCCATGGAATCCGACTGTGTATGGCTGGCTTAACATGAGGTTTTATGTAGTGTTGAGCTTGAATATATGAATGTCGAAATTTTTTTGATATTCATGATTTTTATATTCCCAGTATGGTCTTGTATTGTGAAAATGATATTCGCATTGCAAAAGTAAACATAGCATGTGACCATTCATTTCGAAGATTTTCTCAGCGCAAATATTAGTTTCACGAATGCATACGAATATTTAAATTTATGAAGATCAAATCAAATGTTAGAAGAATTATTCATGAAAAATTGAAAATTCAAATATTGCCTATGCACTAGTTGCATATCTCGCTTTTTAACCCACTAATGTCTTTAACCGCCCTAGCGGTCTGGACGGCAGCATCTCGTCCAGCGCTGCTACTGCTACTATAGCACTGGACGAGATGGTGCCGTACACATCGGGGCTCCGGGACAGCGCATACTCACAGTTCTGCGCTGTCCCGGTGTCCCCGATGTGACATGCTGGCTGGCAGCATATCCTCCATCTCTCCCCCCCCTCCTCCTCCGAGTGACGTGATGACGTCACATCGGGGAGGCGGCGGGAGATTTGAAAAGTACAGTGCATGAAATCAGTATTCTATGTATAAAACTGATTTCAAAGTGCATCTATGTACTAAATCTCGCCAGAATAAAGTCTCTGGTGCCCCAGATGTGTCCATATGCAGTAACCCTCTCTTCCCTGGTGTGATTTTACCACATCCATCACACCAGGTTAGAGAGGGTTAACTGCAAATGGGCACATCTGGGGCATTAAGTACATAGCAGCAAGGCTTTGTGCTCTGATTTTTGTGTTTTCTCATTAAATTTATAAAACAAATTATTTTTTTATTTTACATAATTGTTTGTTTCAAACATTATTATAGTCAGGGTGTCTATGAGACCCTTGTACGGACAGATTTTGGGAAGTTACAGGCCTACAACATAAAGAAAAATGTACCATTGAAGTCTATGGTGCACTTTTGGTACAAAAATCTGGACCTCAGCAGTGCGCTAGGGAGGTTAAACCCCTAAGGAAGTCCTTTTAGGGAGAAATTTGTCCAGATACCATTGTGTTCAATTTCTTTTCTGCCCATTAATTCCCCCCAAATGGATAGAAACCCAGCAAGTACTATGTGCTCATCAGTTTGATCAATGACTACATGCTTGTTATATTGGGTTCAAGATACTATCCTGGTTGTTGTAATTTTTTTTCTTTGCGGTATGCTGATATATTTTATAAGTATTGCATGTTAGAGAATTACATTTTTTTAAAACCATACTTTCTATATACCTTGTTCCCCAAACTATTAGATTTTCCTCTACTCCTCCTGTGTCATAACCTGTACCTGTGTGTTATTGTGTGTTTGTATCTCCACTGTAATGTATTGTACAGCGCTGCGTAATATGTTGGTGCTATATAAATAAATGATAAAAATAATAATAATACGTATATAAGTGTTAGGGCTTGTTTCCACTTAAGCGGAAGCCCGCGGTTTACTACAGGGCGGACGAAACTGCGCCCATGTAGTTGAATGGGCTAGTCCCCGGCCGCGGTAAGGGGGCGGTCAGGGGGCGGCCGCTGCCTAAAAACTCGGTCGACCGAGTTTTCAGGCGGCAGTCCGCGCTATTCCGCGGCCGCCCAGCACTGACCACGGCCATAGAGGTGAATGGCCCAGCTAACAACCGCATAAGATGCGATTCTTAGCGGGGGGCGAATCTAAGCGGCTGCAATCGCGCGGCCGGCAGCCGCACAAGTGACTCCGGAAAACCGGAAGTGACGTCACATCCGGCAATGGGAACCAGGAACCGTGCGTTCCAGGTACTGGATGTGACGTCACCGTCACTTCCGGTTTCCCCCGATTCAAATTTCCCACCAATAGGTTTTTTCTTCTTGCTTGTCGTGTATCTGCCAGAACACTACCCCCTCTGCCTGTAGTACATGAGCTAGCTATGGCCACAAGTGATCATATAGTTTAAAAACTAATACTATATGGGTTGAACAGGTTATTTTACATATTTTGTTTTTATTTGCAAAATATCCATATATAAGTCCAGACTGATATTTTAAATATTAAACATTTTAAGCCTTTGGACAAGGTGTTTGTGATATGAGAACCTCTAATGTGCCAGCCCCAAAATGGACCATACCTGTCAACCTTCCCGTTTTGCCTGGTGTTCTGAAATATTTTTCTTCTCGTGAGATTTTTCCTACCCTTACAACTGCACATGCGCAGATAGCTGGACTGGTTCGAAGTTACAGAGTTAAGCTTACAGGCTTTGTGTGTTAAAGTTTTGGGGGGGTAAGGGTTAGGGGGAGCAGTGCTTAACTAAGGGTGAGGGTTAGGGGATTAAGGTTAGGAGCTTGGTCAATTATCTAACCTTAACTTATGATGGCCGAACATTGGCCAGGTCTGTTCTTGAACAGGCGGATGAGACTTTTAGAAAAGTCCGACATCCGTCTGTTTGCGTGAGTTTAAATAGAAAAAAATTAATTTATTTCAGTGACGTCACTTCCGGTACCTAGTTCCTTGTTCAGATTACAGGATGTGACATCACTGACGTCACTTCCAAGTTTCAGAGCAAATTTTTTACTAGAAGACTGGGTTCAAGTATAAAGATTCTTCTTCCGGTGGGATCTTTCTGCTCCTGATCCTGCCGGTAGAGGAAAAATAAGCTTATTCTTGCCGGCGAACTGGGCGGGTCGAACACCCGTACTCTTCACGGACTAGAAGGACTAGAACATCCTTGTTAGCAGCCGAAATGTCTGCTGTGCGGACAGTTCGGCCATCACTAACCTTAACCCTCCAACCCCCTCCAAACCCCTAACCGTAACCCTGCAACTCCAAAAAGCTACAGCTACCTGCACATGTGTACTTGAAAGCTTGTAGGAAAATCTCATGAGTAGGAATATGTCCCAGAACAACAGGAAAATCAAGTTCTTTATGTGTCTTTATCAGCCAAATGCCGATTTCAATAAATCCCAGATATTTCTCGACATTTTTAAATCGAGGTAACTGAGGAGGGAGGGGCGTTACTCTCCCTCATAACTTTGTATTTGGAACACGGAAATTGCACTCCGCTTTAGCGCTTTGGCATTCCAAATACCAGAAGTGACATCTGTGACAACACTAGATAAGGGAAAACTTGACAGACATGTAATGGGCCCATTTTAGGAATACATTAAGGAGAGAGATCTCTGTATAGGGAATACTTATATATTCTTATACTGTACATACTATTTACATACACATACTTAAATATATTTTAATACCTATACATTTATATATGCAACACCTTAGTTTGATGTAAAAAAATTATAAACATATTTTCCTAAAAATATATATATTAATATCATACTCTCTCTTTCAAATCCATGTAAAAATGAGAAAAATTAATTGGCACTGTAAGTTAACCTCCCTGGCGGTTCACTGAGGTGCAGATTTCTGTACCAAAAGTGATACAGTGTTTTGCCTTTCCGCCCCCATCGGCGTCACCGGTGACGCCGATAGGGGCGGAAAGGCTCTGTGTGCCTGCAGCTTTGTAGAGATGCTGCAGGCACACAGAGAGCCAGCGGTTGCGCCTGATTCCGGCACGGGCGCAGTTTGATTCACGATCAGACTGCGCCAGTACTTGCTCCAGGTGGGCGCGTTCATTTTGCAATTGATCACCAAGCGCTTACCCCGAATGCGCATGGTGATCATTCGCAAAATCGGCTTTAGAGGTACAGAAAAAAAAATTTTTGGGGGGAAAAACATTTTTTTTTTTTTGAAGGTTACACTTGTTTTCTTTTGATTTGGATTGGATGAAACATTTATAAAATATTTATCCAATCCAATCAAAATAAAACAAATGTAAAAAAATGAAAAAAAAAATCTAAGAAAAAAAAAAGTTTCTGTACCTTTAAATCTCCCGCCTGCCGGATGACATCATCGGCAGAGGGAAGCCGTTCACGGAGATAGCCGGAGACCTTGGCTATTTCCGGAACGGCTCGTGTGCAGCCGGACACAGATCCCACTATCAGGAACGCTCAGCGCGAGCGTTTCTGATAGCGGGATCCACTTTGAGCTGGATTATAGAAAGACATTTCTATAATCCAGCTCAAAAGTAAAAAAAAAAAGATTTCAAAAAAGACCGGCGACCGGGTCCCGCCTCCGTGACGTCACACGTCACGAGAGATGGCGGAGGGAGAAGATGGAAGATGGCGGCGGGAGAAGATGGCGGCGGCGGAGCAGGTGAGCTCCCACAATGTGCCCGAACCCAGTTCGGGCGTATCGATAGTTGCAGCTTCCCTTTGCCCGAACTGGGTTCGGGCATATCGCTAGGGAGGTTAAACACAATATTAAAATTAATAAATGTGCTTACCAAGAACATGTATGTTCCATTAATAATAATAAAAATATAAAAAATAGATGCTTTATAATGTTTTTTTAAAAACATTATCAAAAAGTGTTCCCTTTACGTCATTAGTTATTATTAATAATAAGTAGACTGACTTGGCAAATAAGGTCCCCATATACCTTTAGATTTCTCTGCCAGATTTCCTTTAGATCTCCTTTGTTTTACCAAAATCATGTAATATGAGGGACTTTCTAAACCATCAAGTCTACCTGTGTTCTATCGCAGAGGACCCGGCACTACATAGTTGTTGGTAGATCTAAAGGATTTCTGACAGAGAGATCTAAAGGTGTATGGCCAGCTTTACAGTTATCTAATATCAGTGGGTAGAACATCTTCCTATTATACTCTTCCTGATGTATATGTCGAATAGAGTCCACTAGTGGTAGAAATTATTAGGGGGTGTTATTTTGGATCTTGGGGTTCTGCCCTTTTCAAATTAGTTGGTAATTCTGTTCCAGTGAATGGTGTTATTTTATAGTAGGGAGAGAAGACATTGCATAAAAAGTTATTTCAGGGTAAGATTGTTTACTAGCAATACTTACCCCCAAACTAACCATGGGCATATTAACCCATCCAGAGGGAGCTCGCAGGGTCCCACCAATCTTTACAGGTCTGCCCCCTCCGGACCGGCGCCACCTCCTTTAAATAGAGGTCAATGGCGCCACCCCCTGCCCCTCTGGTTCTTGAGTCCCAAGTCTTTTGCTAGTTCCAGATACATTTTATATTTGTGGATCCCCAGCAACCCTTTAGTCATGGGCAGAGATTCATGCAATGTGTCCGAGGCTGAGCCAAGGTAAATAAAACACTTCAGCCTAAAGGAGCATACTATTATACTATTATCACATACTATCACATACAATTTTATATATATATAGTAGGGCATTCACGATTTTGTCGATTAGTCGACACATCAATATCACAAGGACTGTCGACAGCTGCTGAGAGGAGTTGACTTGACATTTCTCACGGCAGTCGGTGCACACAAAGAGAGAGAAGAGCCGACCTGTGCGGTGGATGACATATTACCCTGTGCAGTCAGAAAGTCAGAGTTTATCAGCATGCAGCTCAGGGTAATAAAACATACTTGGTTCATGAAATGTAAACAAACTTAGGCGGCAGCACAATCTTGTGGGGGTTCTGCTAACTTTTTCTGCTAGGTGTTGAAATTTTATTTTGAATAATTTATTTAGATTTATTAGCCTATTTTTGTTTTGTTTTATTGTAATGTTAACTGTTAATGTTACAGAGAACTTCTAAAAGTTGTTTTTCGATGCGCACTTGTGTTCCTTAACTTTGTCTGTGATAACGTAATCTTGTAGTGACCCGAGAAAGGGCCACAAACTGTATTATATGCGCTGTATAATATATGCTGTATAGTGCTTATAATTGTGTGTGTATCCCCTTTAGGGTTGCACCTGGTGTTGACAAGATGTTGGAGGCATGAGTCATGGCTGGGTGTTACTTCACTTTTCCCTCCAAGAAGTAGGTAATATACTTCTGCCCAGTAATAGGCCTTATGCCAGCCCCTGTCTGAAGGCATAAATAGGAAGCTCTCAGAATGTTCTGGGATTCTTCTGTTCATTCTCCCTCGAGTACCACAGCCTCAGCACTGGACCCAGCAGAGTGACCCCCCTGCACCCAGCCTAAGGATTCCAGCAGGTAACAGCTTTGAAACAATTATCCCTATGACTGAACCCCTTCTCCACCCTTGGGAGATGGAGATGCTGTATATAATCCTACATAAAACTGTAAATAGCCCCCTATCAGCGTGTGTGGACCTTGGCTTATTGGCTTGCAGAAGGTGTTCGGTGGCCGAGCAAGAGGACATCCACCTCAAAGAACCTGGTGTCGTGACATACACATACAACTCTCACATGACCTTACAATCTCGACTATGGCTTAAGTGACTGGTGACTTGACTTATTAAAATCTTAAGTCATGGGTTTCTGGCATCAAGAGACACGCCTAGTGATGCCATTGAATATATTATTATAATATCTATTGCTACTCAATGGCCTACCAATGTAAATGACTATGTATATGATACAGAAAGACATATCAGGGATGGTGGAAGGGGGAAAATATATTTTCATTCAGTACAATATAATTTAGCATGGTCTGAACCCCATAGGATGGGTACATTATGACATGCTATTATTCCTCTCTAGAATCTTTGGATTGCTGCCAGACTTCACCTTAAAGCACTAAACATTTATCTTCTAAACCAGTGTTTTTCAACCACTGTTCCATGTGCCGCGGGATGTTGCCTGGTGTGCCGTGGGTTTTTGACCCCACCCTCAGCCCTCCTATCTAGCTGCCTCTTATAATATAAGTCTTATACTATAAGAGGCAGCTATATAGGAGGGCTAAGCAACCGCATCCTCACAGAGCCGGTCCGTGTATACCATAAGACTTATACAGCCGATCCGTGTTATACACGGACCGGCTCTGTGAGGATGCGGTTGCTTAGCAACACGCGTCCCCACAGACCAGAGGCGGTGTTTTTGCTCTGCATCTGCGTTCCAGCGGGGCACCTGCTGATGACGTACTTCCGGCGGGGACCGGAAGTGCGCCGCGATTTTGCGTATCGTCGGTGCCCTCCGTTTTTTTTCACGAAACAAGTGTGCCTTTGCCCAAAAAAGGTTGAAAAACACTGTTCTAAACTATTAGTTTATGGGAATAGGCTGGTCAATGTTAATATTTTTTCATGTTGATAGCTCTTTTTTATTTATTTTTTTATTTAACTGTAGCTGTTTACAAAATTACAGCTTTCCATATAATATCTAAATATTCAATAGCAGACAAATGATTCAGCATGAGGGAAATACAAATGACCAATTACCACAACTTCAAATTCATGACATCAGGCATTCCAGATACCAATAATAAGAACCTCCGTAGGTAGTGAGCTGAGTGTATCTTTCTTAGAAAGATGAAATGAAACTCAGCCCGAGTTAATTCGGGGAGAACGCTCAGAAGGTTAATTGCAAAGCCCCCGAACAAGGTCTTATCCCCATCATTGCTGGAGATATAGAGAAGAGGTGTGGGAATATTACAAAAAAATATATATATGGCTTTAGCATGCATTTAATTTATGCATGAATGCAAATGTTTGACTTGACTTTTATCTTAATTCATAGAAAAATATGCTAGAGCCATACTTTTTCCATTTGCTACATGCTACAGGAATTTTGGTGATGATACCATGTTTAAGGGCTTTGCAATTAACTCACAAATTCAGCTAGTCTATATTTTTTTTTAAAAACAGAACCATCTCTATATGTAGTCTATCCGCAGTGCACCCTTGAACCCACTGATATTTTATGGTTTTATTAAAAGGTTATTAAACCCTCAGCAAAAAACAAAAATATTCTTGCATAAACTAACATACGTAATAAAACTGCAGTAACAAAAGTGTTGGATTCCGCTAATTCAAACATCTTACTTCCTCCGGTCTGAGGCTTATTCAGTTGTCTATTTAGGATGATAACCAGGAGACACACACTAGATGGCAGCGTGGCCACGCTTCCTGTGCAGATACAGATTATTTTTTTCATCCAGAAATGTGTGAGTGTGTTGCGTAAACACTGAAGCTTGCTAGGAGCTGTTCATGGATCTGTTTATCTCTATGGACACAATGAGAGTGTGGCCATGATGTCAAGCACGCTCTGGTGTATCCCTGCAGGGCCGCTGTCAGGGATACACTCGGAGCACTCCTGTCCCAGGCCTGAGCAGCTAGGGGGGCCTGGTTGTCACCTGCAGGGGGGGGCAATCTTAGCAGAGCCTCACAGTGTATGGGATGCTGACCATGCAAAGTGACAGTGACAGACATGGCACCCAGCTTCCTGTACAGCGTGAAATAGATAAGAACATTTATATTACTGCAGTTTTGTATGGTATTGTCTGCAGGAATATCTATTTTTTGCGGACGATTTAACAACCTATTACATATTTCCATAGAGACTGTTCAAAATTATTTTGCCAACCAAGACTATAATTCCTAAGGCCCCCCATACACAATGGGGGGACTTTACCCGTACACGAGTTCGATACCTGTACAATCGATGACCCGCTCGAGTGCAGCGTGGTGACATCACCACATTCCACTGGAACATGCCATTATTGTATGGGAATCTATGCACACCACTTTGGGGGACCCTCGGTCTCCATCCAAAGCAATGGAGATCGAACAGGGTTTACCAACATGTTGGTTCCCTGTTTGATCGAGCTGTCTTTGAGCAGGATCAATCGATCCCACCAAAGACAGGGTGGCCGTAATCAATGACTTGTATGGGGGACTTATATCATAATTGTATGGTTTTCCTACTGTGGGACAGATCACCATGCAAATACCCAATATTTCCATGAAAACTTTAAAAATGGATAGTCCTGCTACAATCAATTCCATGTACTTAAATAACAAACTCTTTTCCACATGTTCTTAAAACAACAATTTCCATTAGATCTACCAACAACTTTTTAGTATAGTGGCCTCCCTGATAGAATACATAGTGATTGGAAGGT
>CM070035.1:14393595-14409848 GCA_036250615.1 Ptychadena robeensis | reverse complement strand
GGTAGAACAAAATTTGATTGTACAGAAATTGTATGGAAAGATTGTAAGGTGTATTGGGGCATTTTAGCAAGCTAAATTAATAGGGTGAATTGCTCGCAGGTCTTGTGGCCTAAATGTACCGAAAAACTAAGACCTGTCTTGTATGCCCTTTTATTCTGGAAAGATCTCCTGGAAAAACTGGTTTAACCCTTCCCTGCCCTGCCCAAGATAAACATATACTTTAGGATCTGGAATGTTATTTATATATCAACACGAATGTTTAGGATATATATACCCGGAATGTGCCAGAACAACTTCAGCCCAGAAGTGTGTCAGTTACTGCAGTTGGCCTTCCAGGCAACTGCAACAAAAGATAAACCGACAGTGAGGAGACAATGTCATCGCCGGAGGATTAAGGCCCCCATACACGGGTCAGATTCCCATCTGATTCCGGGACGATCGATTCCGGGCGCGTGCACGCGAAACGATCGTGCCGGAATCGCGTGCAGCCCACCTTGTCTGATGGATCACATCCGATCGATCGGGGGCCCAGAATCGGATCGGACAGAGAACCAACATGTTGGTCTTTCTGATCCGATTTAGCACACATCAGGGAGAGTTGCCATTTGTGGAGTAAGCGATCGGACACGGAATCGTCCAGGAATCCGTGGGACAAGGTGGTATGCAGCGATCGGATACTCTTAATTGGCCGATTCCCGGGGAGATTCCCGGGGAGATCGCCGGAATCGATCGGATGGGTGATCGATCGGCCATGGAATCCGACACGTGTATGGCTAGCTTTACACAACCAGCTGGTAATGGTGACTGAACCTTCCAGCACAAGTTTTGTGAGCACTTTTGCACTTGTTAGTATGGTTGATTCAAACGGCTCCTATCATCTTTTAAGAAAAAGCTCTACAGACGAACAAATGGAATGAAAACCTAATTCTTAATATAATATATACTATAAATATAAAATATACTTTACTCCTACAACTCACCAGAAGTGGGGGACCAGAGCACGTACAAGACCAGATTTGCGCCGCTTGGAGCTAAAACGCCTCGGCAAACCCCTACCTACCAATGCAAAACAATATCCTGCAGCCTAGAAGTTGTGTAACTGTAGTTATAATGTGAAACTAGGCCCGGTGCGTGTGTATTCATACTAAGAATAGTAGAATGACTGCGCCTGATACAGAGATGAAGAAAAACTGGTTTATTCAAATCTGTATTATGTGGAAGATACTCACCGTTATTGCACCATACACCATCATGGCGCTCATAGTGAACATCAGCAGGGAGATGGCAAACAGCACGCATGCATTCTCTGCAAAACAAAGCACACGGGGGATCAAACACGGCTGATACGCATCAATGCGACGTCACACAAGGACACAACTACTTTCACTCTCTTGCAAGTCCCAATATTTCATTACATGGAAGCAAAGCTGCAAGCCCAGGTATACAGAAATGTCTGTTATAATGCATGACGATCCTTCCGGGTCCAACAAGATCGCGTCACCGGTGACACAAAAAGGGTGGGGGGTAGACAGCGCCATAGACCTCCATATTTTATATTTCCCAGCATGGCGTCACTGGTCACCGGAATCGTGCTGGGCACCTCCTGAATCACGGCATTCAATATGCTCTGCCGCAAACGCCTGTGACGTGCTTTTCAAGAAAGAGCATGTGCAACGCTCAGGAGGTAAAGAACCAACATGTCTACTCTTACCAAACATAAAACACTTGTACACGCAGAGGTATAGGTTACCACACAGTGCATCAACCCATTACATATTACAAGATAGCACTATGACCCTTCTGAACAGCAAAAGTGAATACCTGGTGGCACGGAGCCCTCATGCTGTCAGTCAGAGAGGGGAGAGAACTGCAGCACCCAGCTGCCTATTATTTCTCCCAGCTTTCTCTTCTCTCTCTGCCAATGCACACAATGTCCCTACCCTCCCTTACCCCTTGCCAGCCAATTAGAAGCATTGGGAAGGTACAAATAGAAAGCTAACACGAGGGAACTAGCAGCAGAAACTAAGAAAGTGTATTTAGTATGTAGCCTGTGCCTGCCTGTCATTGATTTACGTCTCTGCATGATTGCTGTGTGTGTATATGTGTTGCATCACTCTGCATAATTATAGTGTAATGTGTATTTGTTAGACTGGTGTGTGTGTGTGTGTGTGTGTGTGTGCGCGCGCGTCTGTGTATTTTGATGCATCTGTCTGTGACAGCTGTGTGCAAATAGTAGGGAGAAAAAGGGAGTTGTGTTTCATATAAAGTTTGAATCTTAAATCTGAATTCTTTGTTCTCACTTCCTTTTGCAGATCAGCCAGCCGGAGGCTGACGTACTACACTACTTTAATCCCTGCATTGGCAGATCGGCTTAACGCCATGTGAAAAGAGGATCCTCTGACGCATCTCTGGACCTACTCGCACAGCCTTAGCGTCTGATACTCTTCAAGCTCGGTCGGGCACTCTGCTTAAACACCCGTTCCAACCCCCCCCTTCCACCCCCCCCCCCCCCCGCCTCCATCTCCTCCCCCCCCCCCCCCTGCTCCTCCTAAGACCTCACAGTACATTTAATCTCTCTGTACCAAACACATACTGATGCCACCCCCCCCTTAAGTAGCCATACACGTGTCGGTTCCATGGCCAATTGATCACTCACCCAATTGATCCGGCGACTCAGGGGAATGGGAGCTAGCTGCAATCCATCAGCCAATTAAGAGGATCCGATCCCTGCACACCACCTTGTCCAAATGATGATCGCGTCAATTGATCGGGGGCTCAGAATTGGATCCGACAGAGAACCAACAATTGGGTGAGTGATCAATTGGCCATGGAATCCGACACGTGTATGGCTAGCTTTAAACATTTCTTACCTCAATCGCTGAACGCTATTTTGTGTGTTGTTCCTTGTACATTGGTGTTGATGTGAAAAAACAAAACATCTCAATAAAACGTTTAATTAAAAAAAAAAGAAAGAGGATCTCCGGCAGGGCATTCACCTGCCAAGGCACGCACTAACGCAGGGGGCCCGACGGATCACACAACACAGTGAAGACAAGCCTAATACACAATACTGTACTGTAAATGGCTTATGAATCTGAAACTGTGGAGTTGAATGGGAGGGGTTAGATAATATTCCTATCTAGAAGGGGGGGGGCTCTGCAGGGAAAGTTTGGGAACCACTGGTAAAGATAACCCTTTCTGGGTGCCATACTACAATTTTCAGAAAACGACTGCTGCAGCTAAAAGTATTACATTATTAACATTACGAAGAGGTTCGAGCAACAATTTGTCATGCCCCATTAGCTTTCTTTTGAAAGTCAACATATTTTTGTAAGTTGCTGTAGGACACGGAGAGTCTGGATCAGATTATAATGTTTTCACATTTTAGTTATGAACAACACACGGCGCAGCCGTCCCATCCAATCAGGAAGCGGTTAGAAGGAAAGGGAAGTCACTAGACGAGGATTTGCATAGTCTCCTGAGGTGATTTCCAGTCATGTCACCAACCATGTGTTATAATATAATTTCCCAAATACTGTTCACTACTTTTTCCCTAAAAAATTCATATGAATGGTAAAAATAAATACACACACACAAAAGCCAGGGCTCCCCAAATTCTTAGGCTCTTCTCAGCATCACAGAAAACTTTTCATACAACAATGGAGTAAGATGAAAATGGTGTGGGTTGAGTTGGCTAAAGCCCCCCCATACACGTCTAGATTTTCTGTTCAATCAACCTAAAGAGATCAGTTTTTGGGGGTCAGGGAAATCGGTGATTGATTGTAATGTTTACCAACTGTAGTAACAGATATTGGACCAACTTTCTTGGGATCAACTGAAAGTGTAATCAATTTCAATACAACCAATTAACCAGCACGTCCAATCATTTTTCAAATTTTTTTTTGCCAATTTTAATTGTTTTAGGTTGATCTAATGCTGGCCATACACATACCGATAAACGGCCGGATTTTATTCTGACCGACGGGCGTGCGCGCTCTCGCCGTCGGTCAGGTTAAAATCTGGCCGTTTATCGGCATGTCCCCACATGGGGCGACAGATCCCTGTCGCCCCACTTCTCGGCCGGCCAGAGATCCGACATGTCGGAAAATCTGAGCCGATGGGAGCCGATTGCCATAAGCAGCAATGAAGACGGCGTCTCCATCGCTGCTTATGGCCGGCACACAAAGGGTGCCTGGCCGATTGTGGGGCCCCAGAATGCAATGGGAGGCTAACGTGATGACGTCATCACGTTAGCCTCCCGGAGCGACATCGGGGGTAGTCTGCTACACACATCGGCGTGTGTATGGCAGGCATTACCGTGTGGGCTGCCATAGATTTTCAATCAATCCACAAAAAAATTGATTGAATTAAGTTGATTGGATGAAGAATGTAGACGTGTATGGGGGCCTTTAAGCGAGCGCCTATACAGCAGGATGGACAAGACCCATGCACTCACCGGTCACCCTCTGCGAGGAATAATAGTTACCGATAACTTCATACTGGATGTCTACCGCCGGCACGGTGTCGGGGTGCGTCACTTTCACAGTCAGGAGGATTCCCATCAGCAAGTACACCACCTGAGGATACAAATGTAAAGCGGACATTGAAAACCACAAAAGCTGGAGAGCAGAAAGTAAATCGGTGTCGGCGACATTTTATAAAACATTTTAGAATGCCGAGTTTTACAGCACAAAGAAAAAGCTCTCCTCAGCTTATACTCGAGTCAGGGTTCCACTTACCAGGTGGTGTTCCCTGGTCTCCCTGCAGACGCCGGCAACCTCTGTGTCCAATGTGTATTCTATTATTTTTATTGCGGGTGTGGCACTAAGATTCACCTGTTTGATTCATTCCTAGGGGCCAAGGGTGCTTTCTCTATATTTTATATATAGAAAACTCCACTATCCGACTTGCATTTCGCACCTTCGGCTATTCTAGTCATGACATTTTCCCAGGTTTTGTAGATTTGAATTTGGTACCTCGGCTTATAGCACTGACATAACACGTTGTAGTTCTGGTCCAGGTACACACACACTCCTTCACTTTTCTTCCCTCCAGTAATCCCCTCCACTTATCATCCTGGTTTCCTTCCACCTTTCCCCCTCTTTCTCCTTCAATCTCTTTTCTTACATTCTTCCTTCTCCCAATGCCCACTCTCCCCATCACAGGTGGTCTTCCCAGCCCATACCCCTATGATTTGTTTACCTAAGCCCTAACCTATACATTCACCCATACATCTAGACTACCAGGACCTTGAAAGCCTGGGACTGAGTCGTGCCACTCGTTCTCCTCTATGTGGGACATCAAGCATATTAATACCTACTGATCCAAATACTGGGTAAGTCATACACCCAACCTGCCTATTAACTCACTGACCGCTCCGTGGACGATCCTGACCTGTTTTCTCTTTGTCCTCCTTTCCCTTCTTTTCTTTCTCTTATTTTGTATCTAAATTTCTTTTCTATACTGGCACTGTCTTAAATCTATTAGGACATTTGGACCTATATCCCCTGAAGAAGTCTATTAGTGACGAAACGTACGTCGGGATGGATTCCAATGTTGAACTACTATCCCACTGAACTACCTACTACCTATACCATTATGATTGATCCTAAGGTTATATATGCTATATGATGTAAAATAACATGCCAGTTAAAATAATTTTCTTTGATTCATTTGGTGCAATGTATTTGTATATCTATATACATTATTAAATTGTATGTACTTACTGCTTACTTAAGTTAACCTTTACCTCTTTGGCCCCTAAAGTCCCCTTGCCCCTGGCCTAACCCCCCAGGGGGAACGAAGGTCGATGTGAGTTAATCTCCCATCGAATATTATTTTATTATATGTACCTCGGCTTATATTCGAGTATATACGGCAAGTAAAAGATTTCTGTAACACAAGGGCAGCATGTGTCACCATGACATGAAGGCACAGAGAGAAATGAAAAACCATTGTTAGCGCCTCCCACAATTTCTGGAGCCGATACCTAGATTCAGGAATGATTTGTCCCGACATAATGTAACACAAGCTGACCACGCTCTTCATTTATACAAAAGTAAACATGAATTTATTCTGTTCACATAATGCAGTGGTTCCCAAATTGGGGGGGGGGGGGCCCTAGGGGGGGGGGGCAAAGGTATTCCAGGGGGGTGTGGGCCCTCATTCTTAGGGCTTGTTTCCACTCTTGCGTTCCTGTGCGGTTGTAACCACGCAGCTGAAACCGCGAGAACGCATGGCATAGTTTTCACGACGCAATTTTTTCCCAAACGCGCCCAAATCCGCATCCGCTATGCCATGCGTTTTGCACGTTTTGAAACGCTTCCAATGGTTTCCTATGGATGCGTTTTTGGGATGCGAATGCGGTTGGGACGCGGGTGCGTTTCAAAACGCTGCAGGCAGCGTTCACAACCGCACCCTAAACCGCATCCGCATGCGAACGCGCAACTATATTGAAGTTTCCAATGGATGCGGTTGTTTGCGCTTGCGGCCGTGCGGTTACAAACGTGCGGAAACATGAAAAAATGCAAGAATAGTGTTTGAAATGTTTGAATAGGGAGGGGGCTCGATAATGTTCCTTAATAGAAAAGGGGGGCCCGCAGGAAGTTGGGAACCATGACATAATGTATCGGGAACACTTTCTCGACGGCGTGGGATTAACGCCAATGAGCTGTAAGTAAGCGCGCCACCAGAGGAGAACATGTACACACATTCTGCCCAATGAGGCCAGTACTCCACGTCATTGAATTGGAGAGAAGCCATGTTGGTGCAAATTGTAGAACACAAAGTGTAAAAATTACACCACGAGGAAAAGAGAAACTGGGAGGCTGGGTGTGACACTAAAAACCACTGGCGGGATATAGAGAGACATGACGTGAAAGTCCATGGCGTCCACCAACAGTATTCTCCACATCAGCAATACGAGTCCTATAACCCCCCTAGCAGTCAGGGACATACCGCGCCGTTTTTTTTAAGCCTGATGCATCCGATGTGGGTGGGCATACCCACCTGTGTAATGATCATTCCCATAGGGAGAAAGGTAGGCATGCCCACACAATGCTGCAGGGAAATAAAAAAGTAGTGTAGATCCTGACTGGCATTTAACCGCCCTAGCGGTCGGACGGCACCATCTCGCCAGCAGCTGTACTGCTACTATCGCACTGGACGAGATGGTGCCGTCCAGCACACATGGGGGCTCCAGCAGAGCATTCTCACAGGTTTGCGATTGTCCGGTGTCCCCGAGTGGAACATGGCTGCCAGTCCTCGTCTCCCCCCCCCCCCCCTCCGAGTGACGTGATGATGTCACATCAGGGAGGGGCGGCGGGAAATTTGAAAGTAAATTGCACGAAAGAAGTTTTCTTGTAGAAATCTGATGTTCAATATGTTCTATGTAATAAATATCACCCAAAATAAAGTCTCTGGTTGCCCAAGATGTGCCCATATGCAGTTAACTCTTCCCTGGTGTGATTTTACCACATCCATCACACCAGGGTAGAGAGGGTTACTGCATATGGGCACATATGGGCACCAGAGACTTTATTTGGGCGAGATTTAGTACATAGCAGCAAAGCTTTGTGCCCTGATTTCTGTGTTTTCTCATAAATTTTATTATAAAATACATTTTTATTTTACATAATTGTTTGTTTCAAACATTATTATAGTCAGGATGTCTACTAGACCCTTGTACGGACACATTTTGGGAAGTTACAGGACTACAACATAAAGAAAAATGTACCAGTGGTGCACTTTTGGTACAGAAATCTCAGCAGTGCGCTAGGGAGGTTAAGAGGTTCATCGCCTGCGCACAGACGAGCCCATAGAGAATGTGGGTCTAAAAAAAGTAGTGCTTTTCAGACGCATTTAAGGCGCACAGTTGGAGAAAAACTGTAAAAAGTGTTCTCAAAAGTCCCTTCTAATCTTATTTGCCACAGTTCTGTATTCTCATCATAATGGGTGATCCTTCTGTTAGCCAATTATCAGTGTTAGACTGACAGCACTGTCTAGGTAGTTGAAATCCGGCCACTTACCATACAAAATTTATAGGGGTTCTGTTGCATTTACTGTCTATATCCTAGGTGCCCAACATGAGGCCTGGGGGCCGCATGCGGCCCTTTGGGCATTGTTCGGCGGCCCCCTTGGTCCTCCACATGCGGCCTCCAAAAACTGTTAATACATAGGGCATAGGAACTCACCTGTGAAGTGGTCACACACTGACTCTTTGGCGGTCCTACATCAGTAAAATTGGCAATGTGGATCGGGGAAACCAGGTCTACATATGAGCTCTGGACCCAGGGGCAGGAAGGGGGAGTGGGTGCTGTTGGGTTTTTACTGCCTGTCGGGATCTGGGACCGAGTGCTGAGATATGTCAATAAGGGGAGTGTCTGGATCGATGTTATGTGCGGCCCTTCAGTGATGCCGAGGGCCGCATTTGTGGCCCTCCATATCAATTCTATATGGAAAAATTCTATATTACTGTACAATAGAATATACGATCCCATACAATATAGAGCAGTATAGAATAACACACTATACAATATACTGCATTTAAAAAAATACATAACCACCATAAAACTTTATAACGTTAAATGTATATACTGTATTTATCGGACCATAAGACGCTCCCAGTTTTTAGAGCAGGAAAACAAGAAAAAACTATTTGAAGTGTTCGAGCATTAATCTCAAGTGGGGTCAAGTAAGTCAAAGTTCAGCCACAAGATGTCCCCAGTGAACACTTGCTATCAATGTACACACAGCTTCTTTCTCACACTAATCAGGGAAGAGAGGGGGGGGGGGCCTTGCCTTACCCTAAGTGAAATTACTATATATGATCTGTAAAGCGCTGCATAAAATGTAGGCACTAAATAAATAAGAATGATAAGATGATAATAGTTTGAAGTGAAGTGAATCCGCCCAAAGCCAGCAGGGACTACCAACTACATAATGTAATTCCACAAAGCTGGACAGATGTCCTGATGGATAGAACCACAAAACCTCAAATGATCTAGAGCAGTGGTTCTCAACATTTTTAGATTGTGACCCCGGAAGGGACGTCACAAAATGAAACTTCCTGTATTTTAAACATGGAAGTGGCAGTGCGGAGTGTCACTTCTGCATTCTAAATACCGGATGCGACACTTTGCGACGTCACTTCCACCACACTCAGGTAAGTGTCCCCTCACTCCTATTTTCCCACCCAGTCTAAATTGTGTTTGGAGTGGGACGTAAGGAGGGAGAGTGCACCCATGTCTCCTAAGTTAGTAGGGAGTGGGCAATTACTCACCCTCCTCACTTCCCCACCCTGCTTGTGGGCATTAGTACAGCTGCTTGTTCGGAAGCAATAACGCTTTCATTGAACATGGCGACTTCTGTGAAATGGTCGTTCAACCCCCAAGGGGGGTCCCAGCTCGCAGGTTGAGAACCGCTGATCTAAACAAACAGCTCTGAAGCGTAAATGAAATGTCCACCTTCACTGACCACCAGAAAACACTGAGAATGAACACCGCATGTGAGGAGTACGGAGTGATGCCGGGTCAGCATATTGGGGGACAAGCTCACCGAACACCAACTGCTTCACATGAACCATGATTCACACCAGTGACTCAAGAATGAACCCTTCCAGTGAGTGCATGAAGTTCACACTGGACTCGTCTATCCTATACAAGCAGAAAGGGAAATTTAAATGTCAAAATAAATCAAATAAAAAAGTATCCAGCACGAGGGTCACCCCTAGATGAACAGGACCTGGCGACATTTTCTGCCATTCCATACACAGTGGTTCCCAAACTTTCCCTGCAGGGCCCCCCTTTTCTATTTAGGACCATTATCGACCCCCCCCCCCTCCTCCCTATTCAAACAGGTTAAGAATGAGGGCTGCCGCCCCCCTGGAATAAAGCCCCTGAAAATGGTATCATCACCAACATTGCTGGAGATGTAGAGAAGGGTTGGGGGAACATTTGAGAAAAAGAAAAAAAAAGTTTTGCTCTAGCACATGTAGTTTTTGCATAAATTAAATTAAAAATAGTCGAAATTCAATTTTTTTAAATTTTTACTTGAACCTTGAACTTAATTTGTTCCAGAACTATTTGTGTTAGAGACATACTTTCTTTTTTTTTGTAGTATACCCCCAACCCTTCTCTGCATCTCCAGCTGATACCATGTTCAGGGGCTTTGCAATTAACTCTAAATCGAATCTCTGAAAAAAAAATGTGACCATCTCTAGTGGCCATACACAGGTCGAGACCTGTTCAAGCGCAGCAAGGCGACATCACCACGCTTTGCTCGACCATCCCCCAATCGAACAGCGAATTGATACACAATCAATTCACATTCTATGCTTCGGATAGGGACCCTGGTCCCCCTTCATAATAATGGAAATCGAACGGGGTTTACCAACATTTTGGTCCCCTGTTCAATTGAGCCGTTTTGATTGATCCCGCTCGAAGACAGGGTGGTAGCGGTCGACTGCCATGAACGCACATGGCGTGTATGGCAACCTTAACTGTACTCCATGTATTGAGGTCAAATATTGCTGCTCATCTCTCATCCCAGAATGCCGATAGACTAGGGCTGGACAATAATTCAATATCAATATATATCGCGATATAATTGTATATTGACATTTCAGAAATGTATATTAAAATATCAGAAATGTGTTTACAAATTGTATCACTTGTCACTGAATGACGCCCCATGCCTCCCCATCGAGATGTGCGTGCACAGTGATCTAGTAACTCCTCCTCTATGCTTGCAAAGGGAGGCATATCTCCATTGCACAGGGGACCCATCGAGATCAGCCTCCCAGTGTCACTGACGTTCATTCTGCTATGGACAGGGGACATGACGAGATAAGCCCCCCCTCCCAGTGTAACTGACGTTCATTCTGCTATGCACAGGGGACACAGAGGGGGGAGGCTGATCCCGACATGCCTCCTGTCCCTAGAATGAACTCTCAGTGACATTGGGTGGGCTCTCCCTTTAATATGGTCCATACCGATATCGAAATTATATATAATCATATCGACCAAAATTAAGAAATATATTGCGATATAAATTCTTGCCATATCGTCCAGCCCTACGATGGACCATGACAGACAGTCCCTCCACCTTACTTTAAAAGAGACAGACACTACAAAACATTGAACCTCTCAGGGAAAGCTTTGCCCTTGGAGATGTTTTTATCCGGAGCGGAGCGGGGAAACCAGCCAAATCGCTTCCCTCGCACAGAGCCGCCGCTATCACTTTCACCTAAAGGTCATGGCAGCCAGATGGAACGTGAAGAAGCTTCAAATGAAAGAACTACAGCCTGACTATAAACAAGGAATACAAAGCTGACGAATAAAGATTAGAAACAACCAATCAGCAGCTGTTATTGGTCTCCAGTACACAACACCCTAAAAACTGTGTCCGATCCAACTGCATCAGGAGAACTAGAAGTAGCGGCTGCCATTCGCTTGGAGAGATGAAAGCAGACGGCAGCTTATTGGCGTTTCTTGTAGGTTACACATATTCTACAACCTTTCTTAAAGCTGGCCATACACTGTTACATTTACGTATTTAGATAAAAAATATGATCGATTGAACGAAAACATTTTTCCCTCCTACATAGTACAATCGATGATAATTGGTCGACTTATGTCAAATCGTCAATCGAAACGTGATCGGACAGGTTGGAAAATTTTGGTCGATTGTACAATCATCTAACTACATTCCTTGCAGCTTTCAATGAAACCCCTTTTACACATCACTTCGATTGAAACAAAAATAGTTTGATGAATGAAATCGACAATTTCAGATCACTTCGATAAGCTTTACAGTCAAAATTGCTCATACTCGTACTCTCCATGTGGTGTAACATCGATTAAATTATGATTGATTTTCGATTAATCCATCAAACTCAAAAATTGAATCTAACATCAATTGCGTAAAAAAATCAAACTGTGTATGGCTACGTTAATATGGGAGGTCTGGAACAGATTATTGCCATTTCCATTATTTCCTATGGGAAAAATGGTTTTGACTTACAACCATCCCTTTGGAACGAAGTTAGTAAGTCGAGAGACCACTGTATTCTTGTTCATGTTAGACATCAGGAAGGTAAACCAGGGTACAGATGTGAAGATATGGGCCAGATCGATGTGCGTGCTCACGGCAGTCTATCAGGCCCATATCATATGCGGCCATCGCTGCTTTCCCGCTCGAAAACATCCATATCGGACATGACCGTTAAATACGGCCGATGTCCATTGCTTTACATAGAGACCGCGGGTCTCCATGCAAAGCATCGGCTGAGCTGGAGAGAGAACAGAGCTGTCTGCCCAACTCGGCCGATATCTGACAGCAGCGTCATCACGCTGCTGCAGGGAACATCGGACGGCTCCAATATCGAGCCGTCTGTACCCTGCTTAACCTCCTGAGCATTTCGCCATTGGCACGGTTTTTTCATAACCGTGCCACAGGCAATCGCGGCGGAGCACGACATGCTCCGCCGCGATTGCCTGCTCAGCTGGAGGATGTAAACATAAGTCCGGCGTCACTGGAGACGTTGGACTGATGCTGTAAGAAAGCAACGCCCCTCCAGTTAGACGGAGGTCTATGGCGCCGCCTACCCCCGCCCCCTTCGCATCACCGGTGACGCGATGGGGGGCAGACCCGGAAGCATCGGTATATATGCCGATGGTCCTGACCGCCGTAGAAAGCCGACGAGACCTAGAGCGCGGCTCTAGTTAACTGGGGCTAGACGCTCAGAAGGTTAAGAAGACACAATGGTGTGGACAGCAGGGTGGATTTGATTTAAATCACTAGTCAGTAAGGCTTGCCGGTAACTTTAATATGAAAGTAGATGAAGATTTTTAGAATAACTTTTCAGATTAGTTTTTTATCCCCAGTTTAGGTTAATCATTCATATTTGGACAACTTTTCTGTTGTACTTAGGAAGGAGAAAAATAATCATTCCCTTAATAATAATAATTTAAATAGATTTATTCACCTGAATGCCCCTCCCCCTCACACTTCGTTTCACTTTCTTCTTGTGCCGATCTATTCCACTCCAAACATTCAGAAAAATATTGTTTCTATTCACTGAACTTCTTGAACCTTAACACTGAAGGGGTCGATTCTCGATTCTGTATTTATAGGTTTGTAGAACAATAGGATTACGGTCTTTTTCTCAACTCTGTTCATAACATTTTTGCTGTGAAGAAGAGGCATGTGATCTCCGCTGAGTCAAATTCAGTTTTGAGAACTGCAAAAGTAAACCGAGCATCTGCGATAATATCTTGTAGGCAGAGAAACTGCCCAATTATCTTACAGACACCTCTGGAAGAGCATTGTGAATGGATTCATGGAATGTATTCCACATATACAGCCTTATTCTACATAATTAAAAAAGAATCTTTATTTCACGCTGGAATAACCTTTGGATGGTAATAGATTTTCCTCAAAAAGCATTTTATTTGATTTAAATAAAAAAATCTGTTTTAAAAAAAACAAACACATCATTGATTTATCCACCCTGGTGGACAGGCAGCTCACATCACATAACTTTAGCTGACAGCGATCTATAAAACCCCATGTGTGCCCCGGTCTATAGAGTAAACCGCGCCATTCATCCTGTGATCCCCATATCAGGGCTTGTTTCCACTTTTGCGTTCTCGTGCGGTTGTAACCGCGTGGCTGAAACCGCGAGAACGCATGGCATAGTTTTCGCGCCTTTTTGTGCGTTATCGCGACGCGATTTTTTTTCAAACACGCCCAGAATACGCATCCGCGTCCGCTCTGCCATGCGTTTTTGAAACGCATCCAATGCTTTCCTATGGATGCATTTTTGGGATGCGGATGCGGTTCACAACCACACCCTAAACCGCATTCGAACGCGCACAAACGCACCAGTGGAAACTACATTGAAGTTTCCAATGGATGCGGTTGATTGCGCTTGCGGCCACGCGGTTACAAACGCGTGAAAACAAGCCCTCACAGGACATGGCGGCCGCTGTAATCTCTTTATCACTCCATCTCTCGTGTCACCGCTCTGCAGTCACTACACCAATGTTACACACACGGACATCATCCTGACTCCCAGACCGGCTACAGCAACTTTTTTTTGTATAGTTGGTCAAACTACAGAAAATATAAAATGTTATAAGAATTAAGGTACCCATACACGTTGCGATTTTTCGGGGACCGATGCGATATTCGATTTCGATGCCCGATTTTTGCTTCAGTGCTATTTTTAAAAGTCCGTCGGATGCCCGATTTTTCGCCCGATTATTCGGCCGATCGGCTGGTTGGATTGGGAATCTTTTAAGAGTGGCCGACCGTCCAAAAATTACGGGCATCCTCATTCGGGACCCGACCGACTTTTCGGCCGATTTTTCTAAAAACAGCATCGGTCGGACTACATTTGCATGTTAGGAATCCCGAACGATCGTAGGATCGACCTACCCAACCGACCGGATCGCTCGGAAGGGCTAAAATCGCACGAAAAATCGCAACGTGTATGGGTACCTTTAAATAGTAAATGTTATAAAAATAGAAAGATTTTACAGAACAGTTAAACTTTTCCCAGCCGCTACCCATGGATTGTTAGAAGTAGAGCTTCACTCTTCTGGTGATTCAGCTTCTATGATGTGCAGATCATGTCCACTGTTGAGGCACAGCAGCATATGTCCTGGGGTATTCCCAGTGACTTGTGGCTCAGTGCGCGCTCCCTGGGTCTTCATTAAACACAAAAAAAAACCACATACATTAGACACAATACTCACCTGTCAGCAGCTCACATGCTGGAAAACTGCTACACAAAAAAACACACATACTTGCTTTCCTCACGTTCATTTCTACTGCCGGCATCTTAGATTCTGGAGAAGTGAAGCTACTTCTGCCGTCACTGCACCCCCTCCACTCCACCTCCCCTCCTACAGAGACTAGGCTGTCTCCTCTGGGTGGAAGGGGGAATCTGCTGCTGGATGAGATGCGTCTCTGGACAGAAACAACACAAGTCTCGTGAGACCGGGCAGACTAGTGATGAGTGGCATAGGCAACATTCGTATTCGCGGCATGCCGCAAATTTTTGGGAAAACATTCGGAAAATATTCGCATTCGGCAATATTCTTCTTATTGCGAATATCGGCAGTTTTATGCGAATTTCGCAAATGTTATATATTTGCGAATATATGTTTAACTTGCATTGAGGGGCATGTTGGAAAAAAAATGCGAATTTTGGACGCCATCTAAGTGATTTTCGCGAATTTTCTAAAGTGCCGATTTTCGCAATATTCCGAATATTCGCATCACCCCAATATTGGATTTAAAAACTGTTGATGGTCGCAGGGAGTGTTGCTAAGCTCTTGTTGCAGCCTTCTCATTCGTCCACTTGCATTGAGAGGCGTGTGTAATGGAAAAAAAATACCGAATATCCGGAATTGCGAATATATTCACCATTTTCGCGAATTTCCGATATTCGCGTTTAATATTCGGAATCCGAATATTCATGATCATCACTAGGGCAGACGAGTTCCTACAGCCGCAAGAGGAACATGGGAGAGATATCCTAAATCCCATTGCGGCTGCCTCAGGAAGATGTAAGGCAGTGGGAGGGGTGCACTCGTAAAAAGCGCCCCTCCTGCTGCCAGAAAAAGGTTGTTTTTATTTGCATTTGCAGATCTCAGCGGATCTGAGCTGAAGCCAATACTGCGGAGCGTTTGACCAGGTGGTATGTCCGCTTTAAGTTTTTTTAGCAGTTTCCATAGCGTTGACCACGTAGTACAGCCACCCCCTGTATGCGCCTATGGGAAATAGGTTGCCAGTCTACACTGGCACGTCAAGACCGCGTTAGGGACGGCGGGATAGATGTGCTGGATTCACAATGCCTGGACAGATGTGGGTCTGGCGGCAGCTCGCAGATGCGCCATAAACGCGTACTGTGCCCATTGGGCGTGGTGTGTGCAAACATGCGTTTCCGGCCATGGTTTGCTAATTAAAAGTATAGGACACGTTATTGCCGATATTTCTAAAACCACGTCCAATACTCTCTGAAATAGCGCCCAAACAGCAGGCAGCCGGCGTGTGCATACGCCACCCGCGGATTCTGTGGCTGCAGTAGACCCAGCCTAAAGCTAGGCATACACGACGTGTTTCATCAGATTACAGGCTACACAACACTGCAGACAACAATAACAACTGGACAATGCTCTCTGTAGGACATGTCTCTGTATGATTGGTGTGTGTATATGATACATGTCTCTGTATGATTGGTGTGT
>CM070035.1:14331206-14341271 GCA_036250615.1 Ptychadena robeensis | reverse complement strand
AATAAAACTGATAATGATGTGATCACAGAAAAGACATTTGTGGTTATTTCATTATTAATGAATGGTTGATACAAAGTTGGTATTTGGAAAAGGCAACATTTAATCTTTGATCAACAACAATATATTTGGCTCAACTGTGTACATCAAGAATCCTTCCTCCTCCTCGAGGCATGAGGATCATCTCAGCCTCCTTCTATATATAAGAAAATACACAGTAAAGGCCCCCATACACGTGTCGGATTCCCACCAGATTCCGGCACGATCGATTCCGGGCGCGTGCACGCGAAACGATCGTGCCGGAATCGCGTGCAGCCCACCTTGTCTGATCGATCAGGTCCGATCGTTCAGGGGCCCAGAATCAGATCCGACAGAGAACCAACATGTTTGTCTTTCTGATCCGATTCTGCACACATCAGGGGGAGTTGCCATTGTGAGGTGGACAATCGGACACGGAATCGTCCCGGAATCCGTGGGACAAGGTGGTATGCAGCGATCGGATACTCTTAATTGGCCGATTGATCGGAGCTCCGATTCCCGCTGAGATCGCCGGAATCGATCGGATGGGTGATCGATCGGCCATGGAATCCGACACTTGTATGGCTAGCTTAACTAACATGCATTGGTGAAAGTTGTCATTCCAGAGGTCCCTATGTATCTTCAATTTGTAACAATTATAAGGTCTGATTCTTCTGTTATTCTTGACATTATTCTTGACATTCAGCTATTGCTTCTGTGGACAAGGATAACTTTGAGGGTCTTGGAGCTGCAGCCAGTCAATGCAGTGGAATGGTTTCTGCAACTGTTGCCTAAAGAAGGTGCTGTGTTTGGGTGAAAAACATTATTTTATGTATTTATGTATTGCAAGATGGTCCTCATTATGGTAATATCTATCAGAAATATTTATGGTTCTTCACACCTTTCTTATGCTCTATGCCTGGAAATTGTGTTGTTGACATGAAAATTGTAGAAATACAATATCTTAACACAAAAACACATTCAACTTATACCACCATCAACATATTTATGTATATTGATCCTTTTATGCACATATATTTGAACGGTATTATGCTGCAGGACAATCTTTTGGCACATATTTAGACAGCATACATCTCTTAGCATCCTGCAAACTTCTCTATTGGTGCTGGTCGCCGGTTGCCACTGAAAGCTGTACGTTCAGTATCTACAACATGTTGTATTATAAATGCTCTATGCGTGCAACTTTATTGTTCTTTATTGAGCACATTGGTGTTCAATGGAAAGAACCAAAAAGAACATGCTCCTGACCTGGGCAGAGCTCATATGTACAGTGAGAGGAAACCCCCAATAGCCCTTTAAATCCCTTTGACCTAAGAAAATAAAGACATGTGACACAAAATTTGAAGAAAAGTGATATATAAAATTGGCCACAACTTTTAATGAGCAAAAAATATACAGGGTGGGCCATTTATATAGAGTATACACTATTTTACACTTGAAATGTCTTTATTGCCTTTTTATTTTACTCTGAGACTGTTTTTATATGTGATACATAAACCTTCTCATAACTACATGCTGGTTAGATCCATGAATGTATATATTCTTACTTGTGTTATATACTATCTAGACTTATTATAACCTTTATAAACACACTGAATATTGACTGACCTCATCCCATACCACTCTGGTGGGTTGGATTTTGAGGCCATCAATGTGGTTACCATTCAGTTTTTTATCTATGATTGATTATGGCATCTTGATATTCATTCACAGATCTGCTCCTCCCTGAGGAAGCCCCGTTTTCAGGGCGAAACATGTCGGAGGCATATGGTCACATTCGTAGCACCTGTATATTCACCGAGTGTTGATTTTCATTTTGAGTGTATTGTTTTAGTACCAAATACCGAGGCCATCCCTATGTGTGGTGTGGCTCTGGCCTCAATTTTGTATGGACGTGTTTTGACACTTTTTTAGAAAAATATTTAATAAATTATGTTCTTAAATGAATTACTCAGTGCCTAAAAAGCCCCACTTTCTTCTCTACTATTACCAAGTGATGGGGGACTCTCTTTAAACCTCCACACTGGATATTTAGTAATTTTTTCTAGCCCTTTAAATCCCTTTGACCTAAGTAAAGAAAGACATGTGACACAAAATTTGAAGAAAAGTGATATATAAAATTGGCCACAACTTTTAATGAGCAAAAAATATACAGGGTGGGCCATTTATATAGATACACCTTAATAAAATGGGAATGGTTGGTGATATTAACTTCCTGTTTGTATCACATTAGTATATGTGAGGGGGGGGGGACTTTTCAAGATGGGTGGTGACCATAGCAGCCATTTTGAAGTTGGCCATTTTGAATTCAACTTTTGTTTTTTCGATAGGAAGAGGGTCATGTGACACATCAAACTTATTGTGAATTTCACAAGAAAAACAATGGTGTGCTTGGATTTAACGTAACTTTATTCTTTCACAAGTTATTTATAAGTTTCTGTCCACTTATAAAATGTGTTCAATGTGCTGTCCATTGTTTTGGATTGTCAATGCAACCCTCTTCTCCCACTCTTCACACACTGATAGCATCACCACCAGAGAAATGCTAGCACAGGCTTCCAGTATCCGTAGTTTCAGGTGCTGCACATCTCCTAGGCTAGAAACGGCCTAGGCCAGCTGCTGTCACAATAAAAAGTCCATAACAATGGCAAATTAGTTAACAACATAAACAAATAAATATAACATTCCCCACAAAACCCCAAACTAACCAAATTCAAGAGAGGGAGGGTGTGTCACTCTCGTCGTCTTCAAAATGGGAAGGGGCTGATCTTGATGCTGAATTTTAAACTGCCCACCGCCCACCCCTTTCTGCCCAACATCACCTCCTGTCTGGACAATAACCCCTTCCTCTGCACAGTGGGCCGAGTCAAATAACCTCCACTGAGGACTGGTTGTCTATTAATGTTTGTTATTACGTTAACAAGATGGAAACAAAGGCTCCAATGGTCCCACTGGACTAGTTTTACCCAGTGATATTGATGCAAGAAAAATGTAAGCTCAAAGACTCAATGTAGATCTGTAGTGTCGTGGAGGCTCACATACCAAGCACTGCTCACACACCAGTAAACAAAGGTCCACGCAGCTGGTAGGTGCTATTTAAAGTTTATTATAGGATACATACAGCTTCACCAACTCCTGAAGGCAGAGATGGGGATAAAGCATAGGGTTTCTATGTTGCAGAATGTTGCTACCAGCTGCTGAGACAGGTGGACAGGGGTGCTGTAGGCTCTCACCGGAATGAGGAGTAGTAAGCAATCCAGTCAGGGAGTCACACTTAGTACAGCGGAGATTTACTCAACTGGGAAGCTGCATCAGAAAAGCCCAGAATGTTCTGAGGAACTAATATTTATAAACTCAGAAGGGGGCTGGCTTAAGGCCTGTAGCTGGGCAGAATAGAATTGTTACATTAGAGCAAAGAGCCAAAACAGCGGGAAAAAACATTTACCCTGTCCTTACAAAAGAGATTCCAGCAACTGGTAAACAACAAGTGTAGCCTTTAACCGCCCTAGTTGGGACACTAAACAAATTGTGACTAAAAACTGAATGCAATGATGTGGAGATGGCAAATGTCAATATTTTATTTGTAATAGAACGTAGATGACAGATCAAACGTTTAAAACAAGTAAATGTATAATTTGTGTAAAAGTATGTGTGCAAAGAAGAAGCCATTTCTAAGCAAGATCCACAAGCTCAGGCGTTTTCACTGGGCCAGGGATCATTTAAAATGGAGTTTTGAAAAATGGAAGACTGTTCTGTGGTCGAGTCGAGTCACGATTCAAAGTTCTTTTTGGAAATCTGGGACGCCATGTTATCCGGACCAAAGAGGACAACCCAAGTTGTTATCAACGCTCAGTTCAGAAGCCTGCATCTCTGATGGGATGGGGTTGCATGGATGCGTGTGGCATGGGCAGCTTGTATGTCTGGAAAGGCACCATCAATGCAGAAAAATATATTCAGGTTCAACATAGAACAACATATGCTCCATCCAGACGTCATCTCTTTCAGGGAAGACCCTGCATTTTTCAACAAGATAATGCCAGACCACATTCTGCATCAATCACAACATCATGGCTGCGTAGGAGAAGGATCAGGGTATGAAATGGCCAGTCTGCAGTCCAGATCTTTCACCTATAGAGAACATTTGGCGTTGCATCATAAAGAGGAAGGTGAAAGACGATTGGACAGTTAGAGGCCTGTATTAGACAAGAATGGGAGAGCATTCCTATTTCTAAACTTGAGAAACTCTTCTCCTCAGTCCCCAGACGTCTGTTGAGTGTTGTAAGAAGAAGGGGAGATGCCCCACAGTGGTGAAAATGGCCGTGTCCCAACTTTTTGGGGATTTGTTGACACCATGAAATTCTGAATCAACATATTTTCCCCTTTAAATGGTCCATTTTCTCAGTTTAAAATTTATGTTCTATTCTGAATAAAATATTAGAAGTTGGCACCTCCACATCATTGCATTCAGTTTTTATTCACGATTTGTGTAGTGTCCCAACTTTTGAAATCTGGTTTGTACCATTGATTGTTAATCAAGAAACTCCTAGTTAGCTGGAGGAACCATAGGGGTTACATGGTACCCAGCTTCAGAGATTCTGGTGGTGATGTAAGTCAATCAATCTTCCTTCCAATTACAGAAAGGTAGAACTCCTGAAGTCATTGATTTAAATACAGGGACAACATACAAACAAAAGCTATGACCTGCAAGGTCGAGGTGTCAACTACAGAGCCGCATGTCCGGCCATAATGAATGCAGTAATTAGACGTAATCCTGATACATGTCATTGATGGTTAGGAGGATTCTTATTCTCTGTGGGCCTCCTATACAGAGCTCATTAATGTAAGGACATGTTCTTGTCTGCTCTGGTTCTTCTTAATGTGTTGCGCTAAAATACACACAACACACATGCAGACAACCCTAAACCGCACAAAAGCATCCACGTCAGTACTTTCACCTACCGAGAATCCTTTTATGTTGGAACATTGAAATAGACGTCTTAGCTTACACAACGCGCTAATGAACCCAAACATCTCTAAATCATGAAGTAAACGGCCAAATAGTTTTAGTGTTTACTCCTCCAGATCTAATTGTTTGGGGTTGCTTGTTAGTGGATCACACCCGTCTCCCTCCCACATGGTGACTTGTTGGTACATGCCTGTATCTCCTCCATTACAGACAGAAGAGCCTTAAGGTGCCCTTTGCTGAAAGTCCTGAAAATACAATAGTAAAGTATATACACATATTTTTTTCTTCTGTTGAAACCCACCCCCTTAAGGTGGGTTTACACGTGTGGATTTTTAAATTTGATCGACGAAGAACAAACTATTTTTTGGTTGATTGAACAAAAACCTAGAATGGCCAATTTGTAATAAATCGTTTGAAAGGTCATCGAACATGTTGGTAAATTTTTATCTGTTGTAATTTCGAATGTATTTTCATTCAATACCCAGATGAAAGAACAAAAAATCGAATGTTACATTTCATAAATAAACAAACTATGTTCAAGAATGTCATTGAACAAAAAATCGAATTGGCAGTTGATTGAAGAAAAAATCTACACGTGTAGACCCACCTTAACCCTCCCAAATCTACCATAAAGTGATATTTTAAAAGAGTTGCCTTGAAAAAATGTCCCTACTTAGGCTATATTCCCTGATTTTAATCGCGCGCAACTTTAATCACGTGCGACTTTAATCACGTGCGACTTAAAAAAAAAAAATGTTTTTAATCGTGTCCATAGAGAATGAATGGACACAATTTTTGACAAATGAGGGTAGAAAAATCGTGATCGCCTGCGATCAGAACGTGAGCAGCCAAGAATCGCGGGTCCAACCGCAGCCACGCCTGATTGCGCCCATTAGTTTAAGTCGGGACAAGCCCATTCAACTAAATGGACGCGATCAACAGTGAGCACGTCGTCATTAATCGCCCATGTGGTGAAATCGCCTTAAAGTGTATGCAGACCCCAACAATCAGTTCTGAGCTGGACATAAAGAAAAAGGAAAATACCAGAAATACCCTTCACATCCCTACAAAAATATCGAAAGCAGGGAACACACGTATAGATATTGGCCAGCTCGATGGCCGCTTTGAGCACCGTGCGCGCTCACGACAATCTATCTGGCCCATATCTAATGTATTCAGCGGGACCAATCAATCCCGCTCAAAAACAGGGATATCGGGCATGATCGATGTCCATTACTTTGCATGGAGACCGCGGGTGTTCAATGGTGAGCTGCTGCAGGGAACCTCGAACGGCTCCAATATCAAGCCATGTGTTCCCAGCTTAATACCATGTTTCCATTGCGCGTAGCTGTAATATATTTTTGATATACTTTGAGGGAACATGTAAGGTCCAATAGAAAAAACAATGTTGAACCATTTCACATTCCTTTTTCCTCTTTATAATAATTTGTAATCTGGTTCAGATGTGACACATGCCTGCGATGGTGAACATGTGATTGTGCTCATCCTCCCGCTTCCCATGCCAATCATCTGGGATACGACAGTTTCTGCAGACGCTCCGCGACTTTGGTATCTCTTTGAGAATTGTAACTTGATCCGATACGATGACAGAAAGTGGCTTCATGCAGCAATTAGGGATTTAGCTGCACTTATCAGTGGTGGTTGTCATGAGCAGTTTATTTTATTGTCATCCACAATATATTATGTTCTGAACTGCTGGTGAGCTGCGGATTAAGGGTCCCCATACACCTTCAGATTTCTCTGTCAGATTTCCTTTAGATCTCCTTTTGTTTGACCAAAACCATGTAATATGAGGGACTTTCTAAACCATTAAGTCTACCTGTGTTCAATCACAGAGGACCCGGCACTACATAGTTGTTGTTAGATCTAAAGGATATCTGTCAGAGAGATCTAAAGGTGTATGGCCAGCTTTACTGTGAGAAAAAAAGATCTCCAGATATCTAGATCCTGTAGTTTAAAATAGACGAAAGAGATTGAGAATCCTGGTAATTACTGATGTGTCATCAAATCTCAAGGAATGTGTAATTTACTATGTACAGAAGGTTTGAGGGATCCAACACCATAACATAACCATGACATAACCGTCATCTCCCATACCAGCCACACCTACACCAGCTCGGTAGGCAGGGTGGTCATCAGGGGGGGAAAGGGGGCAATCTTGTACCGGGCCTGAGCAGCTAGGGGGGCCTGGTGGCCATTATGTCGGAGCCGCATTCCGGGCTGCCCAATCAACTCCAATCGTGCTGCCCAATCTGCAATTCCTTGGACTGCAGACAGCCTCCTATGAGCTGTCTGGTAGCACCTGCAACCCCTCCCCGCTTCACAACCTTGTTCGGGAGGAGCGGAGTGTTTTTTTGCTAGCTCCCCCCCTCCCCCCTCCACGCAACAACTTTTTTCAGAGTCTGGGGCCCTGGGATTTCTCATGGCGGCCCTGTCAGTAGGTATTCTACAAACATTACCTCCTCCCAGGGTGCATCATTATATTTCAGGAGACTTCCTCCTCCACCAACACTTGCCCCATTTACCTTCAAACATTACTTTGTAGGCATTGCCGCCCACATACAATGTGACAAAATATCAAAAAGAGAACAAAGAAATAACAAAACATTTAACACCCTATCAAAACTGAACTGTCAAACCCAATTCGAGACCTCAAACCCTGCAACTACGGAAGGGAGGGCGGGAATGTCTCCAAGCACTTCCGTCCCCTGGTTTTGTGCTTTCCGGACCGCCTACTCAGTGTCACTTCCAGTCAGGAACGTAATCAGAAATTTGGGGCCCCACGCTAGGTAATTTTTCGGGGCCACCCACCACTAGCACTTCCCTTCCCCCCGGCCTGAGGGGTGCACATAACTTTTTTAGTGAGCTCCTCAGATGAGTACCAGGAGATGGTGTGTGGTACTCACCCCATATGTAGCATGGTCTTCCTCACTGTCTCCCTCACTGTCCTCTGCGTCAGCTTCCTGCATGGTAGACTCTGCTGCAGATGGACCTCCCTGTTCTTAATTGATCCTCCGATTAGCTGTCTTCATCCACAGGCCACCAGCTGGCTTTGGGTCAAATGTAACTCCCACAGTACAACACTGTTTGAACCCCCAGATCTCATACCTCAGTAGTCAAACAGTGCTTTTCAGGTTTGACTTTGAGGCCCTAACTCCACGTCCGCTATTGGATCTGCTTGATTCTGTCAAGCCTCCACCAGCCCCTGGACCAACGATCCAGTGCTCTGACGGGCTGTGGAGACAGCCCTGTCATAGCACCATCGCTGTCAATGGGTGGGTTGAGAATTGAGACAGACTCTCTGTGTTCCACGCCGGGATTTTAGCGGACATGGAGCTAAGGCCTTACTTCCTGACTTTCAACCTCCAGATCTCCAATACCCTTTTTTTGGATTAGTAATTTACTTATTGACAAAACAATCTGCAACCTTTCATAGCTATTAATGTTTCCCTGCGGTAATTCAAGTGACATAAATTGTATACATTTAACAATAAAAAACTGGACAAAAAATTTGGCAATCTAAAAAATTTCACTTTTACAGTTCCAGCTTTAATCTCAATCTTCCTGCTATACCAATTTCAGCCACAATGGCACTAGTGAGCACTTGCCGTCAGAGTAGCAGCACAGAATATGCTACTTTCACATGGGGGGGGGGGGCCAAGGGGGATGCTGCGAGTCTCTCCATTCTGGCTGTAATGCAGTGCGGGGACCACGGGTCAGATCTCTGGGCCCCCTAGATAGTGTAGCGTGGGATGGGTGTCATGCAACACCCCCAGTCAGGCTCCTGTACGCCAAGGTTGTCCTGGCTGCAGGTGTTAGGACTGAAACCCAGAACCCCAGAACTAGGTAGGTGTTCAAGCAAGCACAAAAGTGTAATACACACACACACAATCTGTTTTCAAATCAGATTTTTGTGTTCTTCTATCTTCTTCCCAAAAATAGGTTTAAAATCAAGCCCTTAGGCATGCAGAAGGCTTCAACAAACATTTGTGAAAGAATGGGTCGCTCTCAGGTGCTCACTGAATTCCAGAATGGTATTGTGCTATAAGTCCGGTCCTGAAATTTGGGAAAGTTTTGATATTTGGAAAAAAAGGGGAATTTGTGATGGCAGATGAGGGGTCGGCAAAGTGCAGCTCAGGAGCTATATGTGCTCTTCCTGCTCCATGTCCTTTATTTTTTTCCATTCATGCTCAGACCCTCCATTAACAAAACCCCCCAGGCTACCTTTTTTGGCAAAAAGATCTCCAGCTCTCAACACATATTTCAAGTGCTGCTCTGTTGCCATTTGACTATTTGATCGAAATATTTTATGTAGTGGTTAGTACCTATCATTCCCAGGAAGGAAAACCTGTTCACCCTAAAATCAAATCTAGCCCATTGGGCAAATGGTAAAACCCTAATGCTGGCCATGGGAGGTCAACTGGAAGGTCTCATCATACACATGGCATGACAACTTGCTGTGCAAACCAGTTAGAACCCCCATGCTGAACCATGTACACTCCAAAACACCTATTTGTGATCACTAGAACTGGATCATGGAGCAACAAACATGTTTTCATGTTTAAATAAAATCACATTGTTGGTTCCTTTTAGCTCATGGGTGGTCCTTGGTCCACATGCTTCACAGTAGGCTAGGTGTTCTTTTCAAGATGACTGAAATGATCACAATCAATGTCAAAATGGCCAAAACACTCAATATCAGTGGGGGGTTGAATAATTTTGAACCAACAGTTTGCTCTACAGGGAGTGCAGAATTATTAGGCAAATGAGTATTTTGACCACATCATCCTGGCCATGTTGTTCTTTGTCCAAGCTTATAGTGCTCTGAAAGCCTACTACCAAATGTAAGCAAATTAATTTAGGCTGCTGTGCATCTCTGTAATGATAAGGGGTGTGGTCGAATGACATCAACACCCTATATTAAGGTGTGCATAATTTTATGCCACTTCCTTTCCTTTGGCAAAATGGGGTCAAAAAAGGACTTTGACAGGTTCAGAAAATCAAAAATAGTGAGATATTTGCAGCTGGGATGCAGCACGTCT
>CM070035.1:14254535-14277629 GCA_036250615.1 Ptychadena robeensis | reverse complement strand
CCCCCCCCCCCCCCTTGGCATCCTCCTTACAGGTCGGGGTACTTCAGTCTGACTCCATCTTGTTGGCACCACTGCCATGTATTGAACTGTTTGGGACACAGAATCTCCTGAGGAAGCTGATTAAAGCGAAACGCGCTGAGAAAGTGTCCACTTAACAATGCCTTAATTTTGATGTATACTAATATTATGGCTGTGTTATAATTGTATTATTGTTACTTCTTTTAATCATGATAAAATGTATTTCCTTGAGAAAGGCCATTTCTGGACTAAATTATTTAATTAATTATTCTTTTAGAGAATTGTTAAACAAACCACTAGTGCCTTAAAAGTCCCATGGAGCTTTGAGCTCCAAATGGTGAAGTGTTTGATTGAGTGCATGAGCACCTCTCTCTCACTCCCTAAGTGTTCTGTGTTTTTTACATTTCTACTTATGTAGCGGGATGAAGAGTCCCAATTTCGTCTCTGTTGTTCGTTTTTCAATTTAAGTTAAAAGTAATATTTGGGGTCAGGGAAATCTGTGATTGATTGTAATGTATGTCAACTGTAGTAACAGATAAAAAATCTAGACATGTATGGAGGCCTTTAGTTTAATTTTTCATGCTGAAAATTGTGGTTGGTTGTCATGATAAACCTCAGGCTTTAATACTGTGTAAAGCCCCACATACATGGGTTGATTCCCGCGCGATCATTGAACATTCAATCGCAGCGTGGTGACGCAATCAATCGGCGATTTTTCAGCACCACTTGTGATTGTGCAACCGAATTCCGGTCAATCCCAGCTAGGGCACCTAAGTGCAGGGGTGCCTGACTGGGGCAGGATCCGGAGTAGGACTCCTGTGCTGGCCGAAGCATTGCATCGCGTGAGCAGAAGTGACGCGCAGCGGAAGGCAGAGCTGCACGGGGGGTGACGTTAGCCTTTTGGAAACGAGAAGGACACTGCCCTCCCTCCCTGTTACAGTGCTTTCAGGCAAGCCCCTGACAGTGTCCATAAACAGTCCGATGGTTAAACCTTATGGAGTTTAACTGCTATATAGAAATGTAGTGGAGTGCCCAGGGTGTAGGTCCCTTTAAGACCGCGCCCCAGCTTGCTCCAGGGTCCTCAGAGGAGTTAAGAGGGAGCCTCCCGGAAGAGGCTGGGCTTACTCAGAGGTTCGAGGAAGAAAGACAGGTTAACCCTGTGCCCCTCTCCTCCACCGGTCCCACCGCACGGGCACCGGTACCGACGCACGTACAGCCGGAGAGCACAATAGTACGGGGGATGGTGCATTGGACACCGTCATCCAATTCTGCCGACCAGGAGCGCAATCTTCAGAGTGGGGTGGTATCCCACAACTGCGCCCTACCCACCCTGTAGGTCGGTCATGCCGCTGTGGTCCCCGTTGACCTAAGATACTGCCCCTGTATGCAGCTGCACCCTTCCGTGCTGTACTTCATTGCCTTCCTGTTACTTTACTGTGTTATTTCTGCTAGAAGTTTGAGGCCAGTGTTAATAAAAGTTTAAACCAACCCAACCGCCTCCGTTGCCTTGGTTGATTCCTGTGTCATTACAGAAACATTGGGCTCTTGCGTGCTCTTGTTGAAGGTTTATGGCTCTTTCACACTATATCCGCAACACAACACATATAGTGTGAAAGGGCCCTTAATATTTAGTTAATAAGGAAAGAGGCAATGCAACGGAAGTACCGGTAGTTCCGAGGGCTACAGGTGGTTGCGGACTATTGATATAGCACCAACATATTACACAGCATTGTACATTAAATACGGTCTGAACGGCAAAACACGTTAACGTACAGGTACAGACTATGACATGGGAAAAGAGGACCAATTGAGCTTACAATCTACATTAAATATTATATAGGGAGGAGAGGGTTTGGACCACAATACATATTTTATGTCTATGTCTAGACTCTTTTAAATCCTCTCTGCAACTCTCTACACTGGCTTCCAATTGACCAGAGAATCCAATTCAAAGTTCTGTGCCTTGCTTTTATATCACTCCACCCCTCCAATGATGTTCTGCGGCGGCGGTGGGCCCCGGCCACAAGGGGATTGGGAAGGTAATCTACAGTGAAGTCTACATTTCTAATGCTAGCCATACACAGCCCGATAAATAGCCCGATCAACCAAGCCCGATCGAAGTTTGCCGATAAAAAAATCTGCGTTTTCTCGGACGATCTAACAAAAAAACCCCACATAGGAAAAATGATTTTTGAATGATGTAACAGTTTTGATCGTACATCATAGTCGGAGTTTATCGTAATTTTTGTCGTCCAATTTTTCATTCAATGGGAAGTAATAGTAATATTGGGGATGATCTGTGTTCATTTAGTCGGGCGCTACAAGAAAAGTAGAACGATGTAATCGGACTGATAAAAATTTTCCAACATGTCCGATCATGTGATGGCCGATTTACCGCTAAATTTTGATCGGGAAAGCTCTGTCGGACCATGTGGGCAAAACCCGATTTATGCCCGATTAACGAGAAAATTTGATCGGGCTTGGTTGATGGGGCTATTTATCGGGCTGTGTATGGCTAGCATTAGTCTCCTTTCCAAGCCTGCCACGGTGTAATTGGAGGGAACTGGTTTATATCAGGACTGGTGGAGGAAGTGTAACCAGAAGAGTCTTAAGGCCCCCATACACGTGTCGGATTCCCACCGGATTCCGACACGATCGATTCCGGGCGCGTGCACGCGAAACGATCGTGCCGCAATCGCATGCAGCCCACCTTGTCCAATCGATCAGGTCTGATCGTTCAGGGGCCCAGAATCGGATCCGACAGAGAACCAACATGTTGGTCTTTCTGATCCGATTCTGCACAGATCAGGGGGAGTTGCTATTTGTGAGGTGGACAATCGGACACGGAATCTTCCCGGAATCCGTTGGACAAGGTGGTATGCTGCGATGGATACTCTTAATTGGCCGATTGATCACACCTGCGATTCCCGGCAGAATCGCCGGAATCGATCGGATGGGTGATCGAGCGGCCATGGAATCCGACACGTGTATGGCTAGCTTTAATCCGTGCACCCTGGAGGATTGCACACTCCATTTTTCACCTCGGAGGATTGGACACTGCATGTATGGGGGCAAGTAAGGGGCTAAGGTAAGTATATGTTTTTAAGAGTTGAAAGTTTGGGAACCACTGGCCCAGACCAAGCTGCTGAAAGGAAAGTTATGTGTATATGTATTTCTGGTGACAGTATAGAACCACTTTAAAGAGCACCTTACCATACAAAATGAATGTCAAAGCATCCCCCTCCGCCACTCAGTCTACACCGTGGACTTATTGACAATATTGCAGGCTGGCATGAATGACTTCACCCAACTTTCCAATCAATACTGAGAGCTCACAAAAATGGACTTCACCCATTACAAGTGGTTCTCCCTTGTGGCATGTCAAGCACCCATTGCTGACCAGAATTATATGTTCATCTACCCCTACTTTGTCCTAAGGATGCAAGGTGCAATACAAATCTTTATACAAGGATATTTATATTTTTTAGTCATTTGTCTGTAACTTACATTTCTCATCTCTGCAAAAAAAAAAAAATGTTACTTTTTAAAATAATATTTGAAAATGAAAATCATCCAACCTATCTTTCCTAAATATCTTCTAAAGAGTTTGGAGTTCAATATATATCGATGGCTAACACAGTACAACACTTTCAGAAATGAACCTAAATGTGTTGTTGGCTTTCAATAATACCCGTCCTCAAACAGAACATATGAATAACATTTACAATTCAGACTTCAACTAGTCCATGTGTTCCATGCGACAGAGCGCAGTCGGCCTGGGACGTGAGAAGACTGGTGTGAACGTAGGTAAGTGTCTCATGCCTTGCACAGGAAGTAGTTAGAGACTTGATATAAATGCCACAAATTCACATTAGCTGATGTTGATGACTTGCAGACCCTCAGGAAGTGGAGCGCTAACCTTTGATCACACAGCTCAGACTCCGGGTAGATCAATCACTGTGTCTGCCATTTTGACACTGTATCAGGCTCTTAGCTGTCAATGGCCTTAAAGGAACCCAACATATTCTGGAAGGGGTCTGATCTTTATGGATGTGAATGCTGGACAATAAAGAAGCAAGACAAGCAATGAGAAATCTGCAATAGGAAAAGAATTCTAAAGCTGGGAATGCACGGCTCGATATACGTGCCGTTCGAAGTTCCTGGCAGCAGCACGATGACATCACCACGCTGCAGCCCTAAATCGGAGGAGCTGAAGGAGCAGCACTGCTGTGTCTCCAGCTCAGCCGATGCTTTGCATTGAGAACCCGCGGTCCGATATCCCTGTTTTTTAACTGGATTGATTGGTCTCGCCGCATATGATATGGGACAGGTAGATGGCCGTGAGCGGCCATCGATCTGGGACCATATCTGCACGTGTTCCCTGCTTTAGAGCTCATTCACACTAGCGGCGGTGCAGTATAGTGCAAGGCAGCTAGGGTCAACACAAGGTGTACATGTTTCCATAGACAGGTTCCCCCCCACCTTGTATACACCAACATCTAAGAACATTTTAGTTGTTGAGTTTTTCCTGCCTGCCCGAAGGTCCCATGCACAACTCGGTGTCACCGGAGACACCGGAGTTGTGCTGGGAAAAGGCAAGGCCCCCTCCATTACATGGAGGTTTTTGGCGTCGCCTACCCCCTGCCCCCTTCACATCACCAGTGATGCGATCGGGGTGGATGTGGAAGCATTGGTGTACAGGGGAAGGGGAATCCGGCAGACATGTAAGTTTCTCCTGAGTTAACTCCGAAAATAAGACAGTGTTTTATATAAATTGTTCTTAAAGATGCCCTACGTCTTATTTTCAGGAGATGTCTTATTTTTCCATGAAGAAGAATACAGGCACTGGGGTATCAGGGTGGGGGGATCATTTAAAATGACAAAGGGGGATCAGAGGGGGGAATCAAAATGGCACAGGAGACTCAGGGGGGGAATTACCATTTTAGTAACCCCTTCTTATCCTCCTGTGTCATTTTGATTGCCCCCTCTGATCCCCCCTGTCCAGAGTTACAGTACCGTATCTTTGGGGGTGCCTTATTTTTGGGGGGGGGGTGACTTATATTTCAGCATTAGGCAAAAATGTAAGGGTGCCGTATTTTGGGGAAACAGGGTAGGCTATAGCTTGACTTGGATCCTATACACATGTCTACTTCTCTGTGAATAGCCGCGTAAACCTTGAACCTGACCCATATGACTGAAATACAAAATGACTTTCAATACTTTGATGAAATTACATTTTTCTTAATCAAATTACACCATTTTCCATGACTTCATTAGATGGGGAGCGATAGCCTTCCCTGTCCTCCCGAACCCACGCCAGTCCATGAGAGCCTCACACGTACCGCGCACTTCTCATAGGGTAACGCATGAAAAACGTTCACTTTTTTTTTTGTTTGCGAGAATAGCAAGGCTTTGTTTTCCGATCTGGGCTTGAACTGGCTCCAGCAACACTGGATGCTGATTAATTAAATCAGATGCAGGCTACAGCATTAGCCCCCGAGCATATTTCATCCTATAAAAAGAAGGAGAAAAATTCTTTCTGTTTCACAATGGATTCAGGTTACCCAACCTGTTATTTCCTAATTGCGTTATGAAAGGTCTGCTGAACGACTTAAAGGGGAACTCCGGGGAAAACTTAAAATTTTCGATGCAAAGCTCATACATGAATTCCCCCATTGTTTATTTTTCTAGTAAAATCTAAAGTAATTTTTGTAGATCACTTTATTTTTAATATCTATATAATATATACCAGCGAGGGAAGATCAACCCAATCAGCCAATCAAATTAATCATGTGCTTCTCCTTGAGTTCTATTAAGTGCCATTTCTAGCCTTTCAGGGTGCCCTATGCAACTCCCCCCTAGGGCCCCCTGTCGACCGGGGGGTGCTATTGGTGGAGGTGCTGGTGTGTCTTCCCTCCCCGAGCAGATCTGAACACTGCGAGCTGCCCCCCTGGGGGGAGTGGGGATTGGGTGCCCATACACGCCGCTCCTCTTCTTCTTCTACTCCCTCCATCCAAAACCCAACCCCCCCCCCCCCCCCCCCCCATCTGTTCAGATCTACATGGAAAGGGCGGCGGATATGCATACAAGGGAGGATGACGGGGGCCTCCCATGGACCCTATGCGCATGCATATTCTGCATAATGGGAGAAACTGCCCTTATTTTATTACAAAATGTTACCATCTCTGCTCACGAAAAGATTTTCATGTCAGGCCAGATACATTCCAGCATGCAGTACATGCATGACGCTAGTGACGCTGGTTGGTCCAGAATGATATTGGGGTGGATCCAGCTGACATAAGATGATGGTTATTGGTCAAGGACCAATAATACTAATGGGTTCTGATAGATTGAAGTGAATCACAGTGACAAAATTGGCCTGTAATTATCAAAGGGACTTTGCCCTGGATTGCCAACCAGGTGTCCTGATGGTGATAACAATAGACCATGGCGTCACCTACACAACAACCATCAAAACAATGGAAAAAAGGAGAAAGCACTGCCACCTCTTTAACAGGAAGTGCCTGAACACAGAACATCATGGCAGGATTGATAGGTGCATAGGTACCCCTGTCTGTGATGAGTGCACACACGTACCTAGTGAACCAAGGATCAGGGTCTGGTGTCTTCTAGCACCTCTCACTGTCTGGCCTTTTTCGCTGTAGACTGTTGCACCCGGCGTCTGATCACCACTCCACCTTTTACAGGCAGGCACTTTCACAAGTCCTAAATAAAGTCTATGCACGCGCTACCAGTTGGTGTAAGAACTGGTACCTTTATTGATGGTTTCTTAGTACAGCAATCAGTTCCATGCTAGCCTTGTGGGAGCAGCCATTGTCAACTTGTTCAGTCTCTGGCCTAGCCGTCAATCCACCCAGTGACAACTCCTCAGAGCCAGGGCACCCTTGCCCCTAGCTGGGGACAAGGGAGATGTCTTCAACTATATCTTGGCAAAATACTGGTCTTCCACCGCACTGATCGATGGTGTGCCCAGGTAATATCCAGCACGACACTCCAGACCACAACAGTTCTCTTGCTCAGGCCCCCAGGAACAGACCCCTCCGACCTGGAAACTGGCCTTATATGACCTACTGCAAGGCAGGGCACTCCCATATGGCTTGGTCATGGTCACATCAACACACTATTAAAAGCGTATCCATCACTGTGTACATTAACCCTCCACACACTGGTTTCTATCACAGCACACACATGCCACTCCGCTGCAGGATTGCCGGATATTGGTGGTATCTAAATCCCTGAAGCAGTACTGACTGAACATCGTCCCTCCATTGAATGAGCTGCCTACTATTCCATATCTCTCTGTAGGAACTTCAAAACCCCAACAGTACTCTATATGCTGCATTGGATGTCCATGTCCCTCAGACATCTAACTCATCATCTTTAGGTTTCACTGTCCAATAATGATCCAACACCTTAGATTAGCCAACCTCTAACAATATAAAAGCAAAATGATATATTTTAGAGCAGTGATGGCGAACCTATGTCACGCGTATCAGAGGCGGCACTCGGAGACCTCTCTGTGGGCACGCAAGCTGTCAGCCAGCACAGAGGAGAGAACTGCAGCCTATTGCCTCTCAATGCTGTCAGTTCTCTTCCCCTCTCTTCTGATTGCACATAGTGCCCTATACCCTCTCCTATTCTATCTTATAAGAAAGTAGAGTTTGTGTTTACATGTTTGGTGTGTGTATATGAGTTGTGTAATTCAGGTTATATCACAATGCCGGCACTTTGAGATAAATAAATGGGGTTTGAGTTTCAGTTTGGGCACTCTGTCTCTAAAAGGTTCACCATCACTGGACTAGAGGGGTAGAGCCATCCTTGGGAAACATAACTTTACTTCCTGTCACCTAGAGACAATTAGTGTTGAGCGTCATATGGTATATTCGAATTTTGCGTATATATTAAGAAACATTTGAAATGTGTAAAATTCTATTCGCTTGCATTCTATTGCATTACATCGTGCATATTGGTTTATGCATTCCAACCAAAATCCCAACCACTAGGGGACAAATATTTTTCCTTTTTAACATCGTGCATATCTGTTCGCAATTATTTGCAGATTCGCGATCCAGCTTTACAGCTTCTCTTCTTCATTCTGTGATGTTAGACAGTACGAGCGCTGTATGCCGGTAAGAGAGATGGTCAAATTTATTTTCAAAAATTCGGCGATGTCAGCGATTTCAAGTTAATTGCAAAGCCTCTGAACATGGTATCATCACCAAACTTCCTAAAAAAAAAAGCATTGCTCTAAGGGCTTGTTTCTATTGATGCGATTCAGGGCGACTGCAGCCGCGCGACCGCCGCCGCCAACCGCATCCATTGGAAACTTCACTATAGTTTCCACTGGTGCGGTTGTGCGCGTTCGGGTGCGGTTTAGGGCGCGTTTCTGAACGCTAGCTGCAGCGTTTTGAAACGCATCCGTGCCCCAACCGCATCCGCATCTGCATTAAAAAAAAAATTGCGTTGCGAAAACTCGCGACAACTGTGGCATGCGTTCAGCCGCGCGGCTGCAATCGCACGGGAACGCATCAATGGAAACAAAGCCTAACACAAACAGTTTTTGCATAAATTAGTTTCAAGGTCAAGTAAAAATTTTGAAAATCGGAATTTCGACTTTGATTTTGAACTTAATTTATGCAAAAACGACATGTGCTAGAGCAAAATTAATTTTTTCAAATGTTCCCACAACTCTACATCTCCAGCAATTTTGGTGATGATACCATGTTCAGAGGCTTTGCAATCAGCTCACAAAGTTAGCAAGTCGAAAAGTTCAACCATCTCTAGCCTGTAAACAATGTTGAAGCATAATATGACGAATATCCGCCATTTGCAAATACCCGAGCGCACATTCTCGAAATATTGCGAATTCTCGAATGAAGATATTTGTTGAATATATTAGAATTTCGAATATTCTCGCTCAACACTAGAGACAATGAGAAGTGAGAGGAAATGTATTTTAATTTACGACCAATGAGCTGTGAACATCCTATGTAAGAGGTTCTATACTTGTAAAGAGGAGCCCGGAAGATTCATAGGCCCCCTGGCTGGGACAGTTTATTCCTGCCCTAGCACCCCTGCCTTAGGGTACCCATCCCTTGTCTACATCCTGCCTTGGAGCCAGAGCTGAGAAATGAGTATACGTGACTAAAGAGTTTAAATAATCTGCACAAAAAAATTAAGAACTAACCTAAATGTTTACCAGTCATATAAACTACACGCATGGACCGGTGAGATCAGTTACTGTGCACTATGTGCCCCGGGGTCTTATAACACGTCAGTCAGGATGTGCCTGACCAACCTCAAGAGAGCCGGTCGTGTCTCTACCTGTCATACGTATGACTTTTATATGACGGGGACATTCTGATGAACACAAAGCTGTCAGAATATAAAAATAAATGTGTTCTGGACCCACCGACGCGATCAATGGTGCAGGGAAATGAGTGTTGGCTATTGGTTTACCTGAGCCGACAGATCTAGAACATTCTAGGAAAATCATACTGTAACACAGTGGTTCCCAAACTTTCCTTGCAGGGCCCCCTTTTCTATATAAGAACCTTATCAAGCCCTGCCCTCCCTATTCAAACACAGGTTCAGAATGAGGGCCACCGCCCCCTCGTAATTACTTTGCGCCCCTCCTTCTGAAGGGCAGAATTTAAAAATCAAAACAAAAAATTGGTCTCTTTGTTTAATTTCTAGGGCTTTCATTTCACCCTTTAGGAATAGATCAGAGGTCTGGGAGAATAATTCCATTCCATTTTTACATAATAATTGGTGTAATTCCTTGATTGAATGGAGAATCGAGGTGCAGCACTTCTGCACAATCGATCCCAAGGAGGTCTCCATTAAAAGTAAAGGCTTGTTTCCACTAGAGCAAGCAGCCGCGATCACCTACGTTTTTAATCATGGCGTGGTGACCGCGGGCGATTGCTCCCATTAAAGTCAATGGGCATGATTCCACACAAGTGATCGGGCACAGTCACGATATTGGGGGTGATTTTGAACGCCACCCTACCACGTTCTTGATCGCGGACCGATAGAATGCGATTGCGCCCATTGACATTAATGGTCACGTTCAAAAATCGTGCCACAATGAATTTCCCCATTCATCCCCTATGGGTGTGATCGGGGGCGAGCGATCTCCACCCGCGATTAGGATCGCGGCCGAGTGCTCTAGTGGAAACAGTCTAATGGCAATCGTTGGCAATGGAGCAGGGATTTAACAACATGTTGGTTTCCTCTTTGATCGAGGTGTCTTCAATCAATTCGATCACACTCGATCAACATGCACAGCATGCTCGAGTCGATTCATAAATCGAGCCATGTATGATCAGCTTTACTGCTGATAATTAGATGCCCAAAACCAACATGAAAACTGTATTTACAGAACGGGCAATATCTGGAGTAATGAGCGTTTACAATGGGCGATAACGCCGATGTGTGTAGGCAGACTAGTCCCGATATCTTTCCGGGAGGCTAACGTAATGACGTCATCACGTTAGCCTCCCGTTGCATTATGGGGCCCCTTCAATCGGCTGGGCACCCTTTGTGTGCCGGCCATAAGCTGCAATGAAGACGCCGCTTCATTGCAGCTTATGGCATCGGCTTTCATCGGGCAGAGAAGATCGGACATGTCCGTTCTCTGGCCGGCCGAGAAGTGGGGCGACAGGGATCTGTCGCCCCATGTGGGCACATGCCGATTAGCGGCCGATTTTTAACCTGACCGATGGCGCGAGCGCGCACGCCCGACGGTCAGATTAAAAATTGTCCGCTTATCGGCATGTGTATGGCTAGCATAAGAATCCATTGTTGAAGTTTCTAGTAATATTCAGCACCAGATACTGTATATAAATGATTGTTCTCTCCGCAGAGCTCCATTTCAGTGTCAGGACTCCCCAGCAGGCACTGCAGCTTAATCTCCTGTCAGACTCTATTTCTTGGATCATTGCTGGAAGAACGCCTATTGTGAGATATCAAGAACCAGGTCTGGAGGACAATGGAACGAGCAGATCCCCGGCATAACCTGCTGGGAATTTCCAGCCACCTGGATGAACTGATTTATGAATGCTTCTTCCAGGGAAACCAGTGAGCATGTGCAAGTTTCTAAATCTAAAACTTTTATTTCAATAAAATATTAACCATTAGCAGTCTAAACCGAGACAGAGTTACTATTACCAGAGCTGCTTATTTCTCTATAAATCATTTAGCGATCACAATAGAAGAAGGCAACCAGAGAGTTAAGCAGGGTACAGATCTGCAGATATGGGCCAGATTGATTGCTGCTTCGAGCGCCGTGCTCGCTCACGGCCATCTATCTGGCCCATATAATATGCGGCCATCACTGTTTTCGATAACAGCCATATCGGACATGATGGTAAATACGGCCGATGTCCGATGCTTTGCATAGAGACCGCGGGTCTCCAGGCAAAGCTCAGCTGAGCTGGGGAGAGCAGAGTTGTCTCCCCAGCTCTGCCGATATCTGACAGCAGTGTGATGACGTCCCATCGCTTAAAGTATTGGCGGGCACCCGGTTTCTCGTTCCCTATTCAAACTAATGGCATCAGCCAGAGATTTATGTCTGCTCTCTGGCCGACTGAGCTTTAGGCCGACAGGGATCTAATGTGGGCACACGGGCCCGATTTCACCGCCAACTGACTTCCGAGAACGCGCACGCACATCACTCGGCAGCAAAATCGTCCATGGCTCGCTAAGTGTATGGGGCCTTTACATATATTCAATAATCTCACTATCTGTGCAGACTAACTAAAGTATTGGCCAAAGCACATAGAGGAATGACAAGTTCTCCAGCAAGAGAATTCATGGGGAAGCACATGACCAATTTGATCAGCTGATTAATTAGTACTGTTTTTATTGGCTGATACTTATAAAGCACAACAAAGCCTCCTTAAAACAGAAGGTAGTCACATGCTCCAATCCATCACAAATCCCAAAAGTTTAGGTAAAAACCCTCATTTCAGGATAGTGGGTGGAGTCATGCAAATTATTCCTTTAGGCCCCATCAGCCAGATGCCCCATTATGGAATAATTTGCATGGCTCAACCCACTTTCCTGAAATGAGAGTTTTTCAGGATAGTTCATTTTCACTAAAGCATATACTTTATTTAATGTACAGCGCTGTGGAATACATTGGCGCTTTATAAATAGAAGTTAATAATACCGTCATACAATACCTCACAGGCCCCCAGCCCTTTCGCCTTCGGACACCTGGGAAGGTGACTAATGAGAAGATAGCGAGTAGAGTATCGGGGAAAGCTAGAGATAGCGTGTGTTTGCAGTGTATATGTACTCAAAGAAGTTCTGATAATAACGCCCATTACATAAGTGGCGGCCATGTTGTAAAATGTGTGTACAGATCAATCAAAGCTTCGGATTTATGGGCAGATCCCAGGTTCCAGGAAAGAGACTTTGAAATACTTGCAGAGTGTTTCCACCAAAATGTATGTTTTCATTACAGAATTGTGTTTTTCACTGAGATTCTAGGACAGATATGGGGTAAACTTCAGCCCGGGGGCCAGATCCGGCCCAATTAGGTTTGTAATCCAGCCCATTGGTGAATAGGCTCTCTGGGTCCCTTCTGTATAAGCATACATAATGCCTAGAGGAGTCTGAGGTCACTGAAATATGGAATGTAAGTTTCTTTTACCGTATTTTCCAACGTATAAGACGACTTTTAAACACAGGAAAATGTGGGAAAATGTGTGGAAAAGTTGGGGGTCGTCTTATATGCCGCGTGCTGCCGTCGGGGGGGGGGGATCTAGGGGAGCTTGTAGGTCTACTCCCTGTATCCATGCTCCCTGCACTGTGTGCTGGCCGACAGGAGCCAGAGAGAGAGGTCTTCAGCATCCCCCTTGCTCCCTAATTCTCCTTTCCGATGTGTGTGAAAGGAGCTGGCTGCTACTGACAGCAAGTGTGCTCACTAGCGACACTGTGGCTGAAAGTGGTAGTGCAGGGAGATTGAGATTAAAGCTAAAACACATTAAATATCTATACAAAAACGTCACTTTATAACTTATACACAACTGTAAAAGTTACATTTATAGATTGCCAACATTCTTTCAGTTATTATTGTTAGATGTTTACAATTTATGTCACTTGGATAACTGCAGGGAAACATGAATAACTATGAAAGTTTTCAGTTAGGGGTGTGACATTGGGAATGTAAATTAATAATCCAAAAAAAAAAAAGATCGGACTTCTAAGGGTGTTGGTGGGATGAAAGTCAGGGTAGGCATAAACATTTTTTTTGCTGTGCATTGTATACGGCGAGAATATCCCAAACTCTATATTTAACTGGAAAATGTGGGGGTCGTCTTATACACTGAAAAATACGGTATTCATTTGATTTTTTACCTTCTTTTTTTCGCAAAAGCTGTACAAGAAATTATCATCATCATTGTTGCCAGGGAAGCTAGGAATTGGGATAGCTATGCCGGCCGCCCAAGACAGGCTCTTGTTCTGGTGAAAATTAAGAACCCATTGTGGCCCACGAGTCAAGAAGTTTGCCCCACCCTGTTCTAGATAGTTATGGTCGCCATAAAATGTTCATAAGTTTACTTTAAAGAATTTTTATTTTAATTTGATCTATTTGCCCATGTAGCCAATCTACCAGTGTCCTCCTCCCAATCTATACTTCGGAGAGGCTCAACCTCTGGGGATGCCCTGCTGTTTTATACCCCATCTTATTGATCTGCAGGGCCGGGCCGACAGAGAGGCTGGAGAGGCTCCAGCCTCTGTGCGCTGGTCAGGTCTGGGCGCTGCTCCAGCGGTTAAACTTTAACCTTCCTAGCGCTTCTGACGGCTCCATCTCATCCAGCACTTTCTTCTCAGTATTGCAGTTGACGAAATGGATGCGTCCAGCTAAGCTCAGATCCCGTCCAGCTAAGCTCAGCACATACTCACTGTTTTGTGGGGGGAGGCGCACTTGGGCAGCTCAGCCTCTGTTGTTGGTGGACCTTCTCCCGGCCCTGCTGACCTGTTACCAGTTATTCTTAAGGCCCCCATACTCGGGTCGGATTCCGGCCGGATTCCGGGCGCGTGCACGCGAAACGATCGTGCCGGAATCGTGTGCAGCCCACCTTGTCCGATCGATCGCGTCCGATTGATCAGGGGCCCAGAATCGGATCCGACAGAGAACCAACATGTTGGTCTTTTTGATTCCGATTCTGCACAGATCAGGGGGAGTTGCCATTTGTGAGGTGGACAATCGGACACGGAATCGTCCCGGAATCCGTTGGACAAGGTGGTATGCAGCGATGGATACTCTTAATTGGCCGATCGATCACACCTGCGATTCCCGGCAGAATCGCCGGAATCGATCGGATAGGTGATCGAGCGGCCATGGAATCCGAACGTGTATGGCTAGCTTTATTTGTTTTGAGATTTTCCAGCACAACACAGAGGGCAACTGAAAAACTCTTATTTCTCACCCCTCCCCTCCTTAGATATAGTTTGAGCTGCTTTTTGAATGAGCGAGCTCATGATTATTAAATTAATCTTCTTACTGAGGAAAACTGTGTGTTTGAACAACTTACTGCATTACTAGTCAGGTAATACACGATAACTGTGTTGCCAGGTTTCTATAGTAATGGCTTTATTAGTTTTTCCATGACATGCACTTTCTTGCTTTATATACAGATAACCGAGAATAACACTAATGAGGGTTTTAGTTCATTGTATACTAAGTAGTTTCCTCCTCTTTTTACGGCGTATTGTCTTCTATGTACAGTCTTGTACTTTCATTCTACTACATTAGCCATTGATAAATATAGAAAGTGGACCATAGCTGTTTTTTTTTGTTCAAAAGAAATAAAAAAAACAGGGGACATACATGACTGGGGGAGCGTTGACTTGTTCCAGTTGCTTCAATGATATACCTGACATTTATATTACTTTGAACTTAAGTAAAGACAAAACACAATATTTCGAGAGAAAAGTGGATATATTTTTGGCCACAGCTTAAACAATTGGAATATGAAACACCCGATGCCTGACAGTGCCGCCTACTAAAAATGTCATTATACCACATAACACCAACCAACCACCTGTACCAGCCACCAGCCTCACCTACACCAGCTCAGTGGGTGCTCTGCCAACGTTGACTCCTCCCACCACCATTTTAACCACCTTGGGTCATTGACCCTATAAAGAGCTCAACATTGTCCTCCAAGTGACTGCCCCCTTTACCAGCCCGTCAGCAAAAAAAAGGTTCACACCATATTTTCTTCCTAGGCACTGCCAGGGACCCACACACGCTGTGACAGGAAAGCTATAACAAAATAAAACCAACAGTATTACAAATAATTAACCTCAACTGTGTTACAACATGATACAATCCAACTTACAGAAAAACTAATTAACAAAAAACCCTGAAAAGAAAATTTTGGGAGGGTGAGTGGGGAAGATCTCTGACAAAATGGCTGCTGTCAATTTCACCCTGCCTTTTTCCCCCCTATCAATCCCACCCATGCGATGGCATCACTTCCTGTGACGCTGGCCTTTCTCTGCATCGCCCCCAGTCATGGAACCCGTACGCCTACGGTGCCCTGGCTGCGGGTGTTAAGAATTGATGTCAGTGGTGTCACTTCCGTTATGCAGATCATTGTTCTTTCAAGTACCGGAAGTGACGTTACTGACCAGGCTTACCTCTTGGCTGTTTTAAAAGGGAGAGGGTGTTACTCTCACCCCGCTTGTGCTGATAATGTGCGAGGTGGGACATTAGCGGGGAGAGTAACCCTCTCCCCCTGCTAAATTAGCACGATTTCAAGAACCCGGGATTTAAAGAATTCGGAAAAAATCCAGGATTTGGCCGGGAAAGCCACATAAAAAACTTGACTTTCCCGGCCGAAACGGGAGGGCTGACAGGTATGAAGTGGAGATGTAAAGTGTATTGAACCCAAGAACAGAAATATAATAAATTGCAGACTATTCACTGTCTTTTAATCCTAAATAGTGATGAGCGGCATAGGCAATATTCAAATTCGCGATATTTCGCAAATAATTCTACTAATATTTGATTCGATATTCGCGAATATAATCACCTCGTAATTACCTTCAAAACGAGTGGTCACATGTGCTTTGCACGTGCAATCCATGGCATAAGCATCCCAATGCAGAAAATTTGCAAATTCTCGAATATCTCCGCAATTCGAATATTCAAGCTCAACACTTATCCTAAAGTAGACTTGTACATTGGATGTAAATGGAGCCAACAATCCCAAATGATGTGGGTAAACTATGGCCTGGGAGCCATATGCGGCCCATTAAGTTGTTTAATCCGGCCCTTTGTCACCTTGGTGTCAAGACTCTCTAGCTATGCTTAGCTTTAGACTCCATGGCTGAGGTTGTAGCTATATTTTCTCCCCTTCTGACCATATATAGTAAGGGAAATAAGTATTTTCTGATTTTGTACATTAGCCCTCTGACAAAGAAACAACCAGTCTATAATTGTTATGGGAGTTTTATTGTAGCCGTAAGAGACAGAATAACAATGACAAAAACACATCACAAACCCAGAGTAGAAAATGATGTAATGTTATGAGGGAAGGATATTTGATCCCCTACCAACCACGATTTTCCAGCAAGCAAGTTTATCTCAACTGCTATTTAGGTTAATGGTCTCTTCTCTCCTCCACAGTGTCACTTGTTTGATCTGCTTTGGGTGATGCCACCAAATCCAAGATGGCGGCACCCAGCACCAATCTCCTAGTTTTAAGCTATGTTCCCACATAGACGATCAGCTGCGGGGCAGACGCAAATTGAATAGCGCGCCGGTCCCCATTCAAACTAATGGCATTGGCCAGAAATTCACAGACATGTCCGTTCTCTGGCTGACCGAGCTTTGGGGCTTCAGGGATCTGTCGCTTCAAGTGGGCACCCACGATCCGCGGCCAATTTTGTCGCCAACCAACATGGCTTGTTACGTGTATGTGGGCCTTAAGGATGTCTACACAAGGGAGACCTTTTCAGATAAATAACATTTATGAAATATATAAGTACACCCAGAAAGTTATAGGGAGATTTAGTTATTATTATTATTAACATTTATTTATATAGCGCCAGCATATTACGCAGCGCTGTACAATACATTAGAGTGGAGATACAACACAGTATAACACACAGGTACAGGTAATGGCGCAGGAGGAGTAGAGGACCGTGCCCGGATGGGCTTACAATCTAATAGTTGAAATGAATGCTCTTCGAACCCCGGTCAGTTTATGATAGATTTCGAATGTTGTGTTTCATGAGAACTCTCTAACCTCTCTGTAACAGAAAACAGTTTTCTTTTCTTCACCACATGAACTGCCTTCAGTTCTTCATAAATCAAAGTGTAGGTAGCCTACGAACTTCCCAAACTTTGCAGGTCCCTTCACATATAAACACGAAAACAGGCCTTTGAAGTTTGGAGAAGTCAATGACCCCCTCCTCTCCCTTTATAAAGGGCTCTTGTGCTGGACAAACACACTTTAGCCGGCCACTCCATAGAGCAGGCTCTGTACAACAAAAATCCCCCCTTGTTTATCTGCTATGCCGAAATCACCGGCCGCGTTCGCAATTACTATTTACAGACAAATCTCTTATTAAGTCCGTCCTCAGGAAAAAGGATCCTTTCAGGCCTCGGAGCACAGATCTCCTGTACAGGCCCACAGCTACGTGTGAAATTCTATACGGTGATGCCGTATCCATTGAAAATATTTTCCAGTGAATTATTAGTTATAACGTTGGCCTCCCACCTAATCTTACTAGAATCCCCGGCCTGTTCCTGGCATTATTCAGCTTATTATCCTTATGATAGGGGCGGAGTCATCGGGATTTGGTATCGGTTGAATCACCTGTATCGGGCCATCAGCGACCCGGAGATGGTGAAAATCACCTAGGTGAGAAGTATAAATCGCCTGTGTTTAGTCTCTTCCGAGAATTTGTGTCGTTTCGCTGAATCAGCACCTTCGTGTTATGTGGATTTCATGCACGCAAAACATGAAACGATCATCTAAAATTCAAAAACATGTAACATGAAGAGAAATGCAGAAGATGAAGACGTTATTACTGGTAGTATGGGGCGAGGATATGATCATAAGGAAAACTCAAAATCATAGTTGGTGTATACATTACCATGAATAAGCCATCTACGTATAAAGCTGGCCATACAACTTTAGATCTCTGTCAGATATCCTTTAGATCTACAAACAACTATGTAGTGCCGGGTCCTCTGCGATTGAACACAGGTAGACTTGATGTTTTTGAAGTCCCTCATATTACATGGTTTTAGTAAAACAAAAGAAGATCTAAAGGAAATCTAAAGGTGTATGGGGGCCCTTCGAAATTAAATTAAGGTATTCATAATTTTAAGGTCCCCACACACGTAGCGAGTGGGGGCCGACAGATGACGTCATCACGCTGCACTCCATCGCTCACAGTATCGGCGGACACCCTTTGTGTGCTGGCCGTTACTTTTGGATGGGGATGGAGTCAAACTAATAGCATCGACAAAAACCTCCCTATTTTCATATTTGGTGCCTCTCATTTATTTGTAACTTTACTTCTTAAAGCGGTTTTAAACCTAAAACAAGTATACACATTACTTACCTAAGGGCCGCTGACAGGGGCAGAACCGGACGGGGAGGGGGCCTGGTCGGTGGCATGCCCACAGCTGTTGTTGGGGAGTCAGCATTGCAAATGTCAGGACGTGCAGTAATCCAACCCCCCCGGTCAACAATTTCTTTTTGTAGCAGAACCAACCTCCCCCCCGCTAAACAACTTTTTTTAATACGAAGTATTGTCCGGGTGGACAAAACATTTTCTAGTATGGGGCCTGAGATTTCTGATGGCGACCCTCACTAACCTACATGTAGTATTTAACCGGCCAACTGATAAGAAGATAAGAATCCCATACTTACCTTTCCCTCTTACTCACTCCCACTCCGACATGTCTGGAGTGTCCCGTCCTTCGGCATGTAAGATGAAGGAGCGAGACTCTTCCGGCCTTGCTGCTTCCACCAAATCTTCCCCTCCAGCATCACTGGATTCAAATCTGGCTGCCGGCAAAAGGAGATTTGGGAAGGTAGATGTGCCTTCGTTTGGCAGCGGGGTCAGGGAGTAAGGGGACCTAGGAACGTAGACGCCGTCATTGACATCTACCTTGCCAAATCTCCTTTCGCCCAGCAGCCAGGCGGATCTGTAACTGGTAATGCTGGAGGGGCAAAGCATCACACGATTTAGATCCGCATTAGTAGAAGGAGCAAAGCCGTAAGAGTCTCGCTTCTCCATCTTACATGCTGTAGGACAGGACTGGGGTTTCAAGCTCTTTTGAACAAGTACCAAGTAACGGTCAGCATAGAGGATTGTAGACGCAGTGGTTGGCCAAGAAAACTTAATGCAGCAGATGAAAGACACATAAAGTTAATTAGCCCTTGAAATTGGAAGATGTCCAGCAGTGCCATCAGAAAACCAGTGGAACCCAGGTACACCCATCTGCTGTCTGGAGAAGTCTGGCCAGAAGTGGTCTACATGGAAGAGTTGCAGCCAAAAAGCCATACTTCACACGTGGAGACCAAGCAGCTCAGGTATGCATGAAAACATAGGGTGCAGATAAATGTCAGCAGGTCATCTGGACTGATGAGTCAAAATGTGAAATATTTGGCTGTAGCAGAAGGCAGTTTGTTGGTTAAAGGGCTTGAGAGCTTTACAATAATGAGTGTCTGCAGGAACAGTGAAGTATGGTGGCAGTTCCTTGAACATTTGGGGCTGCATTTCTGCAAATGGAGTTGGAGATTTGGTGAGGATTAATGGTGTTCTTAATGCAGGTGGATACTTATCCATCAGGCAATACCATCAGGGAGGCGTATGATTGGCCCCTACTTCATTCTGCAGCAGCAATGTCCCCAAACATACCGCCAAAGTAATTAAGAACTATGTTCAGTGTAAAGAAGAACAAGAAGTCCCGGAAGCGATGGTGTAGTGTAGTAGGATACACTGAAATTGTATATTTGTGGATCCTGCCATGACATGGTTAATGTCTGTACATATGTTGTTTACTGTCTGTAAATTATGGTAATGTGTCAAGCACCTGCTGCTGAGTCACCCGAGGTACAGCCAATGCCCTCCCAGTCCTCAATGTATCGAATCTATTCTGCCCAGTTACTGATACTGGCCACTCCTTGGTGTTAGGCTATATAATGGTGTTCTACAGAGCACCATGTGGGCCATTCTGTGTTTCCTGCTTCCTGTGTGGAATGCTGTGAGCCTGCGGAGCTGAGTTGGGGCCTACATCAGGATCAAGCCTCCCCTCCAGGACAGACCACATCTGGGTGAGAGCTGCGGCAACCTCTGGTCACTCCCAGCAGGCTGGTTAGGCATTTGTTCGGAACTGTAGTCCCTTAAGCTGTATGCCCCATCCCTACATTGGGTGATGTAGAATGCCTGTATAAAACCTGCCCTGCTAGTAAACCTTGTAAATATCCCCTATGTGGAAGAGTGGACAATTGTTTATTTGGAGTGCATGAGGAACGCTTTTTGTGTGAAGCCAGTTAAGACGGGGATACATCGAGCATCCAAAAGCACCTGGTTGTGGTAGAGCACCCACTTACACTGCCCGGAGTTACAATGGTACGACCCCCACAGAGCACTGATCTCCCCATCATGGAGTGTGTCTGGGATTACATAAAGAAACAGAAGGATGTGAGGAAGCCGACATCCACAGAAGATCTATGCTGAGTTCTCCAAGAAGTTTGGAACAACAAGTTCCTTTAAAAACTGTGTGTCTGTGTACCTGTGCAGTGTACCTGTGCAGTTTTTAAGGCAAAGGGGGTCACACCAAACCAAAGATTTGATTTAGATTTCTCTTGTGTTCATGTATTAATGTATGTATACACATTGCCACATATATGGGGTGACACCATGGGTTTCAGGCACCAGGTGACACCAGGGCTTTTTTTCTCAAAGATAAGGTGGTGGTACTCACCCTCCCCCGGCCACGCCCCTACCCACCCCTAGGACCGCCCCCCTAAATAGCTCCCCATCAGGGGAACGGGGGCGCGTGTACCTGCCAGCGCAGGGCTGCCTAGAACTCCAGTCCACGCTGAAGAGAAAGATCTCTCCAGCATGGATGGGGGAGGAGACGCCCCGTCATAGGGCCACCGCCCATAATCAATGGGAAGATGCCGCCCCTCCCTCGCTGCACATTGCGTGGGAGGGGAAGAGGGGAGGCACAAAAGCGCCGCTAAATGGCCAACACTCCCCCCCCCCCCCCCCCCCCCCCCCCCCACTAAACCACACACACGGGGCCCCGCCAGCGGGCCACGCACGACGCACTGCAGCCAGTGCCCTTATTTTTGGGCCAGGCTGAAAAAAGGTGGCGGAACTCCTTTCCAGTGCGTTCCCCCAGAAAAAAAGCCCTGGGTGACACCAATCCTAGTGACACCTTCACTGGTGTACATTGCCACGCACATAATAGTTTTAACTTCTGATTTATCACCTTTGCTAATTCTGTTTTTTTTACGTACTTAAGTATGTACGCTGGACTGTGGCCTATAAAAATACGAATTCCTGCCCCCAGACCTAAACCTCGTCCAAATATTCCTTTCCTGCACGGAATGCGGCGGAGTTTTAATGACTCTGTCACACATTTGCACTTTAGGAAATCCCCCCATCGGTATCTCATGGAATATGCGAGTTGAGACTGACTCGCGCGGCACAATACAGTAAAACTATCACCCTCACATACACTGCGCCGGTGTCTGACACGCTAGATTTGTTCGGTCCCGGACGCATTAAATGCAGAGAGGAATTTCTGGAACACATCTCGCTCAGTTTTCGTATTGACTCAACGTTATTCAATTTCCACTTACTTACGTTTCTACAAAACAGTTTTGTTCAACTTATAAAGCCAAATAAATATATTGCCATGTGTGCCCACTAATACTGAGTCTTCCATAGATTTTCTGAGATCGGTTTGTTGCTGCACACAGACTTTTATTGGTTAAAGCGATTTTAAACACAGAATAAAAAAAACAAATACATTAAATAGACACAATACTCACCTGTCAGCAGTTTACATCCTGGAAAATTGCTACACCAAAAAAACCAAAACATACTTATTTTCCTTGTGTTTCATTCCTGGCGTCACAATCCAGTGGGACGGGGCAGGCTCAACTTACTACAGCTTCAAGGGTATTTGAGACAGATAAAGGATCTCAGGAAAATCGCCCCTCCTGCTGTCAGAAAATGTCTTTTTATTTTCGATCACGGATCTCCGCAGCATCAGCTGTACTGCGGAGTGACCTACAAGGTGGTAGGTCCACTTTAATAAAGGTTAAGGTCCCCACACACGTAACGAGCGATGAGCTGTGGAGATGATGTCATCAAGCTGCTCTCCATCGCTCACAGTTTCGGCAGGCACCCGTTGTGTGCCGGCCGTTAGTTTGGATGATAACACTGGTGGGAAAATAGGAGGGAGGGGGGTCCCCAAGTGTCACCTCCGGTATTTGAAATGTTGAAGTGACACTCTACATAAATCTGCATTGTAAATACAGGTAGTAGTACATTGCGATGTTACTTCAGGGGTCGCGGATCTAAAAAGTATGACTGCACTTTTTAGATCCGCGACCCCCGCGACTGCTCTAGGTTCAATTGCAATGATCACACCAATCACTAGAGTCTGGTTTCAGCCCTTTTACAACACCATAGAAGCATCTCCTGGTTGTTTACATTGAAGAGCTGGATCTTGTATTGTGTATTGTGAACTTTGAAAATGACTTTCTCCACAATGCTTTTAGATACAGAGATAAATAAGGGTTTGTACTAAAGTCCCCCATACACGTCTAGATTTTCTGTTCAATCAACTTAAAAAGATACATTTGTGGGGGTCAGGGAAATCGGTGATTTCTGTTCAATCAACTTAAAAAGATACATTTGTGGGGGTCAGGGAAATCGGTGATTGATTGTAATGTTTATACAAAAAATTGCGTTTAATCAAGTGGGTGGCCACATCCCAAATATCAATAGACAAAATATGCTACAAAGTGGAAAATACCACTTATAGCG
>CM070035.1:14238763-14253064 GCA_036250615.1 Ptychadena robeensis | reverse complement strand
TCACTATGTATTCTATCAGGGAGGACCTGACACTACATAGCAGTAATATATACCTTCCAACTACTACATATTCTATCAGGGAGGACCCGGCACTACATAGCAGTGATATATACCTTCCTATCACTATGTATTCTATCAGGGAGGACCCAGCACTACATAGCAGTGATATATACCTTCCAATCACTATGTATTCTATCAGGGAATACCCGGCACTACATAGCAGTGATATATACCTTCCAATCACTATGTATTCTATCAGGGAGGACCCGGCACTACATAGCAGTGATCAATACCTTCCAATCACTATGTATTCTATCAGGGAGGACCCGGCATTACATAGCAGTGATATATACCTTCCAATCACTATGTATTCTATCAGGGAGGACCCGGGACTACATAGCAGTGATAAATATACCTTCCAATCACTATGTATTCTATCAGGGAGGACCCGGCATTACATAGTTGTTGGTAGATCTAAAGTAAATTGTATGGAGTAATCAAAGGCTGTATGAGGGGCTTTAGACATAGAAGTAATATGTCAGCACTATATAAATATGGGATAATAATAGAAGTCCTCTGTTAAATAATGGTATTTGGTATGTCACCATGTTGGCTACTGACCAGTGAGCAGACAATGGACATTTCCACGATAGTCATCATCAGATCCTGGAGTACATCAGTAGAGCTAGATCAATGCTTCCAGGCCATGTACTGTCTACTTCCTGTCCATGTTATTTTCGGAATTGCATTAGCAATAACAGGGAGTAGAATGGAGGACGTTGGAGCTAACAGGACTTCCTGCTGAATTTCCAGAGATTTGTATTTTGCGATGGAAGTAACGGCTCTCTGGAGGGCTCCTTACATGCACTTTGAGTTTCGCTGTATGAGTTTTGGCTTAGCTGCTGGAAAAGATGCTGAATCTGGGGATTAGCACGGCTGGTCATTAACTTCTTTAAACACATATGGTGCAGAAAGCAGGAAAACATGTACTAGACACAACAGGAAGTGAGGAGAAATAGCTTTTTTTATTAGAGCGCAAGAAAGACGGACATCTTGGGATGTGGAATACATTTATTTCATTTTGTGTACTGTGTCAACCTTGGTTATGGCTGAAAATGTTATGCAAATTGTGTTCTAATTACAATATTGGAGATAATGCATCAGAAGATTTGAAAAATCAATGACTAAAGTCCACATACACCTTACAATCTTACCAGACAATTTCTGTACAATCAACTTCTCTTCTACCAAAACCATGTAATATGAGGCGCTTTCTAAACCTTACAATCACTATAGGTAGCCATACAAGGCCTGATTTTTACCAGATTTTTTGGCCAATCAGCCGCCGTGCGTGCTCCAGTGGTCGCTCGGCCAAAAATCGGATGCGCCCACTTGGTCAGATCGACCAGGAATCTCCCAAATGTCGGATAGCAGGGTGATCCCACATGTTGGTAGATTCCCGGCTGATCCCATTACTATCCCCCATGGGGACAGCATAATAAGGGGTGCCAGTACGCAAATAGAGTCAAAACCTTGTTATGCAGAACAATATTGTTGTTACTGATTGCATTTTTTGTACGCCGAGGAGTCTGACTGTCATGGAGAAATCGTCAGCATCCCCTCTCTTCTTCCTTCTTCCTAGTGCTCACTAGCGACACTCTGGCCGAAATTGGTATTGCAGCTTCACTGTATCGTGTATACGCTACTGTAAAAATAAAAAAAATTTCATTGCCAAAATTCTTTCAGTTTTATGGTTAAATGTATACAATTTATGTCACTTGGATAACCTCGGGGAAACATTAATATAACTGAAAGTTTGCAGTTAGGGGTGTCAAATTGAATGTAAATGTACTTAAATGTAAATTACTTTAAAAAAGATTGGACTTTTAAGGTTGTTGGAGATCTGGGGGCTGAAAGTAAGAGTAGACATATATATGTAAGGCCATGTATGCACCGCTGTTTCCCTGCACTGGGCGAAAAAAGATGCGACTTGCAGGCAGTTTGCCCATGGCTTAGGGCCCTATTCATTTAGCAAACCAAAGACGCGGAAAAACAGCGCCTGAACAACATCAGGCACTGCTTTTTCATGTGTTGGAGACAACTGGTGATCTGTGAATGGAGACAGCTTATCGGAGGATCAATCAGGAACAGGGAGGTCCATCTGCAGCAGAACCTACCATGCAGGATTTTTTATTATGAGCATTAGTATTACGTCATCATATTATGCATGTGCTCTATTTATACAAGCCTTAAGGCACCCTTTACACGGGCACTGTTGACTATTAGCTGCCCATAAAGCGATTGCCCTACATTGTTCTTATTGGGTGAATGCCCAGACATCATCCGGGGGACGTCTAATGCCACATCTTCTGGGCTGCTTGGCTTTTCGGAATTCCAGTGGGAACGGTCACTTACTGTCGCCCTAAACAGAAGGGTCTTCCTCAATATCAGCTTTATCTTTATAAAATACCAAGAAGTCTCTTCTGCTTTCTGACTGATATCCTCATTGTCTGTTGGAGGTGTCTCGTCTTGTCTCTCAGGGGTGAGCCGATTTGATTGCGGCCTGTACACCCTGTGACAAGTGACAGATGTCATACATGTCGCTACTCGCCGCTGACAGCCCTGGGTAACAATACACAGCTGATAGATTTCTGGGTGGTTACATCGCTTAAAAGACAATTCTAGCAGAAATTTGTGAATTGTTCTTTTTAGCTGATCCAATTAGTGAGGTAACAAAGATAAAAAAAAATCTTATATACACCAAGGGTTCTATAGTGACTCCAAAATCATAAGTGACTCCTAAATCATTAGTGACTCCTAAATCATTAGTGACTCCAAAATCATAAGTGACTCCAAAATCATAAGTGACTCCTAAATCATAAGTGACTCCTAAATTATTAGTGACTCCAAAATCATAAGTGACTCCTAAATCATTAGTGACTCCTAAATCATAAGTGACTCCAAAATCATAAGTGACTCCTAAATCATTAGTGACTCCAAAATCATAAGTGACTCCTAAATCATAAGTGACTCCTAAATCATAAGTGACTCCAAAATCATAAGTGACTCCTAAATCATAAGTGACTCCTAAATCATTAGTGACTCCAAAATCATAAGTGACTCCAAAATCATAAGTGACTCCTAAATCATAAGTGACTCCTAAATCATTAGTGACTCCAAAATCATTAGTGACTCCAAAATCATTAGTGACTCCAAAATCATTAGTAACTCCAAAATCATTAGCTTTTTGTAAAGACACAACTCCTATTTAATTTAAATGATAACTACATGAAATAGCAGAAATACCTATTCTAATGAACATTTTACTGCCTGATAAAGAGGATGTGGGACACAGAGGTGCCAAATATTCATCTTAAATGGGCCACTACCTTGAACCCCTGAGGTCACATAATGCATTACACACTTATAGTGAATGTATATTCAATATGTAAAAAAAAATATATAAAAAATTAATGTTTTACTTACCTCTGAGCTGGTATGATGGTGGCTTAGGGCTCTACGGTCCTAGAATAATATACTTACCTGCTGTTCCCTGGAATCGCATGAGAGATTCCATATTTATCTGCCAGTGTTAACTCAGGGGGCAATATCACAAGTGGCCACTGGGGGCATTTATAATGGTTTTCTATGGGAATTTTTATCTGTGTAATTTCAATGGAGAGCCAAGATCACAGAATTGCCTGGCTATCACAGCGCTCTTATGACGTACCGCCGCGGTTGTACGTCAAGGCCAGGGAGAGATCTTCTTAAATTGCTCATTACAGGTAAGTTTTTTTCATGCATTCCTCCCTATTATGGGCACTTCTAGTGTCATTCATGTAATCATCATTTTCAAGTAGTAGGTCCACTTTAAGACAGTGGACAAAGGAGGATGCAAACCTGGTGAAATTGGTCATTCTACTTTACAATAAATTTTTTAAATCCTTTTCCTCTTGTCTTTAGAACATTCAGAATTTACAGAAAATTTAAGATTACTCTCTATTAAAAGGGATGTGTTGGGAACAATAAATTACCATATAAATGCTGAAGACAAAAGAAAATGGATGCTGAATCTAATACAAAGGCCAGCATTATTTATATGGGGACTTACCTCATAATATAGAACAGGGAGAGGGGGAATCAAACCAAGTGCACCTCTGCAATGTGTTGGTCTTGTGATTGTCATTCAATAATATCATGTAGCCACCATCAACAATGTTCGAACTGAAACTATTTCATAGTATGAAAAATTTTAATAAATAAGAGTTAAATATACTTAAATGAATGAAACATCCCACTGTGTAATGCAACTAACTCTTACCAGTGATATTTTCACTTAATGTTGAGCTTAATTCATGCAAAAACCACAGATACTAGAACAATACTAATTTTTGTAATCATTCCAATCATTTTTAAGACCTGCAGTTATTTTGGTAATGATGCCATGTTCAGGGGCTTTGTGAAAAACGTCTAAATAAACTAGTCAAGGTTTTTTAGCCAACCCACGCATTTGTATTTGGAAAAATGTTCCTATGTGGTCAGGAGAAATGTATACACTGCCCACTGCCCACAAAAAAAGTCGCCACCTGGATTTACCTAAGCAAATAGGTAAGAGCCTCCTATTGGATAATAACTGCATATTCAGCAACAGTATGTGCGCCAAGAATGAGGTCAGCTGACTACCTGAATATCCTGGAATGACCAGGTTATTCCATCAATGGATTTTTTCTTCCCTGGTGGCACGGACATATTTCAAGATGACAATGCCAGGATTCCTCGGGCTCACATTGTGAATTATGGTTCAGGAAGCATGAGACATCATTGTCACACATGGATTGGCCACCACAGAGTCCAGACCTTAACCCCATTGGAAATCTGTGGGATGTGCTGGAGAAGGCTTTGCGCACCAGTCAGTCTACTATCATCAATGCAAGATCTTGGTGAAATATGAATGCAACACTTGATGAAAATACACCATGTGACATTGCAGAAGCTTATCGAAACAATGCCATAGCGAATGCTGTAATCAAAGTTTAAGGCGGTTCAACTAAATATTAGAGCGTGTGGCCTTTTTTGTTGGTGGAAACATTTTTGGGGGCCAGGTCCTGCATAAAGAGAATAAACAATATTTGAGATGGGGAGAATCCCTAGTCTCAATTGTATCACCCTAGCTCACAGTGTTGTGTAACACTTGACCCTACCATTAAGGGACTTTAGCGGCATATAGATGTAATAAAGCACATGTATTTACATATAGTCAAACAAAGATTATGTATCACACATCTAGGTTGTAACATTACAGTTAGCTGGGGCTATGCCCTTCATAAACGTCTTATCCTAGTCTTGAATTTTTCGACTTGCTAAATTTGTGAGCTGATTCCAAAGCCTCTGAAAATTGTATCATCACCAAAATTGCTACCGATGTAGAGGAGGGTTGGAGAAAAAAAAAAAAAAAAGCTCTAGCACGTGTCGTTTTTGCATAAAATAAGTTCAGAATTAAAGTCGAAAGTCCGATTTTCGAAATTTTGACTTGACTTTGAGCTTAATTTGTGAAAAAAACTATTTGTGTTAGAGCCATACTTTCTTTTTAATGGTATACCCTCAATCCTTCTCTACATCTCCAGCAATTTTGGTGATGATACCATGTTCAGGGGCTTTGCAATTAACTCAAAATCGTCGACCATCTCTAGTCTCAATGCGTTTCGCGGTAACATACCGCTTCATCAGGAGAGAAGACTGTTTTCTGATTGTTTGACTATATGTAAATACATGTGCTTTATTTCATCTATATGCCGCTAAAGTCCCTTATTGGTAGGGTCAAGTGTTATACTATGACCTAGGGTGACACAATTGAGACAAGGGATTCTTCCCATCTCAAATATTGTTTATTCTTTTCATATTTAGGGAAGTTGGCACACACTTGATGCAAGACGGATGACCCTTTGTTGTATAACAGGTCCTGTATAAAGATATTATTCACATCAAAGATAACTTTTTACATGTGGATGCAACTGCTTTTCAAATTTGAATTTTTACCTATTGCCAGACACTTGGGGGTCAGATAAGAAAACATGGTTCACATATACTTCAATAGTTTTTTCTATATACCACAAGAAAAAATAACCTTAAGTGTTTCACTTATTTGCCCAATAAGGAAGAAAGCTGCAACACGTCGGAAGGATCTGGTTTCAGGTGCGCTTGGCCACAAAGTCTCAGTGTAAACTCGCGCCGCGCAGACAAGTAGCTGTTGTTCTCCATTAAGAAATGATATGCTGTATTTTAGTCATACGGGGTGGATACATTAGTCACCATGAACAGTGTGTGCAAAGCTTTGTTATTCTTGCTGCTCTCATCTCTATGTAGCCGGCCAGTCGGGGCAGGTTGGAAGTTAATTTGAAGGAATATCAAAGTACAATAGCTTGCAGGAGCAGAGCAAGTGTCAGCCTGCATGGAGAAGTGTTACAGCAAAGGGTTGGATCATAGAATAGTTCCCCTGTAAAGGAAGGATGCATCATGCACGGTTGTGTAAGAGTAGCTTTAGTCACCTTCAGTTTACATTATAAATATAAATGTTGCCATAGATCGCCATTAGGGCCCACAGAGAAGGAACCAGAAACTTCCCGGCCTACAGCAATGTCAGGACCAAAGCAAGTGGAGAGTCGCGTCTAACTGACGATTAGAAATGGTCGAATATTTTGTAAAAAATTCTACCATTTCAAGTAACTTGCAAAGCCCCTGAGCATGGTATCATCACCAAACTTGCTGGAGATGTAGAGATGGGTTGGGGGTATGTCTCTAACACAAATGGTTTTTGCACAAATGAAGTGTCTTTGATTTTGAACTAAATTTATGCAAAAACTACATGGATGTTTTCCCAATGTTCACACTAACCTTTCTACATCTCCAGAAATTTTGGTGATATCTTTTTCAGAGGCTTTGCTATCAGCTCACAAAGTCAGTAAAGCAGGGTACAGATGGCTCGATATTGGAGCCGTCCTATGTACCCTTCAGCAGCGTGATGACGTCATCACCCTGCTGTCAGATATCAGTGGAGCCATGGAGAGACAGCTCTGCTCTATCCCTGGTTCTGCTGAAGCTTTGCCTGGAGACCAGCGGTCTCTATGCAAAGCATCGGACATCGGGCGAATTTAATAGTCATGTCCGAAATGGCTGTTTTCGAGCGGGATTGAAACAGCGGTGGGCGCATATAATATGGACCAGATAGATGGCCATGAGCGCGCACGGTGCTCGAAGCGGCCATCGATCTGGCCCATATCTGCAGGTCTGTACCCTGCTTTAGTCAGAAAATTCGACCATCTCTACTGGTGATCATTAAATCTTCTTTGGAATTACCAACAACTGGCGATCCAGAGGCTCCACAAGAAAATCCTTCCACTGAAGTGAAATTTAACTCTCATCTATTGCCGATTGCAGACCACATAGCTGGCAATAAAGCTGGCCACACATGACTCGATAAAGAAACAGATTAGAGCAACATCGGTGCCGTGCGCAGTCACAGCTCCCGATGTTCCTCTAATCTGTTTCTTCATCTGAGCAACGCACGGTTCCTTCGAGCAGGATCAATGGATCCTGCTTAAAGGAACTCAACCAAACAGGTTTGCAACATGTTGGAAAACCTTGGTTGAAATCCATTACATTGAACACAAGTCACCATCCATTGTAATGAACGGGCTGACAGCTGAGTTGCACACACAGGCTGTGATTAGCTACGGCTGTGTGTGTGTAAAGGGGGCGAAGCCAGCACGTCTCTGCCAGGAGAGGGGGGGGGGGGCGATCAGGCTGGCTGCTTCTCCGGCTGGGGAAAGGAGAGACCTGGGAGATCGGGGAAACCGGATCACCATCATGCGGTAACTGATGTGCCCATGTGGTGCACATTGATTACCATTGGTTTAACCGGCGATCAATCATAGCGTGGTGACGTCACCACGCTGTAATTGATCGCCGGTCGATTGCACGAGAATCTACCCATTTATGTTCAGCTTTAGACTATCCAGCAACAACTGTTTTTAGTTGAACACATACAAATCTTACATACAAAGTCCATACAAAGACTTGGATCGCCTCCTTACCTTGTTTTCCCTCACTCACTTTTCCTGCAATTTGTTTTACAATTTGATTCATATCAAACTAGGATAAACTACAAAATATATTGTATTTACAGACCATAAGATGCACTGGATCATAAGACGCACCCAGTTTTTAGAGCAAGGAAACCAGAAAAAAATATTGAATATATAAGGGTTTGAATCGATTAGGCTAATGCAATGGAATAAACTAATGCAATATCAAATTCAGCCAGTAGATGTCACTAGCAGCAGCACTATCACAGCACATCACGTCATCCTCCTCACTGATCGGGAGGAGGGGGGCCACGGGGGGAACAGCTGCAGATCTCCTCTCCCTCTCTGCCTGTACCTGTGTACCTGAATAGAGATGGCCGAATTTTTTTCAGAAATTCAACGATTTCGAGTTAATTGCAAAGCCCCTGAACATGGTATCATCACCAAACTGGCTGGAGATGTAGAGAAGGGTTGGGGGAACATTTGAAAGAAAGTATGTCTCTAACACAAATAGTTTTTGCACAAATTAAGTTCAAATCAAGTACAAATGTTGAAAATTCGGAAAATTCGGATATTCGACTTTAATTTTGAACTTAATTTATTCAAAAACTATTTATGTTAGAGACATACTTTTTTCTGTCAAATGTTCCCCCACTCTTTCTCTATATCTCCAGCAAGTTTGGTGATGATATCATGTTCAGGGGCTTTGCAATCAGCTCTGAAAGTTAGCAAGTCGAAAAATTTGAGCATCTCTATCCCTGAAAGCTGCAGCGTGGGTGCTGCTTCCATAGACACGGAGAGAGATAGATAGCATTTAATCTAAACCCCACCTTTAGATATATTTTACAATCTGGCACTAACACCAAAATGAGGGTTTACACGTGTAGATTTTTAAGTTCGATCAACAAAGAACAAACAATTTTTTGATTGATTGAACAAAAATCTAGAACCTAGAACAAAAAATCGTTCAAACAACGTCATCAAATATGTTGGTAAATTTGTATCTGTGGTGTCGTCATTTTGAATGTATTTTCATACCGGCAATGAAGGAACAGAAAATCTAATGTAACATTCGCTAAATGAACGAACCATGTTCAACAACGACATCAAATAAAAAATCCAATTGGCAAAAAATCCACACGTGTGAACCCACCTAGAGCACAATCGAGCAACGTGCTCGTTCACTAGAGATTTTAAAAAATTGGACCATTTCGACCATTTTGAGTTAATTGCAAAGCCCCTGAACATTGTATCATCACCAAACTTGCTGAAGGTGTAGATATGTCTCCACATACAGGTGTACCATTTAATTATCCATTCTTTTGTTTGTTTGTATCCCTGTTCAAGCAACTGCTCAATACTCCACTGAGCTGACCTGGCCTCTCCTGTCCCCTCCCCCCTCACCTGCAGCATGCTAATGAAGGGGAGGGCACTCCTCTATGTGTGTGTGTATAAATCCAGAGACTCTCTGCACCCCTTCCCCTATGGTTGAAAAAGAGCTCTGCTCGAAACGCGTCCCATTGTTCCTATTGAGCCCCCCAGTATCTGTAAGCAGGAAGTGATCTCATCCCCAACCAGGAAGTGAGGTCCTCCTGAAAAGCACATGGCCCTGAGAGATCCACCCTTGTAAACCCCTCTCAATGTGAGTATCTTGTCTGTTGTTTTATCTCATTTTGTTTCAATTTGTTTTATCTTATCCTATTCCACATGATTTACCCATTCGTTGTACTAGGTTGTGCGCCTCTGTCCTTGTTCTTATTTGTCTGTTACAGGTGGCCACACTCCTCCATTTTGAGAGCTGCACACCTACACACAACTTATACACCCATCCCTCATACTGACTCCATTTTACTCTGTGATCCTTGCTCAGGCCCCATACACCCACTGAGGGCCTTTCTGGCCACTGATATCACTGTAGCTGTGTCATCACTGCTGAAGGTTGTGCGCAACTATTTATTATCTTTCTTAGCTGGAGAGAAGGGCTAGGGATATACTACAAAAAAAAGGATGGCTCTAACACAAATAGTTTTTGCATAAATTAAGTTCAAAGTCAAATCAAAATTTTGAAAATCCTAGAGCAAAACTGTTTTTTTCTCCAATGTTTCCACAACCCTTCTCTACATCTCCAGCAATTGTGGTGATGATACCATGTTCAGGGGCTTTGCAATCAGCTCCCATAGTCAGATAGTCGAAAAATTTGACCATCTCTAGTGTTGACTATGCTCAATTGTGCTCTAGTTTATTAACAAATCTAGCCATGGATGCCTGATGAGCAGGTGAAGGACATGCCCCTAAATCCTGCTTGAAAGTCATTCTTTTGAGACCAGGGTCCCCATCCGAAGAATTGGGCACCTTGATTCCCGTCTAATTGACAGGCGCCCGAGCACAGCATGATGACGTCACCATGCATTGCTTGAACGGTAGTGTTGAGTGAGAATATTCGAAATTTGAAGATATTGGTCAAATATCCGACATTTTAGAATATGTAAATATTTTGCGAATGTGCGCTCGGATATTCACAATGGCGGATATTCGTCATATTATGCTCCAACATTGTGTACGAATGGATACGCGCAATACACACAGTGCTCATACTGAGATCACAGAAAGAAGAAGAGAAGCTGTATAGCTGGTTCGTGAATCTTTGTGAATAATTGCGAACAGATACGCGCGATGTAAGGCAACAGAATACAGCCGAATTTTACGAATTTCAAATGTTTCTCGAATATACCATATGCCCCTCAACACTATCAAATCATCTCTTAAGTACCCGTCGGTAAGTGTATGGACACCTTTAAACATGAGCAGCTATTTATATATAGAAGGAGATGTTTGTGTCACATAATTGTTTTACTGCAATGCTGAATACATAATGTAACTCCTCCCATATGCAAATAGCTCTGTAACGCTGGGGTGAATTTCTATTTAGATATTTGTATTAATTTTATATATTTTATTTATTAATTACTGGAATTTAGGCTATAAACCCTTTGACACAGGGAGTACTGAGCCATTTTGTCTCTTGGACTTAACCTTCCTAGCGCTTCTGACGGCTGTATCTCGTCCTGCACTTTCATGTCAGTGTTGCAGCTGACGAGATGCAGTCATCCAGCTAAGCTCACATCCCCCCCCCCCCCCCCCCCCCCCCCCCCCCCCCCGGCAGCAGCACACACTCACTGTTCTGTGCTGTCCCGGGGGATGCTCTAAGCTGGCTTCGCCATGTTACCCCTCTTCCAGCTCAATTTGCATATGAATGTCCCGCCCCCCCGGGAGGGGGGAGCCCGCTGAACATTCATATGCAAATTGGGCTATCTTCAGAGGCCACATGTGGAAAGTCACCCCCAGTGTCATCTCCACATGTGCTCTTTGAAGTTAACCCTTTCAGAGAGTGCCAAATGGCTTGTATTGGATATAGTGATAACCACATCCAATACAATTCAAAGTAAAACAAAAAACAAAACACATTTCCAATTGTAATAAAATTTTTATTATAAACAAACATAAATACTGTTTTGAAATCTTTCATACCAAATTATTCAAGAGTTTTTATCATTCAAATTATACATTTTATATATTTTTTATGTACTTTTTTTATAATAATAATTGTGTGTTTCAAACATTATTATATTCAGGATGTCTATTAGACCCTTGTATGGACAGATATTGGGAACTACAACACAAAAAAAATTCTATTAGAGTCTATGGTGCGCTTTTGGTAAAGAAATCTGGACCTTGCAAGAGCGCTAGGGAGGTGAAACACACCGGATTCATACAAATAATGACAGAGACCATGATATAATCTTTGGAAAAGTTTTATATATAATTTGAAGTGCAAATGTATATATAAACATGGCCACAGCCTATATACAATCTCAATACAGTTAAAGGGTGGTCGCCCGACAGTGCCATCAACTTCTTCCGAGTTCCTTCCACCAGCCGTACCAACCGTACCAGCCACCAACCCTTCAAAACCAAAACCTTATAGAATGACTTTAAATAAGTAACATAACTGGGGCTTAAGCCCCGCCTTAGAAAACATTTTCACCAGTGTGTGACTGCCCTTCTTATACCGACACGTCACAAGGAGCCTTCAAAGTCCGATTTCCTCCTGCAGCTCTGTCAAACTACCATCATGCTGTGACAGAAAAAACAAAACAGGTCATATAACACCCTAAACACCCAGTCCAACCAATCATGGAGGGAGGGTGGGTGAAAATCCTGATCCGAAAAGGATCTGCCCCCTGCTGACCCTTCCTTGTCATATTTCCTGAGCCTACCCACCTAGACCACTCCCTCATTCCCTACATCCCTATCTACGTTCTAAGACCAGTCCCCCAGGTCAAGTTGCCCTCCCGCCTATGCTTTCAGCCCGGTTCTGGGCTTACATTCTGTTAAGGGTAATAATAAGCTTGGGACAATATAACTTAAATTGCAGGATCAGCAAATATGAATTAAATGAATGTTGCAGTTTGAAAAATAAAATTGAACGCAATTTTCTAAGTGATATGTATATCTTGGGGTTGTGATGGGGTTGGGGTCTAATTTAATGGTGATTATTGATGTTGGTGGCCCCATCAGGAAGATTCTCCATCACATCCTGTTATAGTGCAGCAAAGACCTGACTCACTTGTTCTAATGCAGTGGTTCCCAAACCGGGAAGCGCAAAGTAATCCGGGGGGGGGGGGGGGGGGCTTGATAAAAGGGGAGCCCTGCAAGGAAAGTTTGGGAACCACTGTTCTAATGTAAATAATTTGAATGAGACCTCATACCTAGACATACATAATCCAACTCCACTGAGCATAGATCCTCTAAACTTCCACGCGTACGCACCTTTTTTTTAAAATAACTTCCCTAGCCACATGAGCCTGTCATTGGGAATTGGGTGCAGTCTCCGTGTATATCATTAACTACTATGTGAGTTTGTAGGTGATTTTATTCGTATTAATTAAAGGGTTATAAAATGAGAAATGTCAGTAAGCAGTTACCAGGCATGACAACATTCTGCTTCTCCTGAGATAATACGCTGTATATCCGTTTTATAGGTAATTGTTTTTTCTGCGCAGTAACAAGCGTTATCAGCCCTGAGGCCCATGAAGCAGCTCCCCGCCTATAGACAGGTGTGGCGCCCTATATTAGGCCTTCCATTAGGATGTCAGATAGATTACCCATTACAGTGAAATATCTTTCAGCTACAAGACTTACATAAATCATATGACTGCTTATAGCTAGACGTTCTGCTCTATCTGATCTCCCACGCTAATACATCTGTATATTATAACACCCCTGAGACACGTTAATGAGAATTGTTTGACCCTGACATATATCTATAAAATAAATCAGACCTTCCTGTAACTGATGCAGTGTGCTACATGGCCAAGTAGATTGGGAAGAGTACATTTAGTATGGGGTTCATTTCAGTGACTTTAAAACTTTGTTGTGTGGGTTCTGGGCAACCAAAAAGTAAGTTCTTTTCTTTATTTGTGGCCCCCCCCCCCATAATTTTTGTGACATTCAAATGTAAATTGGGTTAACTTCAAAGAGCACATCTGGAAATCACCCCAGTGTGATTTCCAGGTGTGCTCTTTCAAATTAAACCTTTCAGAGGGTGTCAAAGGGCATTGTATTGGATACAGGCATAACTGTATCCAATACAATTCAAAGTAAAACAAAACACATTTCCAGTTGTAATAAAAATTTTATTATAAACAAAACATAAAAATGAATTCATACCAAATAAATATTTAGGAGATTTTATCATTTACATGATACCTTTTATTATTATTTTCTGTAATTTTTTTAAACATAATTGTGTGTCAAACATTATTATAGTCAGGATGTCTATTAGACCCTTGTACGGACAGATTTTGGGAAGTTACAGGCCTACAACATCAAAAAATTCCATTAGAGTCTATGGTGCACTTTTGGAACAGAAATCTGGACCTTGCAAGAGCGCTAGGGAGGTTAATGATGTTCCCCACAATCCTTCAGAGGACTGCCAGTATATAAATTCAGCCCCTCCTTCGATAGAGTAGTTCAGAGCAGACCCATCACTTTGCAGGGCTTAAAGCAGACCTACCACTAGAAGTACATCATTGCATGTATGGCATTAGGAGTTCTGATTATAGGGAGGAAACCATAAAAAAGAAAAAACAAAACACTTTATATAGAATTTTGCATTTTTCTGAGTAATATGGCCGACATCCCAAATATAAATATATAG
>CM070035.1:14220323-14232056 GCA_036250615.1 Ptychadena robeensis | reverse complement strand
CAGTGATATATACCCTCCAATCACTATGTATTCTATCAGGGAGGACCCAGCACTATATAGTTGTTTGTAGATCTAAATGAAATTGTATGGAGTGATCTAAAGCTGTATGGGGGTTTAAGAGTTTGTTTGCTGCTGACTTTCCTATGTGTACAGAATGGACATATCAAGCTACATAGTTCTTCATTTTGGACTTAGCAAAGAGCATATAAACAGGTCTGCAGACTTGTATTGTTTTGTGTGAGATTTCAGCCCTGGGCTTTAGGGGTATCAAAACTTTACTACATGCCAGGTTTGGTGAGGTGGGGGGGGGGGGGGGGGGGGGGGGCTCTTTAGCCAGAAATTCTTTAAATCATTAATATTAAATGTAAATGAACTATACCATGGGGCAGATCTCATCCTTCACACATACTTGGCATTCACTGCCATAACACTGATAGAACTACAAGTCCCAGCATGCCTGCCCCAGTCTTTATCAGATTTGTTGCCATACTTCACCTAACCCCAGAAGTCCTGACCATTCCCCTATCCATGGAATATGGAGAATCAGTGAGAAGGTTACCCAACACTGCTCACCTTAAAGTGGACCTACCACCAGATATCTGTTTTTATGAATGGCACTAGAAGTGCCAATAATAGGGAGTAATGCAGTAAAAAAAAACCTCAACGTTCCTGTAATGAGCAATTTAACAAGATTACCACTCAGCTCCCATCACTTACTGGTTCGTGGAACACATGAAACACATGGGGGTGCAATATCGCGGCTGCCCACTGGGGGCGTTCAGTGATCTTCTATGGGAATTTTCAAAGCAGGTCACTGTGAAATCTGAGCTCCCTGTGACGTGCTGCCGATTTCTGCAGACCATGAACCAGGAAGTGTGGAGAAATGCCGGATTATATTCTTAAATTGCTCATTACAGGTATTTGGGGTTTTTCACTGCATTCCTCCCTATTATTGGCACTTCTAGTGCTATTCATGAAAACAGATTCCTGGTGGTAGGTCCGCTTTAATGCCGAACCCTTATAGTAGGACTACATTTTTTGTTTTTTATTAAGCCTCGGCGTGTGCTCGCACAATCATCAAATCGCACCCAGTGCAAAACAGTGAAGTGCACACAGTAGTGTAAAACCCCGCCAAACTACACAGGTGTCTCGTTGTCCTGCCCCAAACTAACCGTCCAGGCTCAACCTCGAACCCCTGACCAGTCACATGATGCAGTAGAGCTGCCCCTACCAGGAGGCATAGTGGCCGGTACTGACACACATCCTCAACCCAGGAAAGGGCCGCCGTGACCCAAATCAAAGACCATGGAGGACAGTCTCCGTCACCTACCAATTACCCCTCATGGAAGGGTCCGGATACAATACGGATACAAGGCAGCAGGCAGAGCTCTGTGTAAACTAGGGACAGCATAATTTCCAGGGGCGGCTATTTGGGGGGCACTAGCCAAAGACTTAGCTGTAACACTAACATTTTAGCTGTGGTTAAGGGGATGGAAGTATTTTCATGGCATGTATAAGAAAGAAGTTCACTAAAATAAGCCAAGAATATAAGACTCGGTGCTACACCTTTTATTAGATTTCCAAATAGTAGTCCAATCTGAGAAACCAAGATTTGGGGAAATTCTATTGATCCTGTGAATAGAGAAATCCAAGATGAGTTAGATAATGTTTGTTGGGTTAATTTTTGTTCCTTATGAGGCTCAAACAAGGGAGGCCCCAAGGCAGATCCCGAACAAACTACAATGTTCCCCAGCTGGCCATGAAATCCCCTATGAAGATTCTGCAGGTATGGGAGCTGTCTGCACCTACACTGGTTGCTTGCAAATTGACATTAATTACTCCTTCTGATGTTGATTAGCCAGTGTGCAGCATTACATGAAAAGATCTGTGTAATCAAGCGCAGACATTATGCAGAAGCCCATCAGGAACATCCATACTGGCTGACATGGCCTGCAAGCTAAGGGCCCCATAAAAGGGTCATAGACAGATAACCAGCCATATCCTGCAGGTAAATGTACACGGGTCATCTGGTGATCTCATAGTACAAAGCTCCTTGACCTTCCATTCTTCTCTTACTTCACAATAAACAAACACTGGAGGGTTATCTTCATCAGGAAAAACCACTGATGGCCGGTGACCTCAACTCAGATCAATTCATCAGAAGAACTGGATTATCAGTCACTTCTACTACAGATGGGCGATTCCTAATCTGACAGCTGGACCTTCAAACAATGTAAATACACAGACACAGAAAGCTTAGAGCTAACAGAAGTCCAATGCTGGGAATACACGCTCGATTTTTGTTTGACATATCTTGCCAGCAGCTTGATGACGACCTTCCCCTTTATCGAGCAGCAGCTCCTATACTTTGGATGGAGACCCTTGGTCCCCATTTGAAGTATAGGCATTGATTAAGGTTTACCAACATGTTGGTAACCTATAGTTTCGAGCTGGATTGATTGATCCCACCCGCAGCTACCTATACACGGCTCGATCTTTCTATAGAGTTTTTAACAATAGAGCGCGGTGAACGTGCACGGCGCTCTATTGTGCAAAAATCGAGCCGTGTATTCCTACCTATATGCACAATCGAGCAACATGTGCGTTCACCATCATGTGCTCTAATCTATTAACAAATCTAGTCTTTAATGCCTGTTTTCAAGTGAACTGACCCGTTGAGCAGGTAACAGACATATCCATTCCTTTAGATAGGACCAAGGTCTTCACCTTAAGGATTATCCAGGTATCAGGCACCTAAAGTGGTTCTCCTTAATTCCTGTCCAATTGAGAGGCACCCAAGCGAAGCATGGTGAGGTCATCCCGACGTCACCATGTGGCACTCGAACGGGTCATCTATCGCGTGTCGGTCGGGACATGATTGGACACCGTTAAACCAAGCTTTTATGGTGTCTCATTTCAGGCTTAAAGTGGACCTACCACCTCAGCATCTGCCTTCTATTATCAGCACCAGAGGTGCCCAAAAAATACCTGGTAAAAGTGTCAAAATACAGTGACGCTCCACCCCCCCAGTGACACAGCGCCAGGCACAATGGGACTTGGAGGGGTAGACGTCACTTCTGACATCTACCTTCCCAAGTCCCCTTGCACCCAGTGACATCCATCTGAATCCAGTGACAATGGATGGGCAGAGCATCAGGAACAGTCTCTCTCCTCGATCTTGCAACCTGGAGAAAATGGAATGGAAGCATTTCATCTTTAGGGGTCACTATGCCTGAATGCAGACTGGAAGTGCGGTATGTATATATACTTTTTTTTTTGGCTTTTATTTTCACATCCACTTTAATAAGCAACAAGGACATAAATATTTGAAGAATACACAAATAATTTATTGTAATGGTGTCCTGTGAAAATGGAGGCCTCTGAAGTTGGTATTGGCCCACATTAGAAAAATTGAGGCGTTCTGCATCAGTCTCTGAACTCTCTGCACAGTAAAATAAGTTCAGATCACGAGTTTCCCATCACCAACTGTTGTTTGACACCCCTTTCAATGTCTGGCCGTTCGATATCAGGAATTGGGTTAAAATTAGGAAAAAAATAGTTAAATTTTTGTTTACTTTGCCGACCTCCAGCACATTCCAGGGTCAATCAGGAATGTGAGGACTTAAGATGCCAGTTCATATAGGCATAGCATCCCAGGAGACAATCACCAGCTGGTATCACTGGTGGACGCAGCAGGATCCCCTGGAGCAAGTAAACTACCCTGAGCCACAATCTGCAATAACGCCAGGGGCATTAAACCTTGTGCTCATGCATTTACTAGTACTGTATTTTCCAGCGTATAAGACAACCCCCAACTTTTCCAATTTGGGATATTCTCGCTGTATAAGACTACCCCTCTTCCAACGCACACCAGATAAAATTATTTATTTCTACTCTGACTTTGTTCTTTATAAAATGACATTTTTGTACAGATATTTATATTGATATTGTGTTCTATCTTTAATCTCAATCTCCCTGCAATACCAATTTCAGCCACAGTGTCGCTAGGGAGCACACTTGTCAGTAGCAGCCAGCTACTTTCACACATCCTGAAGGAGGGGGCCGAGGGGGATGCTGATGTGGCCAGCGAACACTGATCTGGGGCGCAGACCTATGGGCTCCACCTAGATGGCCGGAATGGAAGTAATCTACCACTAACTTAATGACATCACTTACGAGTAAGTAGGACATTAACAAGTTCTCCTTCATTTTTTACTAATGTGGGTTATACTCAATCATGTGTTTTTTTCAGAGACTTTGAAAAGTGTGATATATCTATTTCTCACACCTCCTGATGAAGCTACCCAGCGAAACATGTTGAGGATTAAGACATATATGACTTTGTTGATGTAACCATATGCACTGTGATGTTATTACGCTTTTCAAAAAACTGTATACTGTGCCAATAGACACATTAAAAATACGATTGATTATACCAATAAGTCGGATACTGCCTTTAAAGTCCCCAAGTCCCTCATCCGTATTGAAACAGAGATGGAAAACAATTTCTAATTTATTTTTACATTGTATCTAGTTGGGATGTGGCAAATCAGCACCTCAGGTCCAGCTATCCCCTTTTTGCCTTATTCTAATGTTCGGAATGGAAGTCGCCCCCCCCAGACGGCGGTACCCGGCGTATAAGGCATTGGAAAACATGGTGTATAGTTGGATTTTTTTTGACTAGCTGATTAATAAAAAAATAAAAACAGAACATGGAATCGCCAACTTTGCATGAGATGCCGAGAAAGGTTTTGGGAACATTACCAAGTTGAAAGAATTCAATATTTTGCAACAGGTTTGGGATTATTGACCCATGACCCATGATCAAAAGCTCAATTGTTCTACTGGCAGGATGAACAGGTCTCCTCATACATGGACAGTCTTCATTAGATTTGGACACTAGGCAATTACACCAAGAGGAAGTTTAGCCATCCGATTGTTAATTTGTCGGCAACAATATGGAGTCGGTCCCTGCCTTTGTACTAGACTGGTAAGGCTACACATGGAATGTAGGAGCAGGACAGTGGAAAGTTGAGCCGAGGATTTACACCATTATCTCACTAATTAAAGATTTGCACACTGCAGTGAAGCCGGCAATGTTCCGGCATCTTCCAGACTACGCATTTCATTACTCCAGAGGCAATATTTTTTAATTAGAAGTGTATAGAACACAATGCTGGGTAAGCCCCCTAGTCTTCATTGACAGATTATGAGCCCAGTAAGGCCAAGTTTCCATGGTGTTATGGGATGCACTGAAACCCTGTGTTAATCACATACTTTGGCAGGGAAGCCGACGCTGCCCTAACATATACATTCTAGCAGAGCCCGCTAGGTATGTGAGCTAGTAGCCTCTGCTCACTTTACAGCATGAAGGGAGAGGGAGGTGCTGCTAGCTCCCTCCCCACCCCTGCTCAACAGCGAGCCTCTGCAGCTAGGTTGTGTTCTCAGCCCTGTCGGGGATGATGGAGCTGAGAAGACATAACCGTACCTCAGATGGGGACTCTTGTCCCCACCAAAAGTATTAAAACAATCTAAGAATTACGGACTCCGAGGTCGATCAGGTGGAAATCTAAGCCTGTATGGAGGGCTTTAATTAGAGCTCATTTTACAAAAATAAAAATCTTTCATTGTCTGAAGATATAGCTATTGTACGGCCATTCATCCTCAAAGTTTTCTATTCATGAAGAATTAATCCTCTGCGCCAGCAGCTAGAGAGCCGAATTATTTGCCTTTCAAAAAGGGAGTCCGGAAGGCCATGATGTATAGATCTCAGGAGCACAAAAAAAAAAAAAAAGTTGCATGCATTGTGCATTTAAGCTGGCCATACATGTGTCAATTCCTGTGCAATCTATAAACACAACGTGGTGGCACTAACAGATGCGCACCACCTTTAGCAACCGATCCATGGCCGATACTTTGGATGGGTGGCCTTGGTCCCCAACGTAATGGTGATAGAATAAGTCGATCGGTTTCCTTAGAGGGATAGACTGCTCCAGGTGGGCACGGCAATTCAAAAATCAAGCAGTAAATCAACCCATGTATGCCTCGTTTTAGTCATTTGCCAAGCCCTCAGTTTTGATGAAAATGGAAAACAACCTTCAGATTTTTTTTAAGTTACATTTTATTACATTAAACCTTTACAACACATTTCTTTAGGTGGATTGAACGAATGACATTTTGTCCATGGCATAGAGTTATGCTACATTTCAAGAAAACAAAAAAAAGTTGAAACCCAGCGTGTTGCATATAATCATAACAGTTGTAAAGGCACAGACTGAAACTTTTTACTGAAAAATACAATTTACACAGTTTACAAGATAACTGTTTATTGCTGCGTTCTCCCTCCAGTCCCTGAGATATGAGCCCTTTTATAATTAACGCGCTCCTTGTATTTAGGAGGTGCTGGCCACACGTGGCTGAGCCAACATGTATGTCCCCACTTACTGCACACAAGGAGCACCATCAGGGGGAAAGGTGAGAACTTAAACAATCCTAGCCGAAAAATGTAAAACCTATTTACAGATATAAACATCCAGCAGAGTAAAGGCAGTCTGCTATAGAAATAAACTTAAAAAAATATATAAAGTCCTTTGCTTACAACCCCCAACCAGAGAGCACTTGTTCTTTACAGATTAGGACTATCAATGCTCTCCTCTCCTAAGTTACCTAATAGAGCCGTGTGGGACCTTCCCAGTAGTGGGAAGGAGGACACTGCCAGAAGGCCATGAAATTAGGAGCTTCCAATCACCTCTCATTAAAGTCAACTTGTGGACGGGAGAAGACTCAAATGGCCAACTGGGCCAGAAACACCTTACCATGAGGGCCTTCACACCCAAGCATTGTGAAACATGCCTAGGCACAGATTTGGTTTTGAGGCCACTAAACCTTGATTTCTGACCTGAATAGAGGAAACTATTAGCTCTGTTTTATGAAGGGCCACACCAAAACCAATTTCTTATCTGGCATTTGGTTTGTGTCCTCAAACTGCAACATGCTCCCTCATCTACTCCGAATGGCCATGGCTTTTGGCACCAACCATTGCGATACATGCCTAGGCACAGATTTGGTTTTGAGACCTGAAGAGAAGAAACTATAAGGTTTCTTTGAGCTCTGTTTTATAAAAGGACCACATCAAAACTCATTCTTATCTGGCTTTTGGCTGGCACCCTCAAACTGGAACATGCTCCCTCTTCTACGCCTAATGATTATTAGTCACCAAGCTAGTATTTTGATGGCCAAGCATTTGATACACGCCTAGGCACATATTTGGTTTTCAGGCAACTAAACCTTGAATCCTGACCTAAATAGAGGAAACTTTAAAAGGTATCAGCTCGGTTTTATAGAGGACCAAACCAAAACTCATTTCTTATCTGGCATTTGGCTGGTGTCCTCAAACTGGAACATGCTCCCCTCATCTACTCCTAATGACCATTAGTCACCAAGCTGGTAATTTGATGGCTTTTGGCACCATGACCAAGCATTGTGATTCATGCCTAGGCACAGATTTGGTTTTCAGACCTGGAGAGGGACTTTATTGTTTCTATCAGCTCAGTTTTATAAAGGAACACACCAAAACGCATTTCTTATCTGGCTTTTGGTTAGCATCCTCACACTGGAGCATGCACCCTCTTCTACTCCAAATGACCATAAGTCATCGAGCTGGTAATTTAATGGCTTGGGGCACCAAGACTAAGCACAATCTAGATCTATTCCGAAGCAGTTCTTGGAGCTTCTCTTTAATGTTCAAAACTTCCCAAAGCCTTATTTTTTTGTATGTGAGGGACGTTGGTATAGAAAGCTGTAAAAGGTTTTAAAAAAATGGCAGCCAGTGCTATCTATAACCCCCTCTAATCTCTTCAATATCCATCCATACAATGCCTTTAAGACATTGTGCTGTCAATTTACAGCAAACCTACATGGTACCTAAATTGAAGAAAAAACTAAAATAAAAAAATGCTGCCTGAACATAAAACTAAAGAAATAAAAGCAGTACTACAGTCAAAAGGGGAGCTGTACACTTCGAGAAACTCAGACAGACAATCTTTAGTAGGCCATTCTCTACATCTAGAGGCCCATACAAGTAGCATGCGGTGGTGCTCAATCAGCAATAACCATGGAGCTACAAAATGTGTGCGACGAATCCCTACACATATTGCTACAAGTTTAAAACCTATGTAGCATAACAGAACTCTAAAAAAGGGCCTTTAAAACTTTCAAAAAGACACAGAAACAAACATTTAACTTTCCACTGCAATTCTCTCCCATTTGCTTTAGTGTATTAGAATCTCACAAGGGTCAACAGGCTGATCTGTCACATACATACAAGGGACTATTATATGGTAAGCACAGCAGAAACACTTTGGATCTGCTTTTCCATACACCTAATGGGGCCAAAAGTGGGGTCCATGGGGCAGCTTAGACTGATCACCCATGCATTTAGAAGTACCGCTTCATCCCAGTTTAATCTTTGACGATTCAAATTACTCTCCAGGCATACAAACCACCTTCAAAAAAAGTAGAATAAATGGGCAGCAGAAACAAGAAAATCCCTGCTATAGCCACACTAACAATATCCCTCATCTTGTACCAACTCTACATCACAAACATACGCGCGCATTAAGAAAAATACACTAAAAACCTTGGCACTCACAGCGACGATATGGGTCAGGGAAAAGACCCACACCTAAAAATCTTAGGAACATTTTGGCAGAGTACCTAAAACTTAATTCTACACTGAGGTTAAAGAAAAGTAAAATCTCTTAAAAGCAAAAACAAAAGCATCCGATAAAAAAAAATTTAAATGAGGAACTTGGACCTGTTGACTTAGTGCAAAATAGATTTAAAAGAAAAGTGCACATTGGAACGCTATTATTGCTTAAATAGTTAACTGCGTGCACCAGTATGTTTAAAGCTTTGAATAAATCTGTGGCAGTTTAAAGCTTGAGTATATTTATATATGAACATCCCTTAGAACAGCTTGAAGGGAGCATTTACTGGACACATGAGGACCATGGTTGTGCATCCTTGGAGATGGCTACCATGGTTTACTTGGCTCTAACCAGAAGGGAGGATTGTGCTTCTACATTAAGGAAAAAAAAAATGACACCCCATGCACACCAACAATATAAGTGCTGTTAAAACGTGAAAACAAAAAAAGCAGACTGAATTTAAAAACAAAAACGGGGAAGGAGGAATCAGTCCAACATTTGGTTGTGGCAGTATAATCGAAAAATCAACAAGTTCTTAGAGGCAGAATGCTGGACACATCTATCCTCCGACGTTGCAGGTTTCCACCATGGTCCAATTCAGTCTTTAACCACAGAAGAGGTCAGAAAATGGCTCTCAATGGGTAATACGGGACGCGCTGGTGTACAAAAGCCATGGTTTTAAACTTCTCAATGGTCTAGAGGAGTTTGAACCCGACAAAGGCCACAAAAAGGAAAAGCTGTGGGCCAAGATCAAGAGTAGGCAGGCCTCTAGGACGACTGAAGCAGAATAGTTCTAGTTCTGGAGGGTCTATGCATAGAACTCCCTCTGCTCCCGGGGTTTCTGGTATCCGCCATTTGATTGTTTTGGTTCCTCTAAGGAGTAGCTTCCTTCGTCTTTCTTCTTCATCCGGTACAGTACAAATGCTACCAGGGATGCGGCGAACACCAATCCGGCTAAACCACCAGCAATGATGGCTGAAACAAACAGAACATATAGGGTAAGTCATTGAAGGGAGGGTTGTGCATATGTGTGATATACACACTAGTGGCATTTGATAGTGCAACACTCGTTCACTTACCAGCTAGAAGCTCCTTTCTGTCCATTATTCCATGCGAGGCATCAGCACTACCATCACCAGGGGGTTCCATCCTATTAAGACCAGGAACTGTGGCTTCTACGAAGTAAATATCCTAGAGAAATAACAAAAGCCCATTACCACAGGAGATCTTGCCAAAGCAAAGCAGCTTTCCTCCTAAACATGCGAATAGAGGAGTCCATGCATGAGGACAATTTTACAATTCAAACTGACACTTACTGTTGAGTCGGTAAGCTCCACAGGTCCATTGCCCGATTCCTCTTCTACGGAGTCTGCGGCATCTTCGTCTTGGTTAGATTGTACAGTGGAGGCAACGGGTTCCTTCTCTTCAGATTGTGCTGGAGCTGCAGTTGTTCCTGCATGAGGAACATTGACCCTCCTGCCTTTAGAATCATGGCTTTGAACGATAGACTGCTCAGAGACCGTAGACTGGGCTGCCTCTGGTGTGGTTGTGTGGTGATGGTGTTTATGGTCATGATGTTCATCTCCACTGAAAGGTGGCGGTAGTGTGGTGGCTTCAGTTTGGTTATCTTCAGGCTCAGCATAACCAGGTTTTTCCATTTCAAAAATATCTGCCTCATCCAATGGGATTGCAACAGTAGAAGACTGGGTAATAATAGTATCCGGAGTAGTAGTGTGATGATGGTGGTGGTGAGGATGATGTGTATGATGGTGGTGGTGGCCACCATGATGATGCTTACTGGTATGAGTGTCATCTGTAACCGTAGTTGCTTCCACAGAGTCCACAAACACTGGGCTTTCATCTACTGGACCCAAAGTTGTCTCTTCATTTTCTGCATAGGGTGTACTAGCCAAGCCTGAAGTAGTTTCAGGATGGTCAACATGTTGGACTGCACCTTCCGGTGTTGTCACTTCTAGGATCAAACCATCCGAGTCACCCTCATCTGGTGTACTTGTGGTTGTTTCTTCAAGGAAAACAAAAGGCTTTTCAACGTCACCAGATCTAACAGTGGTCTCTTCAATGACATCAGACTTCTCAGGGACGGCTGTAATCAGAGTTGTTGTATGGTGTCCAGGTTTCTTCACATCATAAACAGACTCCACAGTAGATGTCTGAAGGGTTGTAGGTTCAGGAGCTGTACCTTCTTTCTCAACATCGTCAACATCAATATCTATAATGGGATCATGTGGTTTGGTAGTTGGAGAGTGTGGTGTAACAACTTCTTCAGTAGGTGCAACCTCTGGAGCTGTAGACACTTGTGGAACAGTGGAAACCAGATGCGAGATTGGGGTTGAGTGGACATCTCCATCTTTGGAATCGGCATCTACAAAGGAGACTAGAAATAGAAAAAAAAAATAGATTAATACAAAAGGTTTAGAATATACAGAACAGAAAACCTATATATTTTGTTCTTATTTACACAGAATAAAACAGTAGAACCCATGATGGCCAGCAAGTGCTTCAATCTGAACACTGAACCAGCATTATCCGAGCCGTTCATACTATAGTATATACAGGGCTAAAACCAGAACTCAAGACTGGGCAACAAACATTTTCTAAAATATAAAACACAATGTGCAACCTCCTTGATCATGTCAAACATATTAATCGTTAGCAGTGAATTACTTCATAAACTGAAGAAACTAAAAAGGTCCCCTATACACCTTACCATACAACTTCTGTAAATCAACTTTTCCTCTACCAAAACCATGTGATATAAGGACCTTTCTAAACCTTTCCATCACTATGTATTCTATCAGGGAGGACCCGGCACTACATAGCAGTGATATATACCTTCCAATCACTATGTATTCTATCAGGGAGGACCTGGCACTACATAGTTGTTGGTTGGTCTAAAGGAAATTGTATAGAGTGATCTAAAAGGTGAATGGGGGGCTTAAAGTTGGGTAATACATTAACCTCCCTGGCGGTTCACTGAGGTGCAGATTTCTGTACCAAAAGTGAT
>CM070035.1:14195152-14206469 GCA_036250615.1 Ptychadena robeensis | reverse complement strand
TCAATAAAGACCGGCGTCTTCATTGAAGCTAATGGCCGGCACACAAAGGGTGCCAGCCGATAGTGCAGTCCCATAATGCGTGATGACGTCATCATGTTTGCATTCCAGAGCTCATCTGAGCTGGTCTGCCTGCATGCGTGGGTGTGTATGGCAGGCATTAATGGCAGAATCATCTGAAGACTGGACTACCTGATGGGGGTCTACATAAGTATGACCATACTCATCTCACATCCACCTTTAGGTGCCCATACAGTTGGCGATACTTATTTGAATAACCCACACTTAATCTCAGTGTGTCGACGCCGAGCTTGAGGGTTCATATGGTGAATCAATGTGCACCACTTTGCACATCAATTTTCAGAGGATGCCTTCGTTTCGGGGACTAGTATTTACAGACATGTCCGTTCCCTGTTTGAGCTCCAAGAAAGGTTTTTTTGTTCAATTCTTATACGATCGACCAGAGATCGATCTGGAAAAAATAAATAAATATTGACATGTGTATGGGGGCTTAAGAGAAGAGTATGGAAAATTGCACCAGATTTCCAAAGCTTCTACAACAAAAAAGCCCCTCCTGTTCGTTGTAATAAGGCCATCATGGCCGAGTCCTTTAAGGGCACGTGTTCAACCAGAGGCAAAATGTCCCTTCATTTCCCAAGAAGAAAAATTCCTCTGACAATCGTCAACACCAAGTATTAGCCAACTATACAGTTTGTTTTTTCTACACTTAAGTCATGTTCTTGTGCAAGAGAACGGACTCAAAACCAAAAGCTTTTGGGTCATCATGACCACCAGCGACAAGCTCAACAATGGATGCCAAAGCCACCCTCATGACAAGTTTGCTATAAAAGGAATACGTCTAGCCAAGTAATATCCATGAGTCACAGGTGTTATGCCGTACATCAAACGCTCCAACACCTGAAGGTGTCACTTTACAAACTTATCTTTTTTTACCAGTATAATTACTAATCCCCCCTTTCAGGAAGTCAGATTGAAAGCCGAGTGATCGGCTAAGAATTCTTTCACCAATATGTAATGCAAAAGCACTGTTCTCCAAACTGTAAATCATTACTAGAAACACGACTAAAAATATGCCGAGAGAATTCCTAACATAAATAACTGCAAGTGAAGACTAGGACAGAAACAGTAGCTGCAGTTTTCGGTTACTGTACGGGGAGATTTCAGAGGAAAAACAAAACAAAAACCAGTTGGCCTCATTTTGAACTTTCTGCATTGTTTGTGAAAACACGTCTCCTAGATCGTGACGGAATATTTAAAGAAAACTCCGAAGCCTGGAATGAAGCTTTCGTTCAGTGGAATACACAATGACTGAAGGTTCTTGTTCAGCCAGGTCAAAGTAGATGATCAGAAGCTGACTGGTTAAGGTGGTCTTGGAAACTAGCAATGCAACAGGCTACAGTCACAACCTCAAAAGGAGATTGCCCAAATGGATGGCTGGGGCAACTTTAGGACAACTCCAGAACGTCCAGCCGATTTGGCTTTCTACTCCACTCGTAAAAGTTCCTTCCCAAAGTCAGAAGCAGTGAAGTATTCATTGTTGACCACCAGCACGCAAGACAGTAGGACCGTTTTAGATGGGGCAATATAGGCGGTTGCCCAAGGAGGCATTGGAATTTATATCCGAAGCCCAGATGCCTCCCCTCAGCGCCCTAGGGAGACTAGTTTACCCCCCCCCCCCCCCCCCCCCCCCCCCCCCGCCCCCGAGAGCTCCAACAGAGGTCCAAGGACAGGGTTTCCAGAGGGGGTGCACACCTGATCAGCCTAGAACCACCCCTGCTTTCAATAGGCAATGAAAGGAGAAGGATTGGAGTTTAGTGAAGATGGTCGAAAAGTAACTTCAGATCATGGGGCGCCTACTTATTTGGAATACAGGAAGACAATTAGTCTGCTGCTTCAAAATCACATGTCCTACTGGTCAACCTTCAAAGAGGCAAATAGATGAATCCTTGACTGGCTAAAGGTAGGCTGAATTTTCAGCCAATTGATCGGTGTGCGCCCGTCGGTCACTCCACTGCAAATTGGGTGCGCCCACCTGGTAAGATCGACCAGGATACTCTTGCATGTTGGATCACACCTGCACCATGTCCGGCACACAAAGGGTGACCTCCGATCCTAGGACGTCATCACGCAGCAGTTGGTCCCTCATCTATCGGTTGAGGATTGGACCGTGTATGCCTACCCTTAAGCCATCAGTGATGCAGGGTTAGGCAAACAAGAGACTTGGATACCAATTATGGACCAAGTGTTCCCAATTAGACAAGATCAAGCAGAGTATGCACGTTTCAGCTCTGCAGTCCAGAAACATCCTCAACATCTATGTAGGACCACCAGAATGTAGAGGTTGGTCAGATTTGCCAATTTGGAGCTGCTTTAAAATGGAAAAAAAAAAAAAAAAATCCAACTACCTGCACCTAGAAGAAACTTTATGTCAGCACTCTGAAGCGGCATTCAAACACATTACTGAAGATCCTTCATATAGAATCATGTCTGCACTCGTTAGTGTAACTAGGTCACCATCACTGAATAATCTCAGGTAAACACAGCCTTCTCATGCGCTCAGGATATGTGGGAATGTTTTCAATGAATGAACAAAGCATGACACAGTATATATAGTTAATTGGTTGGTCCTCTGCGTTTAAACTCTAGGTTGGAGATCCAGCAAAAGAAACAATACGCCCAAATGGCGGCCACCTTCTTTAATCTGCTTCGGAGCTGAGCCACCGACTGAACGACTCATTGACTCTGTGGAAATGGCTTTTTCATACTAAACAAACTGGAAAATGTAAACCTCAACAGAGCATGAAAAGTACAGCAAACGCCGCGTAGAAAGACATGTCCGTATAGAAAACAAACATGGGGGGGGGGGGGGGGGGGGTGTAGAAGAGCAAACATTTCCATTAGACCAATCCCAGAAGGCTTCTCCAAAAAAAAGGCACAGATTACAGCCAAAACTATTGAAGTCACAAGAGACCTCCAAGCATTGATGAGAAACATTATAAGACAAGGTGGTGGAGATGTGTCACTCCTAACCAGGGGACTAATGGAACCATTCTACTTGGGGGCACCAACCCCAATAACAACCCAACAGAAGACCTTATGACCATCTAGAAACTTACAATGGTGTATTTTTATCCACTAGAGACAAATAGAATTAAAATTCATAACTTGAATGAAGGTCTCCATGAAGGTTTAAGCCACCCGCTGAACAGTAGTCTGCAAGCTCTGAACCTTCAAGACATTCTTCCAGCATTCTGTACCTCAGGCTTTGGGCTTAGCTAAAAAATCCTTCCCTTAAAGTCCCATAAGGAAGGCTTATATCAGGTAAACAGATCTAGAGTGGTCGAGTGTAGCTACAATCAAATGAGAGATCTTGAAGCTGGGTGACCAATTCGAGATGTTTCAGTTTAGAAGTTATTTAGCCTTCTTAGGAATGAGCACACAGAGGAAGTTAGGCTATGTTTCCATTTTATGTCGGGAACCACTCCGCTAAGGGTATTGCTTGGTGGGGATCCCGACAGAGCACATTGACACATTTACCTGCTCGGGGGATGCTGTGTTAAGACATTCGCTGATGCAGAGGCTCAACCTACTCAACTACGTTGAGCCATGCATCAGCGGAGTGGCTCAGCGTAGTGAAGACACAGCATCCGCCGAGCAAGCAATGTCTAGGTGCTACATCTGGAATCCCCACCAAGCAATACGCTTAGCGGAGGGGGACCAGGTTTATAATGGATACATGACCTTAGAAGATACAATGTTTTGTAGGTTTACAACAAGGTAGTTTTCTGGAGAAACACACCCACGCTATAATATGGTGGACCATCAATGGGGTCAAGGTGGCTACATCTACAGAAGCCCAAGGCTCTTTCATTTGTCCCCAAGGAGGAATTTGGACCAGCAATGGCAGTCCCATAGAGGCCAGAACAAAGTTTTCTACATCCACTGGTACCATCCATGTTTTATTGATGGAAGTCCTGCTCTACTTCGGTCTTTGATTGACGTATTGTTGGATATGGGTCTGGAGTCCGATAGGGAGAACTATTGCATAAGGGCTTGTTGTTAACCAATTGTTGGCCAATTAGCAGAACCAACCTGCGAGCGCCTGCACAAGGATGAGCTGGTTAGAAAGGCGATCCAGTAGGTGATCTGTCTAGAGATGTGTCCTCAGCTGGTGCTCCGTGTAAACACATCCCAGTCCCCGAGTTCAGTATTGTTTACACATCAGATAAGGTTTCTGCGCTTCCTTTCTTGTGGTGACTGAATAGGGGCCTCCTGGCTCTTCACCTGCCTCGTCCTGCAAGGTGTACTTACTCCATACATACTATAGAACAACCAAAGTGGTTAAAGTATAAATGCCAACATTTAAAAAGTACCAAAACTAAAAGGTGTGCAACACACATACACACCTAGATGACATCAGATAATGACCAACAAATTACACGCAGCGACAATGACAAACATGCCCTGCAGCTGGTTATTTTCCTCGAATTAAGGAGCGGTGCAGCATTGTTACCACACCATCACAGCAGATACAGCAGGTGGACTCGAGACTCACCAGGAATTTTTGAGACTTGCAGCTGATTGGTCTATAATTAGGTGCTGCGTCATCATTAATAGGAAGCCATATTACAAGGGCAGATCTGTGCAGAACTATCAAAGGACGTCCCAGCTTTCAACTTTGGAATGATTTTTGCAGAGTTGATGTTTATTTGCAAACACTGATGCGCTCGGCAAGAACACGCTTCCTCATTTAGGTCAACCTCAGCAACATAAGTGCATCATTTGACAGACACCATTTCCTATATTTTGATGTTAATGGAATACAGCAGCTAACAGATAAGACAAAGTAGTTCCTTTTAGTTATGAAAAGTTATGAAGGGAGTTTCTGCTGAGCTTGTGTGATCATAGTTCCTGAGAAGTCATCTGCCCAGAAGGTCTACAGCCTAGGTGCCCAACCTGCAGCACAGGGGCCAAATGCGGCCCTTTAAGCGTTTGGCGGCCCCCCTTGGTCCTCCACATGCGGCACCCAAACCCTAACTAACTGTTAATGCATAGGGCAAAGCAACTCACCTGTGTAGAGGTCACACACTGACCCGGCTTTCCTAATCAACTTTGGCTGTCCTACATCAGTAGACGCACAGACCATGGTACATGGAGTATTATGTACCATAGGGACACGGTGAGGTAACCCCCCTTCTCAATACATGGAGTATTAAGCTGGCCATACACCTTTAGATCCGTCAGATATTATTATTGGATATCATTTAGATCTACCAGCAACTATGTAGTGCCGGGTCCTCTGCAAATGAACACAGGTAGACTTGATGGTTTAGAAAGTCCCTCATATTACATGGTTTTGGTAAAACAAAAGGAGATCTAAAGGAAATCTGACAGAAATCTAAAGATGTATGGGGACCCTTAGATGTCAACTGCAAGAGTGACTAGACAGAATTACAAATCTCAAAATTTTTACACCTTTTTTCCGTCCTGCAGCCAACCGACTCTGCAAACACAACCGGAGAGAAAGTCCCAGGGCAGACAACTGTACAATGTTATCAAACATGGGAAAGTTTCACCTGGTCCGCCACATGACGTGTTCCCCGCAGAGCTATGTGAATCACCGACTTCACGCCCTGCAATTCAGGACGAACACATACATGTCAGGGACTTCAGGGAGAGGCACAGGGAGGATCCCCTTACTGAAAAGAATAAATTCCCAGTCATCATTATCAAGATGTCCTTCAGGTGCCTGAAATAAGAGACTAAAGCCCCCATACACCTTTAGATCACTCCATACAATTTCCATTAGATCTACCAACAACTATTTAGTGCCGGGATCTCCATGATAGAACAGTGATTGTAAGGTATATATCACTGCTATCAGGGAGGACCCGGAACTACATAGCAGTGATATATACCTTCCAATCACTATGTATTCTATCAGGGAGGACTCTGTACTACATAGCAGTGATAAATACCTTCCAATCACTATGTATTCTATCAGGGAGGACCCGGCACTACATAGCAGTGATATATACCTTCCAATCACTGTTCTCTGTAGTGCTGGGTCAGGGTGGATAAAAATCAGATTTTTTTGATTTATATCGATCTTTTTTAAAAATAAAATGCTTTTTGAGGAAAAAACATTACCATCCCAAGGTTATTCCATGAAGAATAAAGATAAGTTTATGTAGAATAAGGCTGTATACGTTTAAATGTTTTGGTAAATAAATTTCATAAAAAACATCCCAAAAACGACAGAAGTTGATGATGGCATAAGCACATCCCCCAAAATTTCCCCTGGAATAGACAAGGGCGAGGGGACGGCCGCTCCATATATAAAGCCATACATGTATTATACACAGGGCAAAAGATGAAGAAATTACATCATATTAATTAAAACAATGCCCAATGCTGTGGATGTACAAGTCTGTACACGCGCTTACACAATTAAAATAGTCCAAATGGCGCAAATTTCACCCCAACGTGCATTTCGTTGAAGACTTCTTCAGGGGGTACGATATGTAATTTCATAGGCCAAATCTGCTTTTGTATCCCCTCAATCGTGTCTATTCAAGGTCGATTTTGGGTTATGTGCTTATGTCATCATCAACTTCTGTCTGTTTGTGTAAGATTATTGGGCAGTTTCTCTGCCTACAAGGTATCACAGATGCTCGGTTTACTTTCTCAAAACTAAGTACAACAGAAAAGTTGTCCAAATATGAATGATTAACCTAAACTGGGGATAAAAAAAAACTAATATGAAAAGTTGTTCTAAAAATCTTCACTTACTCGCATTTTAAAGTTATTCCAGCAAGAATGATTGATTTAAATCGAGCCTTACAGACTAGTGAGTTAAATCAAATCCACCCTGGAATACATAGTAATTGGAAGGTTTAGAGATCAACTTTGGAGTGATCTTAAGGTGTATGGGGGGCTTTAAGCTAGCCACACATTACTTAAAAAATCACTACATTATACTACATAAGGCTAAAATTGAACCATGGGTGGCTAGCTTTAAGGTCCACACACCTAACGAATGGGAACCGACAGATGAGCTGTGTAGCGCAATGTGATAACGTTGCTTACAGCATCGGCAGGCACCCTCTGTGTGCTGGCCATTTAAACAAGGACGCGTGTCCCCATTCATACATCGGCCAGAGATTTATGGACATGGGCGACCGCCACGAGTGAGCATGCACATCAGTCAGCAGCAAAATTTTGCTCGTTATGTGTGTTGGGACCTTTATACATGGAGGACAACCCAACAAAAGTTGTGTAACTACTGAAAGACAGGAACATTGGAGTATTTTAGGAGGAGTTTTCTTTGCCAAAATAACCTATGGCTTAGGTCCTGCGCTACAAACATGTGGCTTTATCAGGTTAAAGCCACGGCCGATTTTGCCACTGACTGATGTGCATGCGGATCGCAGGTGCCTACATGGAGTACGTGTCCATAAATCTCTGGCCAATGCCATTAGTTTGAATGGGGACCGGCATCCCCATTCAAACTAACAGCCGGCACACAAAGGGTGCCCACTGATACTGTGAGCGATGGAGAGGAGCGTGATGGCGTCATGTTGCTCTACACCGCTCATCTGTCTGTCCCCACTCGCGACGTGTGTGGGGGCCTTTACTGGGGGTACTGGACTATAGACATGGACTGTTAGGTACTACTATAAATATACTATATATTAGATCACATTATGCCTTTTCCTCCAACCAGCTATACAAGAGGTAGGTAGGTGAGGAGGAGCTGGGCCAGTATTCTTCAATTATGTCATAGAATTCTTCACTTGAAGTAGAGATGAGACGCATAGGAAAAGGACTCTTCAAAAACAGAGTTTAAAGAGAACACCGAGCAATAAAACGATGAGAAAAAAAAAAATGTATCCCAATTTTGTGACAGGGTCTCTTTAAAATAAAAAGTAAGTAGAGAAGAACATTCCCCACACGTTTTACATGTACTGCAGATATTTTTGTTTCGCCGATTCCCCAGGCTGGGCTCCAGCACAGAGAAATGTTATTAGAAAGTGTTAAAGCTCTGCAGGCCCAACATCAATATGCCACTTGTATGTTACACCGACGGAAAACATCGCGGTTGGCGTCTGCTCCGTCTCTGGAGATCTTTGCGCACCTCATCTACAAACAAACAGAAGCCGAGCAATCGGAGCAAACATCCTGCCCTGGAGAGGGCCGACTGCAGGGTCTTGTATGCGCCATGCTACTGTACATCACCAGCCGCACGCGCACACCCCTTCCTGTCCGATCAACAAGGGTAAAGACAACGTAGGTAATGAGATCCCCTCTGAAATAGATCTTACACGTCCCACCCGATGGCAGTTGTATCTGGTTACCAAGTTAAAGGGAAAGCTTCAGGTGATCTCAGTAGGTGCTCGGAGTCCATGCCTTTCATGTTTGCAAGACCGGATTTCATAGATTTGCAACCAGCACAGGTACTGAATAAGCCACTTACAGCATAGGTGTCAAACTCTGGCCTGCCGAGCCAATAGTCTTGGCCCGTGGCTGATCTGCCGTCCCCGCAGCCCCCCTACCAGCTGCAATTGCCGCCCCTTTCACCTTGCTAGAGAACTACAAGCTTAGTGGTGCATTCCAGTTACATGATAATGAGCGCCCGCAGTATGCTGGGATCCATAGTTTACTACTCCCAGAATTGGAGTGAGTAGAGCTGGTAGGGGGGCTGCAGAGCTGGGAAAAGGGGAATTACACATTCTGTACACAGGGATGAAGGCACACATGGACTACACACACTATGCCCTGTACAGTTTATTTGTAGTCCATGTGTGTCCAATGCCAGTTGATAACAGCAACCTAACACTTGAAAGGTAATGTGTCATAGAAGTAAGGCTATGTTTCCACTGTACGTCGGGACCCCCTCCGCTACGCGTATTGCTTGGCGGGAGGTCCCGACAGCACAGACTTTTCTGCTCGGGGTTGCTGCGTTCTCACAGCGCAGAGCCATTCTGCCGATGCAAGGCAGATGTGTAAACAGGATCCACCAAGCAGGCAAAGTCTACGTGCTCCGTCTGGATCCCCACCAAGCAACATGCTTAGTGGAGGGGGATCCCGACGTATAGTGGAAACATAGAATATTTTAAATGAGCATGCAAACCCCAAAAAGGGAAAAAGGTCCTCTCAGTAAACATTAAAGGGTTAATGTTACCTAATGTTCAGGGTTAGTTACTGGTCACCCAGCATGGTGAATATGTGTACCAAGCTGTATGAGCTGCCTACCATGACCACAAGGTATAACAATTTGGTAGAATACACAATGCCCCCTCATCGTTACCCTAATCCCATGGCAAGAAACTCCATAAACACAATTGATACGTTGCAAGCCATCATGGGCAAGGGGATAATACAAATGTGGCACAGGTCAAGGTCATACAAGGGCCTAGTCTCCATTTACAACTGTCTGCAGCCGGAACCTATAAAGAGAAACCTCAGTATTCTGTAAACATTCAGCCAGGTGTGAGATCCGATCGGGTTTATAGAGGATACAGACGGGTAATAAACCGATAAGACACGGCAACACTTCATGGAAGGCACGCAGAGCCTTTGGACTTGAAAGCAAGTCATTTGTATTAATTTCATAACTGTTCAGTAACAGTTTAACACTCATAAAAGGTTCCAGGTCATCTTCCCGGACAGTAAAGTTTGGGGTGTTTAAGTTCTCTGGGTCCCGATGATGTTGGCCATCAGCTATGACCATGTTTTGAGTTTGAGTCCAGGCTGATATTTGAAGGCTCTACTGCCAATGCCCAAACAGACTTGCATGGGGTTCAGAAGGTAGACTTCTACACACACCGCCTTCACAATTCCATAAAACACATGGTAACCAACTTCTTCAAAGTAACATTCAACACTGGTGGGACTGCTGCCAACGTTTTAAAAACTAGGGTTTACAGACAACTGTATTTAGGGCCTCATCCACAGATGGAGGGAGAACAGTTTATTGGATATAAAATGAGGCCGCATCTGAAGGCGTCTAGCATGTCCTACATCACAGTATATTGGACAACTCCAACATGTCCGGTGTACCTAATCAACCCAACTTGATAGTCATGTCTCTTTCACTTACATGTGATAACTTGATGTGGGTTCCCATGTTCAGTCAATACCACTTCCTTTATGGCAGTGGTTCCTAAACTGGGGGTTGCAAAGGTATTCCAGGGTGGCACGGACCCTCACCTGTGTTAAAATGGGGAGGTGGGCAGCATAATGTCCCTCAATAGAAAAGGTGGGCCCTGCAAAGAAAGTTTGGGAACCGCTGCTTTATGGAGGAACACTCAACTGTACTCACTGGACAAGACAAACGGACCATGGAGAAAAGTGTTGACAATTGTGTTCTGGGATATCTAACCTCATCCTGAAAGGTCACCTCAGACACATTTAGCAGTTCTGATATAGCAAAATGAAGTAAGGCACGGTTTATTGCATGGGTTGCAGACCATGGGAACGCTAGTGATAGGACACCTGTACGTACGCAAAAATCACTAGCCAAGCTCTCTGGGGTGGGAGCAGAAGAGAAACACTACAGCGGACAACATCTGCATTGAAGCAGATTCTTGATGTGGGTTCCCATTTCAGTCAATAGTGTTTTCAGTTAAGGGAGGACAACTCACCTGTACAACCTATACAATAAAAACATAGACCATTAAAAAGTGTGGACAATGAGGATGGGTTTAGATATCCCAGAACACCAAAGGTCACCCCAGACACATTTTCATAGTTCTGATACAGCAAAATGAAGGCAAGGTTTATTAGGAATCTGAATATGACCCAGGTGGACAAGCACTGGTTTCAGACCATGGGAACCCTAGTGATAGGAGGACACCTGTACGTATGCAGGTAAAAATCACTACCCAAGCTCTCCGGGGTGGGAGATAAGAAACACTACGGGGGACAACCTCTGCACCGAGGCAGAAACATCTCCTACATCTGCGCAACGCAGGATCCTGGTTTCATCCGTAAACGAGCGCTACAACTTCTTTTGAGGTCAACGGCAGAGCAGGAAAACACCACAAGATAAAACACTTATTTTCAAGACAATGCGTACTCGAGTTTTCCTGGTGACTTTGAACAAGTACGGAAGGTCACAACATGGTTGTATGACTTCACCGGCACAATATAATAACTTGTAAAAAACTCGCAGATAGGAAAATAATTAAACACAAACAAAACCAGGAGCACAAAGCCTAAACCAGAGCTCAGCCGCGGCCTAATGCTAGCCATACACAGCCCGATAAATAGCCCGATCAACCAAGCCCGATCGAAG
>CM070035.1:14147971-14159092 GCA_036250615.1 Ptychadena robeensis | reverse complement strand
TTGGTAGATCTAATTGAGATTGTATGGATCGATCTTAAGGTGTATGGGGGGCTTTACATTTTTTATTATTTCTTATCCTTAGAGGTTATGTAAACTACAAATAGACCTGCTTCAAAAATATGTCTAATCATTTTAAAATCCCCCCAAATTTAAAGGTATCTCGGGAGCTCAATATGTGGCACAACTTGCCCTGCAATTATTCTTCCTGCTTGTATCAGGATATTAGCATTCTCTAGAAAGGTTCTGAAATGGGCTAGGCCTGAATCCAAAACCAATCAAAGACATCCAAATCTAGAGCACTGAATCCCAGGCGTAAAACTCTACAATCTACGTCTGGGACACTGAATCCCAAGCCTAGAACTCTACAATCTAAAGCAGGCCATACACTCTGAGATAAAAATTAGGATCCATTAAAACCGACCAATGAATGCATTTTATCGGCCTGAAATCCGCACATGTCCACATGGTACAACCGATATATAAAACATACTGTTTTCATAGTGTTTACCGACCAATTACTGCCGAGTAATGGCCGATATAAAACGGCGATGAATTTTGATGACATCCACGTAAAAAAAAAAAAAATTACGATCCTAAATTGGATTTTCAATGTGGTAGCTTTTTTGCCGAATATTACGATCCAAACCGATACCGCCGTCGGGATACATTGGTCTGTTTTAATGGATCCTAATTTGTATCTCAGAGTGTATGGCCAGCATAAGCCTGGGACAGTAAATCTCAAGCCTAGAACTCTACAATCCAAACCTAGAACACTGAATCCCAACCCTAGAGCTCTACAATCTAAGCCTGTAGACAATAAAGGGGTCTAGATTGGAGGTCGTGTTAGTACACTGTTCCCATCCCTAATGGGCTATAGGATAAGAAGTAGGATCCCCCGTGGGACTCTAAGTTGGACCAGTGAACACTGATATACTAGGTATTGTAAAAGAATCGGAGATTTTATTGAAAAGTGGTTAAAAATATATATATATTTATAGAGCATGGAACCCCAAGCCTAGAACTCTACAATCCAAGTCTAGGATCCCTGATAGCCCAGAGTGCAAAATCCCAAGCTTAGAACTCTGAATCCAAAGCCAGAAACACACTACAATGCAAGCCAAAGACACTGAATCTCAAGTCAAGAACTCTACAATCCAAGCCTAGGACATTGAATCCCAAGCCTAGGTTACTGCAGTTTAAGCTTATGGTAGCCTAGGGCAACTTAAAGCTAGGACATTCTTACACAAGAGTCCCTGCATTTAGTGCAATGCTGATCTGCTCGTTAACTCTGCAACATTTTGGAGGGAACTGAGTCATCCTTGTGAAATGTGGGGTGTCGTTAGAGGTTCAGCTCACTCAGGTCTGAGTCTTCAGTGCTCACAGGGATCCCCCCTGGGGCCCTGTTGGTCTGTGTTCCTGTTCTGCATCTCCTGTGAGCCAGAGATTCCCTCTGGGCCTCCGTGTCTCCTATGGTGAAGACTTTGTAACGTCTGCCTGAGAAAGAACTGAATCTCCTGGTCAAGCCTGGTGCACCACTAGGTCCAGAAAGCCTTCTGCCTTTGGATGCCAGAGGGAGAAGCTGAGCTGTTCTGGAGAAGTTGTCTCTGTGGGAACCTGTCTGCCTAGAGTTCAAGAGCACCTGTCACCGGTTCGAAAAAGGTGATCCGCCTGTTGCTGAAAGGGTATCGTGCTGCCAGTCTTTGAAGGGGCCGTACCACAGATCGCCCGGGGAGAAGGTGAGAACTGCTGAGGGGAAGGTCAGAGCTCAATGTGCCAGTGTCCAGTTCACCAGCCTACAAGTATCAGGGAGAGGTATTCTAAGAGGTGTCCTGCTGCCAGTCCGGTACAGTCAGTGAAATCCTGTTCCCTCACCCTCTCTACTATAGATCTTTTTCAAGAGTTTAATAAAGTTCTTCAAGCATCTACATTCCTGTCTCCCAAAAACTCTCTTTGCAGCTGCCCAGACCCAAATCTATAATACATCAGCAGGACCGGAGGGTCTCATTGCTTCAAAGGTTCCTTATCTAGATGACCTGCAGGCACTTACAGGCAGTCGTTTTTTGGGCTCTCAGTCCGCAGCAGCCTGGGAAACAAACGGGCGCTCCTCCAGCAGCCCAGGAAACCACCATGTAACTTTAGACAGCTTTTTCCTGAAACATGCTTCAAGTTTCGAGCTTAGTAATGGCATTCTGAATCTTCAACCTTCCTGCTGGGTGGGTATGTTTATAGTGGAAATCCATAATGTTCTTAGAGACAGCAAAGGCTGCGTCAGCTGTCCCCCCCGGCTACATTGCTTCATATGACAGTAATGAACCTGCCCTTCTCTCTGTAGGAAACATGTGGGATGTTGCCTGTAGCCAAACTATGATAATCGCAGCGATAACCTCATGCTAACATCCAAAGAGGAAGAAAAAAACATAAAAGATGTTTATGAGCTTTCTGTTTCTGCACAACAAGAAGTGACAGGGCTGAGCTATGCAAGATGAAAAGCAGAGAACCAGATATTTCACTGGACCCATACTGGTGTAACGCCTTAATAGGAGCAGCAGATTATACACTCATGAAGGGCACAGAACAGAAGAAAGGCACATGCCTCAAACTTTTCATATCATTGTTATACAAAAAGGAAAACGCAGACATTTAGAGTGATTATAGTGTGATTCCCCCTTATATTGGTTGTCAGCACCCCTTTTATAATGAGTATCAGGTGAGAAAGTGCTGCTTAACTGGTTGCAAAAGGCAAAAGATCACTTAACATTGATGGTTAGGAGTGATAGGCCGCCTTAACTTGATGGTCAGGAGTACATGGCCACCTTACATTTATGGTCAGTAGTACATGGCCACCTTACATTTATGGTCAGTAGTACATGGCCACCTTGCATTTATGGTCAGTAGTACATGGCCACCTTACATTAATGGTAAGTAGTACATGGCCACCTAACATTGATGGTAAGTAGTACATGGTCACCTTTGATTGATGGTCAGGAGTACATGGCCATCTTACATTGATGGTGAGTAGTAAAAGGCCATCTTACATTGATGGTGAGTAGTACACGGCCATCTTACATTGATGGTGAGTAGTACACGGCCATCTTACATTGATGGTCAGTAGTACAAGGCCATCTTACATTGATGGTCAGTAGTACACGGCCATCTTACATTGATGGTCAGTAGTACACGGCCATCTTACATTGATATTCAGTAGTACACGGCCACCTTACATTGATAGTCAGTAGTTCATGGCCACCTTACATTGATGGTCAGTAGTACACGGCCATCTTACATTGATGGTCAGTAGTACACGGCCATCTTACATTGATATTCAGTAGTACATGGCCACCTTACATTGATAGTCAGTAGTTCATGGCCACCTTACATTGATGGTCAGGAGTACATGGCCACCTTTTATTGATGATCAGTTGTACATGGTCACATTTTTTGATGATCAATAGTACATGGTCACCTTTTATTGATGATCAGTAGTATATGGTCACCTTTTATTGATGATCAGTAGTACATGGCCACCTTACATTGATGGTCAGTAGTACATGGCCACCTTACATTGATGATCAGTAGTACATGGCCACCTTATATTGATGATCAGTAGTACATAGCCACCTTACATTGATGATCAGTAGTACATGGCCACCTTACATTGATGGTCAGTACTATGTAATGTTATATTTATGGAGAAAGGTGAAGGGTGCTATTGCATTGGTAATCAGTAGGAATTTCCCCTTACATTGGTGGTCAGTGATGGTTTGCCCTCTTACATTAGTGGTTAGCAGTGATTTCAACTTTATATTGGTGGTCAGTTATAAAATGACCTACGTTATGTCCAATGGTGACATGGCCCTTTACGGGGGCAGTCAGTGGCACATTGGTGGTCACTGACACATTGTTATGTTGGACACAGTGACCCCCAGGTATATTCTTGAATATTCCTAAAGTAGGGTACAGAAGGCTAATGACGTCATCACGCTGCTGTCAGATATGGACGGAACTGGGGAGACAGCTCTGCTCTCTCCCCAGCTCAGCCGATGCTTTGCATGGTGACCCATGGTTCAATGCAAAGCAACGGACATCGGCCGACATGTGCGATATGGCTGTTTTCGAGTGGTTGATTTGGTCCCGATTGAAAACAGCCATGGCCACATATGATATGGACCAGATAGATGGACGTGAGCGCACACGGCGTCATCAATCTGGCCCATATCTACATGTCTGTACCCTGCTTTACTGTTTCAAGCAATGCTCATCATGCTGTTGGTAACACATAATGTTGTATAGTATATCTTAGGCAACACGCCAGTGAATATTTTGACACATAACTGTCATCTTCACATGTTAACACCACTGAGACCTATGACCTTCAGAAGCTAAACCTTAGAAGACACAGGTCCCCCTGCAATACTGTAAAATCCCAGGAAGGTATAATAAATATTTCTGCAGAGTTTCTTTACATTTACTAGCCTGGACCACTGTATATTACATATACCGTTTTATTTCTGGACTATAAGACACACGTTTTTACCATTAAAATCAATGGGCAAGTGTCCTATGGTCCGAAAATGTGAAAACATTTGATTCCATTCCCTCCAACCAAACCAAAAAGCCACTGCCAATAATCTGCTATCTGCATTAGCACCAGCAGTACCCATTCTATGAACACACTGACCAACTTATGGAGAGACACATTTTACAATTAGATAGCATGAGTTGTGTATTTACATTAACATTCTGCATTGCAATAAATAGATTATGTGACACAGACTAATATCTCCTCCCATATGTAAATAGCTGCTCATAGGTAAGTTGTTCAGTGCCAGATTGTAACATGTAGTGATGGGCGAACTTCGGCCATGTCCGTCCGCGAACAGGCGGAGCGGACTTTTAAAAAAGTCCGCCGTCCGCGGACAGATTCAAATTCCCCGCCTCTAGATGGGGAATTTGAAAACCCGGATGTGACGTCAGTGACATCACATCCGGCACCTGGAGCGCATAGTTCCTGGTGTGCTAACCGGATGTGACGTTCGCCGGTTTTTCACTGAAAGAGTGAAAACATTCCTCCTGCGTTGGGATCTCGCTGCTAATGATCCCACCGGAGGAAGAATAGGGGGCTCCTTCTCGCCGGCGAACAGGGCGGGTCGAACACCCATACTGTCCGCTGGCGAGAAGGAGGGCGAACATGCTTGTTCGCAGCTGAACTGTCCGCCTTGTGGGCAGTTCGGCCATCACTAGTAACATGTGTCTCTCCATGAGTTGATGAGTGTGTTTAGAGTGTGTATTGCTAGTGTATAGACACTTTTCAGCCCTGGCACTGGTCGTTTGACTAGAGGAATATTGAGTGAATATTTATTTATGTATGTATAGGCTGTACGGATTGCGCTGCGTCGCAGTACAGGGCGGAATGTGCCTCTGAACGATTGTGTATTTTATACTTTGTGTATAAATAAAGTATATTTTCAATACAACAAAAAAGATAGAGTGAATACTGCATGGTCCAGTCCTGCCCACTTTGCTGGAACATTCTGTATATTCACTTGATATCTGAATGGCTGTGGTTTTGGGGTGTGTCTTATGGTCGGGTGCATCTTATTCGGCACATTTCATACAATAGACAGACTCACTGCTTTTCGGTAAAAGCAATATTTTTGGCAATAAATAAAAGTATGGACTTCAAAAAAACTTTTAAAAGTTGGTTGGTTTACAAGCTCGGGCAAGCCTGGGGTGATCCTGACTGATGTGTGATACAGCATTGGGTCATATATCAGTATGATTCACCTGTAATTCTTCACACAATGAATATGCGGAAACCATGTTCGCTACAGGAAATAGACTGAACCAATTACTGTCATCAAATCACCCAAAATGACTCACAATTCTGTTTTACAACAGTGGCGTAGGTACAAGATATAAAAAAGAGGAACTCAAGCTTCCAAAACTTCTCTACATACAGTATTCACAGCGCATCACTTTTTCCACGTGTTGTGATGTTAAGGCCTTATCCAAAAAGGATTCAATTCATTTTTTCCTCAGAATTCTTCACACAACACTCCATAATGACAACATGAAAAAAGTTTACTTGAGGTTTTGGCAAATCCCATGTACATAAGTATTCACAGCCTTTGCTCAATACTTTGTCTATGCCCCTCCGGCAGCAATTACAGCCCAAGTCTTTGTGAATATGATGCCACAAGCCTGGCACACCTACCCTTGTCCAGTTTTACCCATTTCTCTTTGCGGCTCCTCTCATCTCCATCAGGTTGGATGGGAAGCATTGGTGCAGCCATTTTATGATCTCTCCAGAGATCGGATTCAAGTCTGGGCTCTGGCTGGGCCACTCAAGGACATTTACAGAGTTGTCTTGCTGTGTGCTTAGGGTCGTTGTTTTGCTGAAAGATGAACCTTCACCCTAGTCAAGGGCATTCTGGAGTAGGTTTCCATCCAGGAAGCCTCTGTACATTTCTGCAGTCATTTCCCTTTATCCTGACTAGTCTCCCAGTTCCTCACAGCATGATGATGCCACCACCATGCTTCACTGTAGGGATGGTATTGGCCTGGTTTGAGGGGTGCCTGGTTTCCTCCAAACATGATGCCTGGCTTTCACACCAAAAATCTTTGAGAATTTTGTTTCTTATGATTTGAGAGTCCTTCAGGTGCCTCTTAGGCCATATGCCTTTTACTAGGGAGTAGCTTCCTTCTGGCCACTCTATCCCTCAGGCCTGGTGGATTGCTGCAGAATGGTTTTCCTTCTGGAAGGTTCTTTTAAATTAATAAATCTTGGAATTTTATATTGTTAAATGATACATTAAAAGTCCACTATGGGAGTGTCTATATGCAAATTGACCCTATTATTATGTAGACTTGTAAATTCACATAGAGGACCACTGTGACATCCCTGATGTCAGTCCTGGTCATTAAACAATTCCAGAGATCAATGCCATTCATGGAGAGGACCACTGTGACATCCCTGACATCAGTCCTGGTCATTAAACGATGCCAGAGATCAGTGCCAATCACGGAGAGGACCACTGTGGCATCCCTGATGTCAGTCCTGGTCATTAAACGATGCCAGAGATCAGAGTCAGTCACAGAGAGGACCACTGTGACATCCCTGACATCAGTTCTGGTCACGGAGAGGACATCTTGGCCCTCAGGTTTAAGTTGGCATACACGTTCAGGGAAGGAATGACGCAGCGCTGTGCCTGTTGATATTATTCGCTGATGACAGATGAATATCTCACAAAACTTTACTGTCAAATTATCATAATTAATTAAAAGATAGTCGCTTCCTGTCTCCATCGCTGGGCTGCACCCCACCAGTATAACTGGCAATTAATGTTATACAAACACGAGAGGAGGGCAGAACATGACAGAACACATTTTTTACTCTACATCTATAAATTTCAGCAAGCGAAAAAAAAACAACGACTATAGCGTGAAAGGGCCCCGAATGGGGAAAAAACCGCATGGAAGATTCGGTCCATTGTTTTCAATTATTCTGAACTAATAGGGCGTGGTTTGCGTCTTTTGATCACGTCATTTTGTGACTCCAGTGAGTATTTGCCAAAGCACAGGTCATGATGCGCCAGTATGGACACGCCATTTCCGGTAGAGGAACGCCAGGGACATCCGCAATGCATGATTTTCTCTGCTGTGAAAAAGAAGAGTATAAACGTAGAGTTGACCCAGCTTTAGAAAAAGAAGCTGATTAACGGTCCCTCGTTGGATGACTTCAGAGCAAGCCCCTCCTCATTAGAGCTACATTAACGCAGCCCCTTAAAATCTGGGCTGAGGTTTAAGTAACGTACGTCAAGCCTCCATTGCGTTCATGTCTACGTGGAGCCTTCTTTAACCTCCTGAGCATCTACCCTGAATGTAGCTCGGGGTGAGTTTGCTTGCCCCACAAAATAACCCGGAGCTACCTACAGGGATACTCACCTTTCCCCGGCGAGCCCGCAGCGATGGAGAGTATGGGTGGACCCACTATTGTCTTCCAGCTCTGTCACCGACGACGTGGAGTAGGCCGCTTTTTTTAACACTGGGGAAAAGCTGAGAATCCAGGCAGAATACAAAGGCACTCAAATTTCAAAAGTTAAAGTGGACCTACCACCTCACTGGGCACTTTACACTATCAGCAGCAGCACTGCTGATAAATAGGCAATCACTGCTCAAAGGAGAGATGATTTCTGGCTCTTCCCTCCCACTGTGTGACGCACCCGCATCTTGTAAAACAATCAGGGGACAGGAACAGCTGGGTGGAAGTCCGTAGTCTCGTGTGACTTAGAATGCAGCTTCACATCTGCAGATTCTAATGTGATGTAATTGAAGCTCCATCTAGTGGCCATTTAAAAGAATTACAGCCCCATAGTCAGAATGAAATATTGCTGAAGTGTGGGCTGAATTGCTTCCCTCTGCTATTAATAAATATGATTTTCCCTGGAATGAGGAAGTGAGGAAGGTGAGTAGGTTTTTTTTTCTGTAGCAGATTTCATAGATGTATACTGCTGACAGGTGAGTAATATAGTATTTTTTTTTTTATTTTGAGCACAGAACCGCTTTAAGTCCTCACTTCAGGACAGTGGGCGGAGCCATGCAAATCATTCCTTTACCCTCCATACAGCCATGATTGCCATGCACCACACGGATGATGGCCAACAAGCCTGAAACTGTATACAGTTTGGAATAAACGTCTCTGTACCATTAAGGTTATATTTGCACTATATACCAGTGGGTCTGGATGGGCATTTGGCTGATGGGGCGTACATGCGGCGAAAAGGAAAATTTGCATGGCCCCACCCACTATCCTGAAGTGAGGTTTTTTTTCCCATAACTTCTGGGATTTGTGATTGATTGGATCATGTGACTACCTTCTGTTTTAAGAGTGCTTAACTGTGCTATAAATAAAATATCATAATAGTTATGTTCTTGTGCTTAGATATACATCGAAGTTATAAGAACATATAAAATATAAATAGGTTATCAAGTTTTATAAACCTGGTTTTAATTCAATAAGCTTGCCAATAAATGTCATGACTGGTTGTGATGTACTGTTCCTTCTCTTGCCAAAAACTTTTCCAAACATTTGCTCGGCTCATGAATTTTTGGGGAGCAGTTATAACCATAAGGAAGAGCGAGAATGTGATCAGACTCAAACTAATATAACTACTGAATATGAGTCCACTGAGAACACGCCATGCTTCATATGCTCTGTGCGCGCTATTCTGCCGACAAAGCATTTTTTATGTCATTCTGTATGTGGGTGATGAATGGAGCCCCATACACAGCAGATGAGGGATCTCCATGGATAATGGGAGTTATGTCTGTACATCCCGGCCTCCCTCTCTGTCCATGCTGTGTGTCATGAACTCATCACTATATTCATCACATACAAGGAACATTTATAAAACATTCTGTCATAATCCACTACGATACAACATTTAGTAACTTAAGCTAGCCACACACGGTTCAATTTTGGTTCAATCGATGCTCAATTAGATCAAGGAATTCAATCGTCTAATCGAAAATCGATCTTAATCGCATCAACATACACCCCACATTGAGTTTGCGATTGTGGTGAGATTTTGATTCCAAAATGACAACCAGTGGAAATAATGACTAGAGGTGGTCCCGCTGTCGACATTGGGATGTGCCAACAAGGCCACCATCAGACTCATCGATAAAATCGTCGATTTTGGTCTGGAAACGATTGAAGTTCAGATTGAAGTGGTCTATGTTATGTATATCTAATCTAATCGATCCAGGAGAAACACCACAAACATCGACGATTATGAAACGATTTTGGCACAATCGATGATGATTTTCCAACATGTCCGATCAAAATTCGATCAATTTTTCTGCCTTCATCGAACAATTATCGTCGATCGTACCATGTGGGCATTTCTCGATTTTTGTTCAATCGATGAAAAAATTCATCTAATCGAGCATCGATTGAACCAAAATCAAACCGTGTGTGGCTAGCTTTAGACTCTGAGATGATTAGATTTGTTCACCACATATAAATCTAGAAAACACGTTTGAAGTATTTGGGTGAAGAAATCCCATTCTGTACACCTCTCCAATGAAGGTGGAATTAGGTTTTAGGAAAGCAATTCCACCCAGTTGTGTCACTGATTTCCTTTCCAGAACAGGACTATCCTTTCTCAGATATTAGGGTCACCCACTATATTATAGATCAGGGGTGGGCAAAAACGTTTTGACTCATGGGCCACAGTAGATGCTTAAAATTTGACTGAGGGGTGGAGCCAAGTGCTAATGACCTCTTACATGGGGTTGGGTGTCACAGTCTGACAACCAGTGGAAATAATGACTAGAGGTGGTCCCCGCTGTCGACATTGGGATGTGCCAACAAGGCCACCATCAGACTGGTACAGGAGGCCCTCCCAGACCGTTCGGTGGCATGGCAACCAGGTTCTTGTCCTGCAGAGGCACACAGGTAGAGAAGGGCCAACCTCATGTACGCCGTCTCAGACAGCCAGGGGGGTGTTTGTATGTGTGAGCCCCCCAAAAATTGCCTAGTATGGGGCCCCAAAATTTCTGATGGCAGCTTAGCTGCCAAAGTACAGATACAATGTAGGAGGAGCCAGGGTGACGGATATGGCCAATAGTTTGCCCATGTCTGTTCTACACAATTTCTGGTATTTGCAGTGTGCCCACACTCAACTGATGGATTTCAATTTAACATCCTGGGTGTTTTTCGTACAGTGTACTCCACACACAGGTGTAAATTAACATTGAGGTCTATGGCGCAACCTATGACTCAGTGAGCCTGCAGCTATGCAGAAACACTGCAGGCTCATGGAGATCCCATTATGCCCGGACTCAGCAGTGGTGCAGTTTGATCCAAGATCAAACTGTGCCTGTACTGGCTTCGGGCGTAAAGCCAGGGAGGTCAATACAAAGTCAGTGTGAGTATGGGCAATAGGAGAGCGAGCTTTATTTCCATAGAACTCTTTTCCATCATCTGAGCCTAGGTAAAAATCATCAACCTTGAGGTCAGACATTTTAAAAATGGTAAAAACATGGAATTTTCTTTAAAGAATGATATACAGTGCTGCTTGAAAGTATGTGAACCCTCCAGACATGGTCACTGTTTGT
>CM070035.1:14134070-14147871 GCA_036250615.1 Ptychadena robeensis | reverse complement strand
AGAAACATCTACACCACTTGAGGGGTTCACATACTTTCAAGCAGCACTGTATATTTAATGCAACATTTGCAAAATGCATTTATTAAAACTGCCAACTCCGAGAACAGTGGCTGCCAATCATTATGTGAGCAAGAACCGTGAAACCTAACAAAACGAAGCAGAGGGATCATTTAAGGTTGGTACACCAAATATGTTGCATGCAATAAGAGTATAAAGTGTGTTCCTGAATCTACCATGTATCCCCAAAAATAACACTGTCTTATATTTATTGTAGGTGTATGCTTATTTTTTTTTACTATGTATTGTTATGTAATTTATCCTATCTTGACTGAGTTTCTAAACTAAATCAGTACTGTGTGTTTCATGTAAAAACACATTTAGTATATGGTATGGGCACAGGATGTCGCTGCCACCTAAGCTTTTTTTTCCCCAGCTCTGGCTTCAGGAATTAGCTGGAGGCGGCGTTCACACCGCGCTGCACTCTGCACCCGAACCCAGGGACCTGCAGGCACCTTCTGGCCTGTCGAAAGTTGGCAGCAGCCTAAAAAGCAGGTGAAATACAGCAGCTTGTCCCGGGTAGGTCTTATTTTCTAAGTCCATCCTTCCAAATCCAGTGTCGATATCTGTTCCTTCAAGGGATCAACAAGAGGAAAAAAAATAAATAAACTAACACGGACGAAAGGATTAAAAAGTGTTTTAATTATACACATGGTCACAATTCTGCCTTTAAAAAGATCCTTGGGAAATGTACATAAGGCCGCTTGTAAATGTACATCATCTATAGGTTATTGTTACAATGCTGTATGTTCACCAAAATCGACAATAATTTACATGTTCTCGTTTGTTTTTTACGAGCAGGAGAATCAGAAAATAATACAGTACTTTCCTATACAACGCACATCACTGGCCTGTCCACTTACAAGACATTATCGTGGGGGCGTGTACACGGACAGGGTGGTCAGTCCTTGCGGGGATTTACAGGTACAGACTGATCTGTGGGATATGGACGCTTATATCTCCTCAAAATAAACTGCTCCTGGCTGCGTGGTCTTGGGCTAAACTTCCAAATGAGGCGCTCCAATCCCTCTCTATTCCTTCCCCCAGCCAGGTGACTTGTGAGGTCAGGAATAGCGCCCCCCATGGGCACGTTGGATGTGGCATACATCAAGCCTCTGTTGCATTTATGTTGACGCGGTTTATGCAGACGAGGCATGAAATCACGCACTGGGGGCTATGACAGGCTGTGTCATAGACAGACCAGTCATAAACCATTGCCTGCAGTGCTGGGCTTATGCACTGCACTGACACAGTGTAGCCCTAGCTTAAAGGTTGCGTTATCATGAAATGAAGGTGATGTGTAAGTGGCCAATGATAGTCCTAACTAAAAGGTAGCCAATATCCAGGCCAATTCCCACCGATCACTTGTAGGTACATTTCCGTCTGATCCCCCCATCTAAGGTACTGTCTAGCTGGCATCACCCATCCAAAGTAATGTCGGGCACACAAGAACTCCCCCAGATCATTTGAGGGGCAGGCTGCGTCGTGATGAGGTCATCATGCTGCAGTTGGTCCCTCATCTATCGAGGGAGAATCTGCCCATGTATGTACCAGTACCTTGGTCACGTGGCACCCCCATTGCGTCATCTCCAGATAACAATACCATGTAAAAACCATTGTTAACCAACATTATCTGGCTTTTAGCATTCTCATTGGATAAATGGTCTACATTTACCAAGCCCCTCTAAACCTCATTAACCCCTTGAAACTATAGTTAGGTTTTGAGGAAGCCATAGATGAGTCAATTCCTGAGCGATCGATGGTTGATCGATCAACCAGAAAACGTTGTGCCTACCACCTTAGGCCACCGATTCCTGGACGATGTATGCCCAATCGACCTGGAAACACCGACAGGTTGGTTCCCTGGCCGATCCGATTTGTGGTCGATATCGATTAACCTTCTGAAACTCAGCCCCAGTTAGCCGGAGGAGCGCCCGAGGTCTCGCCGTCTTCTGACGGCGGTCGGGAGCATCGGCATGTATGCCGATGCTTCCGGGTCCACCCCCGATCACGTCACCGGTGACGCGAAGGGGGCGGGGGTAGGTGGCGCCATAGACCTCCGTCAAAGTGGAGGGGCGTCGCCTTTCTTCAGCATAAGTCTGGCGTCTCCAGTGACGCCGGGCTTATGTTTACTACCCTGAGCTGATAAAAAAAAACGTGCCACGTGGCAAATGCTCAGAGGGTTAATCGGGGTCCATTCGTCAAGGTGGGCTGCACTAGATTTATCGTCGATCGCGCGGCGTGTACGAGCCAGGTGAACGATCGGGCAGGAATTGAGTGTGAAATCGACCTGTGTATGGCTACCTTTAGGGCCCCATTATAGATTTTATAATCACCATTGGGGTCTCCAAGTTGGCTTTGGCAAGCGTTGCTGGCCAATGTAGGCACCATGAAACATGGGCCATTCAAGATCCCAATGCCCTAGGCAAGAACCCTGATCAATTTAAAAGGGAAGAAATACACATATGTAGTCAGACTGCTCCTTAATTTTTAAAGTCAACTAAAGCAGTGGTGGGCAACTGAGTTGATATGTAGGGCCACAAGTACGGCCCTCGGCATCACTAACGGGCTGCACATAACATTGATCCAACCCCCTCCACCCCCCATATCTCAGCAAGCGGTGGACCAGATCCCATTAGGCAGCCAAAACCCAACAGCACCCAGCCCCACCCCCCTCCTGCCTGCTCCTGGGTGCAGCGCTCATAAATAGACCTGGTTTCCCTGATCAGCATTGCTAATTTTACTGATGTAGTACCACCAAAGTTCATTAGGAAAGCTGGATCAGCTGCTATGCTCTATGCATTAACAGTTCGGTTTTGGGGGCGAATGTGGAGGACCAAGGGGGGCTGCCGAACAACGCCCAAAGGGCCGCATGTGGCACCCGGGCCTCAGGTTGGGCATCTAGGAACTAAAGAGATTAAAAAATAAAAAGCACACTCAACATCTAATTATCCAGAAGTTTTGAGATCCACGATCCATACTGGCCATAAAGCCACCAATGACCACCCTGTGTGTACACCCCCCAGTCAACCGAATGTCACTATGCACAACGTACTGCATTCTAATCACACATTAGAGCCGTGATGTATAAACAAGAACAGATTTTCCACCGGTAGATAAATAGATAGCTGGTATTTATATATTTATATGAAGCTGTATAAAGACCGGTTAAAAAACAAACCCAAAAACAAAAAACAAAAAAAACAACTTGATTCAGAGAAAAGAAATTTACATTATACAACACTATTTGCAAAGGCAATATAGAAGAGACCCAAATGTACACTGAAATTATTTTTTTTTCGCCCCCTCCCCCAGACAGTGGTGGAAGGGGGGGCGACAGTGACATGTACAGCCAAAAAAAAAAGGTTTACAAATGTACACCTGTACAATCAACTACAAAATGAGCAAGGCTTGTAGTAAACGATAAACTGTAAACGGTCAACTACTCATTAGTTACACTTGTACAATAACAAAGCATATACTTCTATAAACAGAGAAAATTACAAACGTAAAGCGGTTCCAATATATTTATACGTATATATATATTTATATATTTATATTGATTTTTTCAGCGTTTTTCTTTTTTTTTTTTTATCATGCGTAAATGTCAAGCTACGGGTAAAGGATGGTTTTTCCTTTTTATTTTTCTAACTAAAACTACTCGCTTTGGCTAATGACAGCAAATAAAAGAAACTAAAACAAAAAAAACTTTGCGGCTAATAAAAAGATCACACGCGGTTATATGCAACTAAAAATACGATACGTCAACGTTACTACCACTGCAGGTGAGAGCGTTCACTGTCAGTGCGTCGCTACGGGCTAGAGAAACGAACGTGGAGCCGTCTACGGAAACAATACATTTTCCTTTTTTTTTTTTTTTTAAAACAAAATGTTTTAGTCGCTTAATATAGCGGCCTGAGGTTACTAAAGAACCGCACGAGTGGACTTGACTGTCGCATGCAAATGTGGAGAAATAAAACATGGCGGCGCGGTCTGCGCGGTAAATCCAGTTTGCTTTTTCGATGAAAAAACAAAAAAGAAATTGATCACATCATTGTTTAGAATTTCAGCTTTGAATGGTTCTCATGACGTGGGCAAATACAGAACAAAAAGCTCCATTGTATTCTTCGCTCTATAAGACCCCTCCCCAAAAATCAGGGGGAGAATCTGTGCGCCTTATGGAACGAAGGCACCACCAGCTGTGGCAGAGCGGAGGCCGGATATTCTAGCTGGAGAGCAGGAGTTCCAGGAGGTGGAAAGGCAGGGACGCTGCCAACAAGTCTGACACACACAGCAGAGACAAACCCTCTACTATTATACCTGTCAACCATCGACAATATCCAAATTTGAAAAAAAAATCATGAATTTTTTCTGGGGCGTTACTCTCCCTCATAAGCTCCCACCCCAGACATCAGTTCAAGTGGTGTGGACACTTAGGAGGGACAGCGACACCCCCCTCTTTCCCAAGTCAGCCTGCTTTTGAATACGATGCAGGGAAAATTATACTCCGATGCCGGAAGGGGACTCTTATCATACTTAGTCGACTGTCAGCATCTGAGAATGCGGCCTTAACGTGTGAAGTAACACAAAGCTCAGGCCACGCTCGTATAAAGCAGAAGGTTCACTTCACTCTTCCACAGTATGACCTTCATTTTATTGCACACCCTCAGCCACCGGGAGAGACAGGAAAAGCTACAGGTCATACCACAAGGCTATCGGCATCGGGTCACGCCGTATGATCTGGCTTGCCAACATAAAAAGCAACCATATCGTTGTTGCCCAGAATCGGCTGGTAGAGGTGCAAGGACCACCGTCTGGCTTGCTTGGTAGGAAGCAATGCAGTGGTCCAGTATGGCAAGAGAGTAAAGCCAAAGCATGTGCACAAGTCTGTTGCTTCATTATAAGACCCTGGGGCATAATGAATTTCATGAACACGGTCTATAAAAAAAAAAACCTGTACCATACACATTGGCATGGCTATTAGCTTCTTAAAAAGAAAAAACCTTGTTCCAGCCAAACTAGTGCCAAGTTTAACCATGTATTTACCTGAGAGGCTACTAACCAGAGCCTCAGAGTTTGCTGTATTATATCAGATAACATGGCCGCAGACTAGTAACATGTTCAAAGATAAACCTAAAGCTCCTGCCTGATGCTTCCGTATGACATCACTGAACATGGCTTCCGCAAACTGGTGACACATGCGACAAGGCATCACTCACAGCTTGCTGGACTGACAGACCAAGTCCGCCATCACCAGCACACAGCCCGCTCTCCATAGATGCGCCCATATTTTGCCGTCATTAGTAATCATTAGGAATAAAATAAAAAAATATGCAAAAAAAAAAAAAATAAGACTCGTAACTATTTACAAGCAGATACTCCGTCCTCGTGGGAGACTAACCCAACTGCAAACCAGCGTATTAAAATACTGAACTTTTTCCCTTTTTAAAAACTACCACTTTTTACAGGAACTTTACAAGGTAAAAATTTACAAAATATGTGACAGCTTGATACAATTACATCATTTACAGGCCCTGGTTTTTTTTTTAATTATTTAATATTTTTTTTTAACTAACAAGCAGTTGGGTGAGTCTTCCACTGAAGCCGGAGGCAGGCCCAAAATGTACATCCGGAGCCACAGTGAGATTTCAAGTGGGAAAACAATAAATAGTGTGGTACACTTCAGCTATTCTTATAGGAAGTGATGTGGGAGGGCGGAGAGGCGTGATGAGTATTTGTATTGGATTCTTCTTTCCTCATCTTCTGCTACAGCATTCCGTTGGGCGGCCCTACCATCGGCCCCAGGTCAGTGCTAGTCTTCATGTAATACTTCTCCAGCTTGGCCAGTATGTGTTTCCCGTAGGTATATTTACGCAGTGTGGTGATGTGTGGCCGAATCTACAAGAATAAGGAAAAAATAGAATGAAGTATAAACAGCCACTTGTTATTTTTACTGAATTCGCTACTGACTGGAATGACTGTTTAAAAAAAAAAATGACATGAAATAAAATAAAGTATTTTGTGGCCGAATAGAGGCATTGCACCCCTACATACAGCTGTACTCAGAAGTGCTTGCGGGCAAGCTGTCAGACTGCCCATAATGGTCACACACAGCCGAGACAAACCGTCCAACTGTGTATGGTGCAGGTAAGCTGTCAGAGGCTGCCCATAGCGGTCTCACACAGCGAAGACAAAAATTCCACTGAGTATGGTGCAGGCAAGTTGTCAGGGGCTGCCCATAGCGGTCTCACACAGCCGAGACAAAAATGTCCACTGTGTATGGTGCAGGCAAGCTGTCAGGGGCTGCCCATAGCGGTCTCACACAGCCGAGACAAACCGTCCAACTGTGTATGGTGCAGGGAAGCTGTCAGGGGCTGCCCATAGCGGTCTCACACAGCGGAGACACACCATGGGCTGTGTACGGTGCAGGGAAGCTGCCAGAGGCTGCCCATAGTGGTCACACACAGAGGAGAAAAACCGTCGGCTTTGTATGGTGCAGGGAAGCTGTCAGAGGCTGTCCACAGCTGACACATACAGCAGAGACAACCCCTTTACTGTGGTTCTCAGGCTGCCTGCAAGTGACATACACACTGGATGCACACCTACAATTGTGTGTGGTGCGAGGAAGCGTCCATCTCAGTGGAGACAAACCATCCGCTGTGTGTGGTATTGAATGGAAGAACTCAATACCTGCATTAATCCGCATACACAAGAGGGTTTGCCACCACTGTGCATATCAGCCGGGCAGCCCAGCCTCCCGGAACTCAGCCAAGTAGGAGTCTCAAGTATACAGCAACTGGCCATGAGGATCATGACCCTCTCTCTATAGTACACGCATAAGGGGGGTACTCTTTTTTCCCCCCCCCATGATATAATTTGCCTATAGAAAGTCTATTAATCAGAATTTCTTAGAATGTTAAAACTGAGTATCTACAGTATTTGTTTCTTTTCACCTGGAGATCCTGTCAGCAATACACTTCTTGTCCTAGGCAGGGGTGTCAAACTTCTAATCAGGCCCACGGTGTAATTATGGTTTTGAAAATATTTAATGAGTTTGTCACAGATTTGCCTTTTGAGGTCTTGTGTTTTTTTGTTACGCTTGGCTTGTTCCACATAGGGCACACTCATCGCCTTCGATGGCGCCAGGGGATGGTGTGGTGTGAGGAAGATGCCAGCTCGGTGGAGGTCAAAAAGGACAGTTTTATTTTTGGTAATAAAGCCGACAGGAGTCCCACCCGCTTATGCCAAATTGGTTTTCATCACCCAGGTCGGTTACCTTTACCTTGTGCATGATGATTTTACGTTGAGCGGGCTCAGCCATGTCAATCATCTTCTGCACCACGTAGTTTGCATACTGGTCCTTCATCATGGTGTATAAGGCACTGTGAGGGCCGTCGTTCTGGCAGCAGACCTCGTCGATGAGTAAAGCTCTCTCGGTGCGAGAAGAATGGGTGACGCATTTCTCCACCACATTGCTGATAAGAAAAGGAAGAGTCATAAGAGATCGATGTTAACAGATTCTATGATTTAAAGCTGAACCCCAAAAAAGTCAAATATAAAAGTGCGGTACGCATAATTCTTATATAAATCTTTGTGTGCTTTGTCAATTTCCTCCAGATTTCTGCAGTAAGCAAATTTTGCGGTCCCCAGAAACTGGGGGGAAAGCGTGCCTGCATCTAATGGTCTAATTGTCTGAAAGCGAGACCCCCACAGCCACTCGACCGTGGGTGGTCATGCAAGAAGATTAGCCAGGGAGCTGTCGGAGTTGTCTGATGAAAGTTCCACCCATGGCCGAATCCCACATCTGAAATGTATTGCTTATCCCAGCAGAGCCCTGCTGGTATTAGCATTGAAGAGAGATAAACGCCTATCTCTCTATCTGTGTGTAAAAGCTGCAATCACTCTGCAGATTCCACTGCCACAGCCATAGAGGGAGAAGAGAGACTCTGCAGCCATTCCCCCAGCAGCCGCTCATCTCCCCCGATGAGTGAGGAAGATAATGTGTGTGCGTGTGATAGTAGTGGTGCTAGTGACATCTAGTAGCAGAATTTGGTATTGCATTGATTTCATCCATTGCATCGATCCAATCTTAACACTTCAAATATTTTTTTTTCTAGTTTTCCTGCTCTAAAAACTGGGTGCGTCTTATAGTCCCAAAATTATTATTTTTTCATTAGCTTGTATTAAAACCAAACACTATCGCTATCTCTTGAATCCAACCCCTCCTGCAGTTTAAACACAGCAATGGTGTCACAAGGTAATACCTGGGTTTGCCAAGGCATAGGAGGTACACTATGGGGGTGGGGATGGTGTAGTTCAAAAGGTTTTATATAGCACGGCTTAATGTTTTGGCCTATATACTGTATACATGAATGGACATTTCCTGGCAAGTTTTGGATGAATTTAGATTTGATACATTTATTCTAAAAGATTACAGCATTGTCCGCACTGTTTAAAATGTGGGAATTTGAATGCGTTGCAAACATGTCAATTGGTTTTCAATGTACAAGAACCCACAGGCGCTTCATTTTCAATGCAGTCAAGCGTGTTGCCATTGAAAATGCATTGGAGATGTCAAAAAACATGTCCCTTGCTTTTTAGATAAATTTTTGCCATCGGACTATTGCACTTTCCCCTTCATGTTAATGCCCCACCCCAGATCTGCTCTTAATGTTATGCAGCAAGAATGAGGACAACCTTCCATCATTTGTAGCTCACAGGTCTCAGTTATGGTTAAAGGGGCCCAAAAAAACTCATGGGTGGGTATTCACACAGATAGAAAAATTTGGATTGGCATCATAGAAAAAAATACAGCCTCATCCCATAACGCATTGAAATCAAACAAACCAAAAGGGATCTAGTGGTGGACTAGACCCTGGTAGTGGGTCTAGTCCACCACTAGATCACTTTGGTTTCTATGGTTAAAGGGCCCTTTCAAAATGATTTTTTTCTGCCGCACTGCAAGTATGTTCCATACACTAGCATGGGAGACCTAGCACAGTGCAATGCATGGCTATGGACATGTTAGGCTGCTGGTGAACAACGCACCACAGCTAGCGTGAAAGAGCTCTAAATCAACTAAAACAATTGGAAGATCACAACGAAAAAAAAGCTCAATAACACGTAAAATATTTAACAAGGTTTAGCACAGAGGACAAAGGACTTCCCTATTTTATTCTATCACAAATCAGCAGGTGTGACAAATCGGGTTTAATGATCGTTTGGTTGGCTTGTTATGTAAATAAGTAACTGTCGGTGAAGATAAAATACATTATATGTACATTTGGGTGGTAACAGGAGGAAAGAGAATTTACCTTGCAAATTTGTGCTGACTGAGGGCCAAAACCTTTCCTCTGATCTCAGAAACAATCTTGCTCTTGTCTTCTGTGCGGCCGTGTTCTAACACATGCTGGATGACATAATTACCATACTGGTCCTGCAGGAAGAAAGAGTGGGGGATTATATATTAAAAATCCCTTTGTGTGAGCCAACAATCCTACACCATTCACATTAAAATGTATCCAACAGTGATTATATTTCAGCTGGAAGAAAAAGGACTGTGAATATTCCACAGACTGGATCTGGAGCAGCCGTCCTATCACTATGTGTTATTACCAGGGTTAGTAGTGACATATGTATCTAGCGAGCCTTAAGCTAGCCATACACGTGTCGGATTCCATGTCCGATCGATTCAATATCCGATCGATTCCGGCGATCTCAGTGGGAATCGCAGGTGTGATCAATCGGCCAATTAAGAGTATCCATCGCTGCATACCACCTTGTCCAACGGATTCCGGGACGATTCCGTGTCCGATTGTCCACCTCACAAATGGCAACTCCCCCTGATCTGTGCAGAATCAATCTGATGGAACCAACATGTTGGTTCTCTGTCGGATCCGATTCTGGGCCCCTGAACGATCGGACCTGATCGATTGGACAAGGTGGGCTGCATGCGATTCCGGCACGATCGTTTGGCGTGCACGCGCCCGGAATCGATCGTGCCGGAATCCGGTGGGAATCCGACACGTGTATGGGGGCCTTTAGAGTTTACCTCATGTTGGAGGATTATCTTGAGCTATTGAAGCTATCATTGGATAATATATATATAAAAAAGAATAATTTTATTACTAGATTCATGTACCCCGATCCTGGCTAATTCCTTCTGGAGGGTTCCTCTGTGATGTTGCCAGTCCATTTCCAACACAAGGTGTGATATGTTTGGTTTTGAGCTATGTATTAGAATATAATGTGGGCGTATGAGCCTTAGGTGATGTAACTTCAGTCTGATACTTATGTTATATATATTTTTAGAATGCAAGACAATTGCCATGCTTTGCCTTGGTGGGGCCACCCTTGTAAGGAGTCCACCTATAGGGGGCGCTCTTTGCCAGCGACCTGCACTGTGAAACAAATACTCTATACCTTCACCAATTAGTGAGTGCCATTATGTATGTAACACAATTTCTATTTTATGTATATTTGGTAGTCATATGTGCGTCATTAATATCCTTCAGATCCAGAACTATCAGCCTCTGTACAGGCTGAGGAAGCTATTTTGGCAAAACATGTAGCAAGTACACAACCAGAAAATAAAGTGATGGCGCAGTTCTGAATTAAGCATATTGGTGTATTCCTAAATATGTTTCACTAATAAAAACGGGTCTTTTGTTTTGAATAATAAATATGTTATCTATTAAATTGTTTCAATCCAGTTTTCCACTCAGAGGGAACCCTTTTCTTGTTGTATAGTGGCATCTTAAAGTAGATTTGAACCCAGAAAAGTGAACATTTGCTATATTATAGAAATGATAGTTGTACCCAAATAGTATGCTGAAAAAAAAAAGAACCACAAACTCTTTGGGCATGTGTCCGCAGCGGATTCCAAGGAATCAAGACGCGCGCGCTGGCACATTTGCCTGGCGAATTCATGGCGGCTTGCGGGCCTATTGATACAGCCGAGAATAGACTTCTTTCTTGAAGACACCTCCATTGATCTTTAATGGAGGGGTCTCTGGAGGGACAGCGCAGTGCTGCTATGCAGCTTCAAACAGCACCGCGGGCTTCCTGCTCAGAATACGCAGAGTGGACATGGTCCCGTTCATGAGAATGGGTAATGTCCTCTCTGTGTCTTCTTCCCTGCTGCGGATGCACGTCTGGGAAAAAGCAGCAGTGGGCACAAGCCCTGTCTGAAAAATAGCAATCTATCGTATTTTTCAGATCATAAGACGCACTTTTTCACCCCCCAAATTGGGGGCAAAAAGTGCCTGCCTCTTATGGTCAGAATGTGCGACCCCGCGGCCACCAGTGGTCGCACCTAGGCTTCCCGCCAGATCTCCCGGCACTAAGATTAGCCGGGGAGCTGGAAAAGCTGTCAGTTGAGAGATGCCGGCTGGTGTCCAGCTCTCCCATCTGAACTGTGTAATTGCCTATGTCAGCAGAGCTCAAAGCCCTGCTGCCATGGGCAATGGAGAGAGAGAGATGAACCGCCATCTTTCCCTCTCTCAGTGTCAGTGGGAACTGCAATAACTCAGCACTTCCCACCGACACAGTAACAGCTGATCAAAGCAGAGGAGAGGGAGAAGACTACAGATTTCTACATATTTCTGCCCCCCCCCCCCCCCTCCCGCAGATCAGTGTGAAGTATGACGCGGAGAGCTTACTGCTGCTAGTGACACCTACTGGCTGAATTGAATATTGCATTCACTGAATTCATTGCATTAACCCAATTGATGTGAAAACTTATTGAATCTTTTTTCTGGTTTTCCTGCCCTAAAAACTGGGTGCGTCTTAAAAAAATACAGTACTTCCTGAAATGTATCAGTGCCTAGGTCAGACATGGGGGCAAACTACGGCCTATGGGCCATAATCGGCCCGTTAAGGTTTTTTATCCAGCTCTTTTTAATGACAAGACAATCTGGCTCCCCACTCAGCATTTACTTTCATAAGAAGAGATAATGCCTAGAGGTATCCGAACATCCCCATATAGTTAAGTGCCCTGATCATCTAGTCAAGGCAGGTAAGTTTATTCAAGTATGATTGCGTACATTTTGCCAATTTATATACTTCGTTTTTAAAGGACAGTAGGTTTTCAATTGCAATATGGTCTAGCCCACTCCATATGCCTCACGCATCATCAACGCCACCGGGGATACAAGTAATGCTGTTACTATTGTTTTTGAGTATGCAGATGACCATCTTCTTCCAAATCATTAACAATAAAATAATTAATTATAAGTATCGAGATCCATCATTTGGGAAAAGGAAGTTTTACCTGCACCAACTGCTCTGTACTTTGATGTAACTCCTCCAGAATGGGCAACGTCTGTTCGATAGTACAATGTTCCAGAATGCGCTGTATGACCCGGCAGCCGTACGGGTGAGTGGACAGTACGTACACCTGACATGACAGAATACAGAAATGTGAGCAGCAAAGAAAACACCCAACATACATGCAACTCATTGCTGGTGGTCAGCCACCTAACCAGACGTTGTTATATTTTCTGGGTCCTCCAAATGGATTAAAGTTTAACCAGGGTTATGTTCCTGCATTCAAGATTCCTTCCCTCATCTTCCTGATCTCTAAATCACGATTCGTGGCCTTCAATGCCCTTCCAAAGTAATGGCCATGGAACAGGGATTTACCAACATGTTAAATCCCTGTTCAATCGATATTTCTATGGAGCAGGATTGATTGCTCCAGATAGGCCGCGTTTAAGTCCTGAATGATTGCCGCAAATGTGAACAGCGACCAATTGTTCATGAACTAAACGAAAAATCGACCCCGTGTATGGGTATCTTTAGGTAAGGCTCACAAGTGGTGAAGAATATCTAACAAATGAAACGAGTGGGAATGGAGAAAAACTCAGGAAATGCTGAAAAGACAGCTAGATCCAATTCAATGAGTTATGCGTATTTTCAGAAACGCAGCAGTGCGCAGTGAAATCAGACTTAAGGTGGCCATACGCATGTTGATACCCTTTCAAACGATAAACCCTTGAGCGCACCGTAACCACACTACGCTGGAGCGTTTTGTCTATTGAAGGGTCAATTGATGCACATCACTATGCGCAATCTATTACAGTTCAATTCTTTGGATGGAGACTCTGTCCCCATCCATAAAAATGGCGATCCCACAGAGATTTATCAACATGTTGGTTTCCTGTTCAAATGAGCTTTCTTTGAAGAAAGAGTGGCCACGTCCAATTTGCAAACAAATCGATCACAGCAAATTCGCTTGTTTAGGAATCAATTGAAAAATCGATCCGTGTATGCCCACCTTTATCTACACAAACAGCTTTTAAAATGGTAAATGAACTATTACCGCAGCCGCCCAGCAAAAGTGACATGCGGCATTCGCTGGTCAATTTCCAGCCGATAGACCTGTTATGGGGGCGTTTGATCATTTTCCAACTGACTGCAGGCAGGGAAACAACTGTGTATAGCTAGCCTAAGAAATTTTTATGAAAAGTGTGCATTGTACAAGACCTTAGTAAGGAGGGGGTTCAAGACCAGCGCACACTTACCTGTCCTTGGAACGCATCAATGATAAACTGGAGCGCCTGCGGCTGGACACATTCAATACATTTTTGCACCACATGGTTTCCATTCTGATCTTTTACACACTTCAGAACATGTCCATCCAGCTCCCTCACCATCTCGCTCTGCAAACAGAATATAAACGGATCAGAAAAAGGAAAGGATACACTGTGCCCATTCAGAGCTATAGTCCCCTGTCAATGCTAAC
>CM070035.1:14105380-14125212 GCA_036250615.1 Ptychadena robeensis | reverse complement strand
CACTACATAGCAGTGATATATACCTTCCCATCACTATGTATTCTATCAAGGAGGACCCGGTACTACATAGTTGTTGGTAGATCTAAAGGAAATTGTATAGACTGATCTAAAGGTGTATGGGGGGGGCTTAATTTTTTTACAGATTTGTTTTAAAGCAAGGATAAAATGTTACTCTTCCCCCGACATTTATTTCTAAACATAATAAACAGATTTTTAGAAGAAGAAAATCTGAACAAGATTTATAGCCAATCGTTAGAAGAGAACTGCTTACGTACCGGCTTGTGCTGCTGCAGGACTGATGAGGACTGGGGTGGACGCCACCAACCGCACTTGAGCTGCAAGACCAGCCCTGGCTCCTGGACCAACCACCAGGGTACCGTTCTGATCGTAATAGGCAGTAGGGGCAAGGACCTGATAGCCTATAGAGATATGCACCAGATTAGTACTCAATTTTGGTAAAAATTACAATATGAAAACTAAAACTTTGACCCATTTCCAGTACCTGACATACTGGTGGCCAGACCCTGACTGAAGGCCAGGGCGGAATTCGCAGCTAGAGAGTCAGTCTGTTGTTGTCCTTGCTGGCCTTGGCTTGGTGTTAGTGGTCTCTGGTTTGGGGCAGAACGCATGACCTGGAATAAAAGATTTACAAAATACTGAAGTGAACTGCAAACTGGACCCATTATAACAGATAATGAAGACAACTATTTTGTTTCGGTCCAGTACTAATGGTAGGTGGAGAGTTCTACATTTGGAGACCAAACAATATGAGGGACAGAAAGATGGGGCTTTAGACGCATGTGGAAATCCGTAAAGACAAATGGTACTTCATTAAAATGGTCTTTATTAATACTGACAATAATCTTAAAACATTTCTCCTCTAAAAACTAATTCAAACCTTAGCTGTTACACCAATACATTTAAATAACATCCATCTTATATATGACACTCAGTATCCCATCCCCCAAACATCACACTGGAAATCCAGGAAAGTGGGGGTAATAAATGGACCCTGTTCCACTCTTACAGTAGCTAGTGGGATACTGAGTGTCATATATAAGATGGATGTTATTAAAATTTATATATGTATTGTATTGGCTTAACAGCTAAGGGTTGAATTGGTTTTTAGAGGATTTTGTATAGAGAAATTTAACCTCCTGAGTGCACTGTGCGTTTCGTGCCGTTGTATACGGGCGATCGAGGCAGTGTACACAGTACACTGCCTGTCATTTCCAGCATCTCGCCGGAGCTCTTCACGCAGCTGGTGTCATTACTGACATCAGCTGCATGAGAGGGAAAGCCGGCGCTCCTCCATTAACATGGAGGTCTATGGCGCAGTCCCCCCGCCCCCTTCCGCGTCACCGTGACGCGATCGGGGCAGTGCCGCAAACCCGGAAATGCTGCAGCGATGAAGACAATCGCTGCAGCTTTCCAGGGAGGCATAGGGTCTCCCCGCCGCCAGCTTTCCCTGCGGTTCAGAGGACCCTGTTCAGCGAACAAACAGGGTTCGTCTCAACCGCTAGGGAGGTTAAGCTACGATGTTTTAAGATTATTGGTTGGCATCAATAAAGACCACTTTAATGAAGTACTCTTTATCTTTATGGATTTCCACATGCTTCTAAAGACCCATCTGTCTGTCCCTCATTATGTTTGGTCTCATAGTTTAACATAGGGGTGTGGCATGCCTATTAATGTGAATGGAGATTTTGGCTCAAGGAGCACACTGCAAGTTGTATGAATTCTACATCTGGAACTTTTTTTTTGACAACTTTATGTGTTACGTTGACATGTCACTACTAGCAAATGTGTGGACCTACAAAGCTGAAACGTTTTTTGGCTGGGCGATTTAATGGTGGACCTCAAATGTTTGTTCACTTGCTTTACCTGCTGCTGTCCCTGGGACGCCTGTGTTGCTGCCTGCTGGTTGCTGTTGTTGGCAGCAGATGCAGCTGCAGCAGCGGCTTGTTGCTGAAAGAGTCCAGCTGGATACACTCCCCATGGTACGCCGTAATATTGTGGAGGTCCTAGAAAGGTCCAAGTACAGAAATTAAAACATGCAATCAACTAACTGTACCTTATACGCAGCAGAAACCTGATTACTTGGAAAAAAGGAAAACCCGGTCTACTATTTAAATATGAAAATATTTACAATTGCTCCATAATTATTGTAAAGTGCTCTTACATTTTTATTAATTTCAAAGAGGGAAGTTATGGAATACAAAAGATGTTATTTAGCATAGGAAGCATAGACCTCAGATTTGGAGTCCACTACTCCACCAGTAAAACTCATTCCACATGCGTTATGTACTCTCTTTATACCACAGGAACTGCCATTTATAAAGTGCTGTCCTGTCAATCAGCAGGTTAACACCATCTTGAGACCTTATGCGGAAAACTAAAGATACCCATACACGGGCCAATCATTCGTTCGATACTCGATCGATTGCCATGCGAATCAAAGCGTGGACACCATTTCTTCGAGCTGGATCGATCGATCCCGCTTAAAGCAGTTTTAAACTCAAATTAAAAAAACAGCCACAATACTCACCTGTCAGCAATTCAGATGCTGGAAAACTGCTACACAAAAAAACCCCCCACACTATACTCACTTCACTTGCTTGCAGTTCTCATGCCTGCATCTTAGCTCCCGGAGACATGCAGACTACCATCCTCACTGCCCCCCCCTCCCCTCTCCTCCACCACCTCCTCCTGTCTCTTCTCTATCAGAGCTGCAGAGACTCGTAGAGGTGGGGGGAGGTTGAAGAGGGGGGGGGGGATCAGTTGCTGACGATTTCCTGCCTGGGAGAGATGTCCCAGACACCACTTTGGCTGCCTAGGCGCAACGTAATGCAGTGGGAGGGGAAACCTCGTAACCAGCTCCCCTCCAGCTGTTACAATAAGCTTATTTTTTTTTGGGGGGAATTAAGGATGTCAGCAATATCAGCTGAGCTGCAGCTGATAATGCAGAGTGACCTCCCAGGTGGTAGGTCCGCTTTAAGGAAAGGTCGATCGAACAGGGAATCACCATGGTGGTAAATCCCTGGGTCAATCACCATTACTTTGAATGGGGACAAAGTGATCTATCGAACACCAAATCGATGCACATAATCGGGTATTGACTCGTGTATGGGGCCCCTAAGTATTACCTGGCTTTGCCATTGCATTTAAAAATTTACACATTACAACAACTATACTTTTGTAAGTTATAAAGTAATACAATCTTTAAAAATTAGATTTCCTTTGATGATTTACTCTATGTAGCATCTGCTAGCTGGACAAACCTGCCAATGTTGCTGCAGCAGCGAGACCAGCTGCGGTGTAGGGATCTGTGCCAGGGTGAGCCGTGCTGATGATATAAGGGTTTGGCATAAAGGCAGCTGGAGCCAGACCTGCTGAAAACACACCGGCTGTAATATATAAAGGAACAAAAACCCATAAAACATCCATCCGTTCATATGTTCAAAATGCATTTCAGTGTCCTATAACCACCGCAAACGACTTCCTTTCATAGTACTCTGCCTTTTCCCACTTCACATTAGTGGGGGTTTTAAGGTGGTCACAAGGACTAAACCATGTTTTTATAGAAATGTTTAGAGCCTAGGTGCCCAATCTGCGGCCCTTTGGGTGTTCTTCAGCGGCCCTCCTCAGTCCTCCACTTGCAGCCCCGGAAACCTAACTGGTAATGTATAGGGCATAGGAACTCGCTGATCCCCCGCTGACGCATACTCTGGCGGACAGGTAAGGGCCTATGCTCTCACTATCCCAACGAATGGGGGAGGATTGTATAACATATATTGTGGCATATAACTTCAGAATAGGGGCATATAACATTTGAATCTAAGGTCATGTGCCCCATAGATATCATCAAAGGCTTCAATAATATCTATGAGGCACATAACCTAGGACGATGACACAATGTGCATCACCATACTACAGCGTTCCCTAATACTTGAAGTATCATTTAATACAAGTTTTTGTTTAAAAATAGTAGAGTGTTGTACCGTGTTAGCCATCAAGCCAGGCTAACTGTAGTCATTAGAGAAAGCTTGCTTCTCCAATGACTACAGTTAGCCAATAAACGGTATCACTTGAACTAAAAAAAATGGAAGATAATCTCTTCTAGCTATACCTGCTGTCCTCTCTTCATTACACAATGCCTTATACAAGACAGTATAGGTTGAAAATAGTATGTAGGGCCCTTAAGTGATGAAGAGGGACGCACTTGTTGCCCACCACTGGTTTAGAGGATCAACATTCTACCACTATAAGGACCAGGGCAGATCCAAGCCGTAGCAGAATATAAACTAAATGTCTAAGCAGCTGACATATGTCATATCTTCTTTCTGATGTAAGTATACAGAACTATAAGATGAAAGGCAGCATACCCGCCTTACTTGAAAAACATGGGAACTAATCCTACTCCCATTACTTTCAGGATGTTACCTGGGAAAAGGGCACAACCCAAATATCATCCAAATATTTTATTTATTAAAAATATTAATAAATAAAAATATCAAATTATCAGACTGCAGCTCACATACACCGATTCATACATGTATGGATCACCTGTCTGCAGATCTGTATGTGAGCTGCAGTTTCTCATATACAGAAGCAGGGACAATCTGCCAGCGGGGCGGTTCCTTCCCTACTCAAAGCTGTATGACAGCAGAGTGAAGCTGCAACTCACATACAGATCTGCAGACAGATGATCCATGGATGGACGGATGGATGGATCGTCCCTTTGCAGATGTCTATATGAGAGCAGCTGCTTCGGTCAGCTCACACACAGCTCTGCAGAACGGGAGACGGGGAAGACACTGACAGTTTCCCGGCCTCTTAACTCCAGATCTGCCGGTTTAAGCAAGGAGCTCCAACCAGCAAAACTGCAGTTACCCAGTATTTTTACTGGGATGTCTCCTATACAGTGGAGCATCTTATAAGCCAGAAAATACTGTCTTTTTTTTTTTATATAAAGTAGCTTTCCTTTTGGAACAATTGTTACTGCTAGAAGTATTTTGTATTGCTTAAGGCCCATATACATAGCTTGAAAATGGCCAAGTGTTGATTAAGGCAGCCTAATCATTTGAATAGGCTGCCCAAAACACCAGTGGTCCTTGCACTATTTTGGGGGGCACGACAAATTTTACATTGAATTATACTGATCAGCATTTTCAATTCAGTATGATTTGTACTTCCCACCACCACCTTATGGGACATCATCACGTACAGGGGTGGCAAGTGTGCGCCACCCCTGTACGATCAGCAGTGAACAAGTCCAGGTTGTCCAGTGCACTTTTTGCGAGCTGGAATCGCCTCAAACGCTAGGGAGGTTTCCAGTGGTGCGGTGAGAATTTGCTTCGTGGCATGCGATCCCCTTAATGTACTATAGTAATATAATGTACACCTGCAATGCACATACATGAAAGGACCCCATTGACAAAAGTAAATCTGCAAAAAGGATGATAAAGTCGAGACAGCGGTTTCTAAAATTTTACATTTGTGCTGCTGAGAATTTTCTTTCTTTCAGATTTGGTGCAACTATTATCACAATGACCAAAAAGTTATGTAAATCTCTCCAATCAGGTCCAATTCTTTCTTCTAAAAAGGCTTCAACCCCAGCTCATGATGCCTGGATGGATAGGATATTTCCCAGCTACTTACACATCATTTTGTGATGTCTTTCACAAACAATGTATAAAGCCGCCCATACACCTTTAGATCTCTCTGTCAGATATCCTATAGATCTACCAACAACTATGTAGTGCTGGGTCCTCTGCGATTGAACACAGGTAGACTTGATGGTTTAGAAAGTCCCTCATATTACATGGTTTTGGTAAAACAAAAGGAGATCTAAAGGAAATCTGACAGAGAAACCTAAAGGTGTATGAGGACCCTGACACTGATGTACATGAAACAGCTGTTGCAAATATAAACAAATAGGATAAATTAGTGATCACCTCAAAAATATAAATCTGATACATCCCAACATCACACAGAATACTAAACAATATAAAAGTCCCCCCACCCCGGTACAATATAGAAGCCCCACGGTAAGAAGGTCACTGCCTATAAAGTCCCCTCTTTAGCCCCCTTTTCTTACCATGAGGGGGAGGAACTTCTATACTGTTTAGTATTCTATATAAACAAACAGGCAGTGAATTAGTAAAGGGGTAGAAGGCATTATATAGCAGATGCTCCTCTTACCAATGTGGGACTGCTGGGCTGCCGCCAGGGCGTATTGCTGCTGCTGCTGTTGTTGGGCGGCATTTAGTTGTTGCACGGTTAAAGCGTTGGGTCTCTGGAAGAGCTGTGGGAACAAAGAACGCATACACTAAACAACATGGGAAAGTCAGTTTACAAAAGACATTGCAAGTCACAAGACCTAATTCTGCGTACTATGTATGTAAATGAGCCAGGACACTGCAGTAATGGCTGAATCTAGAAGAGCCACTGCAGATTTATTAGGGGATCTGTGTTTTTAGCAAGTTTGATTTGAAGTTTTTACCCTTTATGCTTGTTTTAAAATTGCAAACATTTAGGGTGAATGAGATTGTATGGAGTTATATTCTGTCTCTTTCAGAATGGGGTTACATAACCTGTGTAGTCCCTAGACCAGGGAGTGAGCAAACTTTGACTTGTGGACCACAATGGGTTTGTACATTGACAGGAGGTGCCAGACAAAGGACCTGAGAGGGCCGTCCAGTCCCAAATCCTCTGGGAGGAAATTTTAAACAGATTACAACCTCTACAACTGTGGTTCTCAACCTATTTAGATTTGGGACCCCGGAAGCGACGTTCCACTTCCACATTCCAAAAAAAGAAATTGATACTCCGCCACATCACTTCCATTACTTCGGTAAGTGTAATAACCCTTACATTTTTTACACCCTGCACATCATTTGCGTAAGCGTTAGGAGAGGGCATTACTCTCCCTTCTAACTTCCCACCCTCCTTGTTGGGATCAGCGCTCTGATGCTTTCAGTGAGCTCGGCGACCCCTGTGAAATGGTCGTTCAACCCCCGAGGGGGTCCTGACCCACAGGTTGAGAACCACGGCTCTAGAAGGAGAGCATAACAATTATCCTTTATCTCCATAAATTGCAGGGAATGAGTGGAGGGGAGCCAAAGAACCTCGACACCAGGTAACAAAGGGTCTGATTAACCTCCTGAGCGCCAATGTGGTATGGAAACTGACACCCCTCCATTAACAGAGGTCTATGGCAACCCCCCCCAGAATCAATATTCAGAATGACTGTGGGCATAAGCATGTATGCCCAATTCCACCTCGGCAGAGTTTGTTTTGTAAACTAAATCTGGATGAGCTGGGTATGGCTCAGCCTCCCAGGAGGTAAAAAGACTAAATGGGCCAGATATGCTCTAGAACAGACAAGGCAAGACAAAAATACAGGTACAGACAAAGTGTGATATGGTTGGTGATGCTTTCTGCCAGGGGCGCCCAATAGTTGGATCATGATCTAACGATAGATTCCAAAGTCAATGGGAGTACTTCACGGATCCCTACCTTTTTTTTTTTTCCTTTATTAACACACAGTATGGTAATGTCCAAAAATTTACTGAATTGCACTTTGCCATACGTTGGTTTCTTAAAAAGTAGCTTGCAAGCCCAAAAAGGATGGGCACCCATGCTAAACTGCTAAATTTTGAGAGACTAACCTGTTGTTGGGTTCCATAGTCAAACAGTCCAACCCCAGCTCCAGCAGAATCCATTGGTAAGGGATTACCGGGGTAGTCAAACTGCAAAGAGTCCAGGCCGACTTGCTCCATACCGTCCAAGTTCTGACTTTCAGGATTTGCAAACTCATCTGTCAGGGGCTTGTTAACCATGTGGTTCGAAAGCTGTCCTAGTCCTTCATTGACATTCTGGTTCGGCCCGATTCTTTCTGCTATCTCAGTTGGAGAAGCTTGACGGCTTCCTGGAGTACGGCTGTGAAGGAGGAGAACAGGCAAACATTTAACACCTGCATGTTCTGGCTCAAGTTATATCTGCTTAATACACATTTCAGTGCAGGGAACAAAGTTGTGCGCCGGTGGTTTACCCGCAGCGTGCCCACGGCTTAGGACTAGGGCATCCTATTGATTTAGTGGAACCAAGATGCTCCAAGCCGCGGCATTCCGCAGGTTGAAATCATGACCGCCGCTCAAATAGTGCAGAGTGGACACTGTATCATTCATTATAATGGGAAGTGTCCTCTCTGCTCTGCGTCTTTTTCCCTGCTGCGGACGTACGTCCACCAGCAGTGTACACAAGCTCTTACACAAAAGTATTAACTTATATGTTTTTTTTGTTTTTGAACTTGGGTACAGAAAAATCTAATCCAATCTAACATGAAAGAAAACTTAAGGTGGATTTACACCTGTAGATTTTTTCATCCAATCAATGAAGGACGAACAATTTTTTGGTTGATTGAACAAAAATCTAGAACGGCCAATTTGTTCGATGGATACATTTTGTTCGACCTCGACCAAAACATTGTTCAAAAGGTAAATTTTTATCGGTCGTAGTAATTCCGAATGTATTTTCATTTGATATCGGGATGAACGAATCAAAAAATCTAATGTTACATTTGATAAATGGACGAACGATGTACGAAAAAAAAAAAAAAAAAAAAATCAAATCAGCAGTTGAGCGAACAAAACATCTACACGTGTAAACCCACCTTTATACAGGTTTTTTTTAATGTGTTTTATTTTTCATTTTAATTCGAATTGGATGAAAAAATAAATGCTCCAATCAATGAGAGAATGAAAGAAAATACATAAACAGTGAAAAAGTCCGATTTTAAACTTCCCGTCCCTCCCGATGACCGCATGCAACAGTGTGATCCCGATCTCCGAGATCTGAAGATCGGACAGCGGTAGACTGGGTAAGACCTGCAAGCCATTTGGCTACAGTACACTTGGGCTAACCGATTTAAACAACTTTATTTAGCCTGAGTTAACTGCGGCTGAACGCACAGGAGGTTCTCATAAACTGGTCGATTTTCCGATCACTAGCGCATTCAGCTAACGATTGTTTGGGAATCGAACACAGCCCATCTGGAGTGATCAATGCCGCTCCAAAGACATGATTGAACAGGGATCCAACATGTCCAGTAAAGTTTGAACCGGCATTATTTTGGATGGGGACTGAGGGCTCCCTAACCAAAGTATCAGCTAGGAATCCATTGCCAAAGGCGGTGGATAATCGTTTGACATTTCCTCGTTCATTCTTCGATCGCACTAGAAATCGACCCATGTATGGCCAGCTTTACATTTAGGATACTGGACCTACATAAACTTTAGGGAAGGTTTCCACATTCGTCGGGATCCCCTACACTAAGTGCATTGCTTGGAGGAAGGTCCCAATGGAGCACATACACATACCTGCTCGGTGGATGCTGTGTTCTCATGACGCCAGTCCGTTAACCCTTGCATCGGCAGATGTCTGAACACAGCATCCACCGGCCAGCTAAAGTGTATGTGACCCGGATCACTCAGTACTGTGAAACCCTCCCTTCCCTTAATCTTGGCAACTCCCCCAGTCCACCCTTTCAGCAACTATGATAACGGTATTGGCCTTCCACAGATGTGTTCATGAGCATTTATTTAATAATAATTTGCTTCCACTTCTACTACAATAAAACAGTAGTAAAGGTTTGAGGAACATCTTGAATCGTTTCTGCACTTACTTGAAGTCTTTACAGTCGGCATCAATACCATTTGGGAGTCCTCGGCCGTTCAGCTTTGAAACCTCATCACCATCGTTAGATATCAGATCCCGCTTCTTTTCCTCTTCAAAAGGAGATGCTTTTCCTTTCTGTTCGCCTTTCTCTGGTCCATCCAAATCACAATCCCTAGCACCCTGCATATGATAAAACATATAAACGTCAACTATTGTTTTTACAAGCATAAAGATCAGTATCTGTGGTAAACACCTAACTTTAAAGCGGACCCACCACCAGAAACCTATGTTTTCATGAATGGCACTAAAAGTGCAGATAATTGGGAGGAACATACTTGTAATGAGCAATTCAAGATGAAAATCTCGCAGCTCTCCCTCACTTCTGGGTTCTGGTCTCTGCAAGGCAAGGCAAGATATCACAATAGTGCTCTGTTTTCTGGGTAATCTTAGGATTTACATAATTATATTGAGGCATTGAACTGGGGGTGGAATGACGCGGGTGGCCACTGGGGGGGCGTTCAATGATCTATGGGAATTTTCCTCAATATAATTATGTAAATCACAAGATTACCCAGAAAACAAAGCGCTTGTGACGTGTTGCCTTGCAGAGACCAGAACCTGAAAATGAAGAAGAGCTGCGGGATTATCTTCTTGAATTGCTCATTACAGGTATGTTTCATTTTTTTGCATTCCTCCCCATTATCTGCCCTTCTACTGCCATTCAAGAAAATATAGATTTCTGGTGGTAGGTCCGCTTTATGCATCGCAACATGTGGCAATACAAAACAGGTGATGTTTGAAAGCAAAAATTTGTGATTATCAGCATAATCAGTGAAAACCACTTTAAATCATGAACACAGTCACCCTCTCAAGGTAGCCCTTTACTGTTCGATATTTCCATTGGATTGACAAAAAAATTGATCCTTTTACTTCGATCGAACGGGAATCAATTCCTGCCCACCTGGTACCATCAACCACACATGATCGACATCAAACAGAAAGGAAAGGTACTGATCGGTTTTCAATCAATCACACTGCATGGTGGTACAATTGATCGCTGTGAGTTCAATCGCGCATGACAATCTACCGTATATACTCGAGTATAAGCCGACCCGAGCATAAGCCAAGGTACCTAATTTTATCTACAAAAACTGGAAAAACGTATTGACTCGGGTATAAGCCGAGGGTGGGAAATGCAGTCAGATAGTGGAGTTTTCTAAATGAGAAAATATAGAGAAAGCACCATTGCCCCTAGAAATTAATCAAACAGGATTCATCTTAGTGCCACAACCTCAATAAATTTAAGAGAACACAGGATTATTATAATTACAGTATGGGTTGTGCAGGGCAATTCTTATTTAGGCTTTGGAATTGTATCTGTACTAGTAACTGGCCACTAGATGGCAGTGTGGAGTTTATTATTAGTCCTCAGCTGATTTTGAAGCACACGGAAGACGGAGCCATGCCGACAGGAGAGAGATCGCAGAATTTACCGGGAGCTGCCTGTCTGAAGCATTCAGCGTGGCAATTCAGGTGAGGTGAGTGGACCCCCCTCAGCTGACTCGAGTATAAGCCGAGGGGAGCACTTTCTGCCCATTTTTTGGCCTGAAAAATTTGGCTTATACTCGAGTATATACGGTAATCGCAAAACAATCGATCCGTGTATGGCTACATTACATCTGTAGATCAGAGAACTGGCACTTACATAAGCTCCTTTGCGAAATCTTGAGTCGAGTTTATCAGCAGGCGATGAGCTCAGAACATACTCTACCATGCTCACTCCAAGACCTCCACTTTCTGACCGGGGCGAGAGTACCGAATTCACATCGTGGTTCCCTTGGAAGCCTTGTCCAGGTCTACGTTGAACCATAATTGGTTGGGACATGGAATGGTCTAAAATACAAGAAAAGAAAAGAGAATAAATGAAATATACTGGATTAACAGTCACAACATTTCCATGCACAGTCTTCTAATCACACAAACCATAACAAATCAAACATTTAAAATAAAAAATGTAACCCTGCATCTTGTATGGCACTCATCTTTATTTACATTTTCTCTCCTTAGTTTTTCTTTTTGATGGCTACTTTTTAGCCAGTGATTCTTCCTTTTAGCAATATCTTGAAAATTGCGCACATAGGATTGGGTTAATGGGTAATATTTTCCTTTTTTAGCATGTCATGTAATATTACTGCTTGCCTGATGTTTTTGGTTTTATTATATATCTTATGTTACGTAGCCTTGCGTGTAAAACAAAATGATAAACTAAAAACGTATGAAATGTGCCTTAGTGTTCCTACTTAAAAAAGTGACTGATGAACTTTCACCACAAGATGGCAGCAGTGTGACGTTTTATAAAACATGACTTGGTTACATATACATGACTATGGGGGAGGGGGATTAGATTGTGAGCTCCTCAGAGACAGGTAAGCTAGCCACACATGGTTCAATTTTAGCATTCAATCAATGTTAGATTTTTTAGTTCAATGAAAAAAATCGATTTTAATTTAATCGATGTACACCACATGGGGAGTATGATTATTGTTAAATTTTGACTGAAAATTGACGATTGAATTCCTCTTACGATTTTAGTATCAATTGGAAGTGATGTGTTAAAGGAAAGTAGCCACACACAGAGTATCATTGACTCGACCAAAAAAAAAAAAGCTGCAAGGAATGTAGTTCGATGATTGTACAAAGTTTTTCCAACCTGTCCCACCACGACGATCAATAATCATCGATTCTACTATGTGGACAGAAAAACTATTTTCTTTTTTTTTATATCTTTAAAATGGAACCATGCGTGGCTAGCTTTAAGTTGAGACAGACCACGGGTCCCCAACCAAAGCATCGGCTGAGCTGGCTGACACAGCGCCTCCAGCTCTTTCGATATCAGGCTCAGCGAGATGACGTCATCGCACTGAGCTCGAAGGCTCGTCTATCTCACAGGCATTGACCCGTGTAAGTGATATGACAATATATACTCTGTAAAGCGCTGCAGAATATGTCTGTGCTATATACAAGAGAATAATAATAATAATAAAACCCTCCAATATTGACCTGTGCATGATATTTTAGTACACAGGGGATCCTAAGATTAAACTTGAACACACTGAATTAAAAAGTACTGTATATACTCGAAATAGGCTTAAAGTCCTCCTCTGCCCTTACTCGGGAGCAGTGCTCACAGCCAATTAAGCAACACTCTAGGGTTACAGCATGCTTCACAGTTGTGTTGCATTATGCATTAATTGCCTCTATCACATTTTTTTTTATTTGTTTACTAAAACGCATCCTTTTCCCATATACAAGCATAATGCAGTGTTTTATGTACACAACACAGCTAGTGATAAAGAGCCCTTACCATTCTTTGCTGTGAGAGAGTTTTGGGTGCCTTTAACATTTAAAGTGGCAGAGTTCCGTACAGCACCTCCCTTGCTTTCATTCAGTCCCCACATACGATGGGGATGTGTTGTACAGAACACTGCCACTCCAAGGCAAGTTGGGGGTCATCTTATACGCCCAGTCGCCTTATATGCTGGCAAATATTTTTTACATTTTGAGTATACATCCACTTTAACTGCCTACACTTTTCTCATGAACTTTCTATTTGTGATGTGAATAGATGGTAAAAACCGGCGGAACGGAGGGTAAGCCCTTATTATATGTCCGACCGGACCAGACCCCCAGACTTGACTGTATCAGACCGTCCAGGTGCCTGCAGAGTACATGGTGTAGGTTTCCCTCCAGGTGGAGGAAACACAAAGACTGCCAAGGGATCAGAGAGCTGGAAATTTAAAGATCTGGTGGTGTTGTGTTTCCTCCCTCTGGGGGTGGAGCCTCTCATGTTCCGCTGTCCTGGAAAAGACGATTGGGGGGAAAAAAAAAAGCTTCAGTGACCCTGGAATACCTCTCTTCTACTGACCCTCCTAATCCCACAATAATGACTCGGAGATGTTTGTACGGTATAATACCCGATAATTATTAGAGATAAGAAGACAGATCAGCAATGTTTCACTAAAACATGATTAACCAGTTATTCATTATTAAAGTATAACTACTAGTGGTGATGGGGATAGTAGCTGGCAGGTTATTACTGTCTGTGGCCATATAACAGTTTTCTTTTTAAATTATGAAGCCATAATTTTCAAAAATGGTCACCAGATGGAGGGAGCTTTGATTACATTACATGCAGCAGATTTGAAGCGGCCATCAAAATCCCACGGGACTACGGCACTCCATCCCAGGTGCCTCTGGGGGCAGTATTTACAAAACATGCCGCGGTAGAGACGTCACACAGTGGGAGGGGGATCACGAAAATCGCCTCTCTTGCTGTCAAACTTTTTTTTTGCAGGGATTGTCCAATGCGGATATTATAAAGTGCCCAGTGAGGTGGTAGGTACTCGTTAAATAAAAAAATATTACGCTTTAAAGTTTCAATAAAAGATCACAAAGTAGAGGTGACCCTTAAGCAAGCCATATAAAATCTATATATTTACTTTCATTTGCCTTGACATGCTTTAACAATATATCTTTAAAGAGGGGGAACACAGGAGAAAACATTCACAACATCTGCACACTGTACAAATGTAGAACAAACCAATAAGTCAAATGTAAACTGTAAAATACTTGAAATGGTGAGAACTTACGAGATGACCCCCAGGCGTTCTCCCGCCATTCATCTGCTAGGAACATCCCTTTCTGACCGTCTTTAGAAGGGTCGTCTGGCTCCCAAAACTTTTTGGCCGGTAACAACTATGAAAAGAAAAATACATTGTGAGACATCAAATAAGATCACGTTAACAATCCATTGGTTTGTAAGGAGCCATCACTGACTTGGCTGTCAATGCACACACACAATTGTGGAATGCTTTTGATTGGCAAGTACAAAGGTCTCACATATGAGCCTGCATAAAATGTATACTAATGCAGTGCTCTTTCACACTAATCGTGGGGCAATGTTTTTTTTTCCTTTTTGCTAGTGTGTGTAGGTAGTGCAGATGTATCCGGTACAATATGTAAAAAAAAAAAAAAGCCAGACCTCTATTCCAATCACATTTTGCATTGTGGTTTGATAATGCATATAGTGTGAAAGAGCCCTTTTTACTCCCCTGAACCATTGCTCACTTATGGCACTCATGGAGGTGTCCCTCTTGCAGTATAAAGCCATGGAGCTTTCAGAGTAGTCGGTGTGGTCATCGGCCATAGACCACCTCTGAGAATGCTGGAAGAGGCTTAACAAGCAGACGTCAGGGTGGTCTAGGCGAGGAGGCGGCATCCAGCAAACAATGGATAAAGTTATTACAACTTTATAATCCCAACACCTAAACAAGCAATTCAGGCTAGGGCTCCACTATGCGTGGACATCAGCACATCCAACAAGCGCAAGCCCCCCTTCTCACCGTAAGGCCCACGTTTTTGGCTGTGCTACAAAGCGCATCCAATAACCCTTTAAATGAATGGGCTGCTCATACGTCATTATGACGCATCCATTGATAATCATTACTCAAGCCTCTGTTGATGTCGATGTGGAGCTCTGCGTCGACCAATCGGGAACTATGGTGACAGCCTGTCACAGCTCCATTGCCATCAATGGGTGGGGTCCACACTGTGTTTAAATACCTGTGTTGAGCGCTTTAACAATGAGTTGATAAATATGGAACGTACGCAAAGTATTGTGTACATGAATGAAGACATGACTATATGGGCAGAACCACTAGACGTGTCCAGTGTTTTGGGACTTCGGGCTGTTCAGAAACTATTCAGATTGTTGGAATTTAAGACTGATAGATGATCTGCTTGTGTACAAGGCCTAAAGGTGACCATACACAGTGTGACGGGCGCTCAATCGATAACCCGTTCGAGTGCAGCTTGGTGACGCCACAATGATGCCACCAAGCTGCACTCGGGCGTCTGTCATATGGATGGGAATCAAGGAGCACCACTTTAGCTGCCTCGACAGATGAGAGATCGACTTCAACATCATCCTGCTGCAGCCAGCCTCTCAGCTGATTGGCGGGCACCCTTTGTGTGCCGGCCATTACTTTGAATGGGACTGCCATCCCCGTTGAAAGTAATAGGATCGACTGGGAATTTACCAGCATGTCGCATCACCGTGCGATCAGACATGCGGAAGATTCCTGGTCTATCTCAACAGGTGGGGCCACCCGATTTTTTTTTTAGATATGTGCAGGCCACATCCAAGCAAGAAAGGACACACAATGACAAAACAAAAAAAGATGTGGCGGCAGCATGACCATTGGTAGCTCTAACGGCATTCATACATGATGCATGTGAAGTACTCACCTCTCCCATTCCTCGAGATTCTAACGCCAGGGCCTGGAAACCATGATTCAACTCATCTGCCGACCTCACCTAGAAACAAGAACACAGGCTTGTAATTCTAGCCCGGCTGTCTCCATACACAAGACAAACAAGTCCCCGGCATGGCCCCGCATACAAAGACACATGATAAAGGAGCGGGAGGTGGTCTGCAGGTGTCAGACATGCCCGGCAGCACGCCAGTCACAGGGATGGCACCGGTCTGCGTATAAAACCAAAAGCAATCTCGTGTGATTTCACTTCCACTACGGACTGATCAGAAAGTAGGGCATTTCAGAAAATGGACGGGGAAATCTGCATTCTTTTTTAGTAAATACAATGACTAATCATACAGATACACAAGATATTAAAGGGATAAAGTAAAAGGTACAATTCTGAAAGATGGAAGTTCCCTATGTCACTTTCAGCAAGAAGAGAAATCCCCATTTCCTACAGTTCTCTTGACAAAAAAATAAAAAGCACCCCTACCAGTCATCGCACAGTCCCAAAAATCCCTGGCCACTCCCCACCCAAAAATGTCCTTCCTGGTATATGAAGGTTCCAAGGATCTCGCAGCATCAAAATGTTATATCTATGGTATCGCTGGCTGACTGCTAGTCCGAGGATGGTACTAATGTGCTGCCCACTGTATTCCTTTAATAAGGAAGCAACGTTCTGCCACCAGAAATTTTGGGGACCCACCCTGGCCTGAATTCACCAGCCCACCCCACTTAAGGCTCTAGAGGATGATTACTACTGAACACCCATCAACCACTCCATCACACCCTCCCACCCCTCCGGGCTCCTGAGGATGCTTACTGCTAAGCCAAATCACCCACCCCCCGTCTAAGGATGCTTTCCTGCTCTCAGCCATGGGTACCGCCAGCAGTGCGTCTTGACAGCAGCTTCATGGCACCGACCAGGCAGTGGACCGCCAGGCACTCCTAGATGGTTGGTCCCGTGACAGGAAGGCCCCTGCATGCCGCACAAAATAGGAGCCAGCAATAATAGTTTTGGTACAACAAGTTGCCTATACTAGTAGCCTAGGACTCAACCTATCCCCCATATTGGGACAACCCTCTAGCCCCGGAGGCCAGGACCGGTGAGGATGTACACTGCATCATGCTTTTTAGGTCCCCATACATGGGTTGATTTCTTCCCATGTCAATCAATGATAGCAAGAGCCAAGTACCTACACACACACATAAGAAATATAATCATACATATGAGAATAAAGCCAATGACAAATATATAAAGATTCCTGCAACACCTTTCGTCATCCTTCGCTTCCCCCAAATCATAGTATTTCTGATCAGAAAAAGTTCCAAGGAACAAGGAGGTGAAGGAAGCGTCAACCTGTGACTTGGCTCCATAGCTATACAACACCCCCCCACTCACCATTTCATGTGTTATCTACTTAACCAATAGGGGAGGGTAGAAGGTCTAGCAAGCATCACCCTTTAATCCAGTGGTTTTCAACATTTTAGATCCGTGACCATGGAAGTGACTTTGCAACATGTCCTTTCCTGTATCTGAAATGTGCAAGTGCCCCCGTTATATTTTCCCACCCCACTTGTGCAAATTATGGGCGGGGTGGGAAGTTAGGAGGGCGAGTAACTCCCCAGGGTAAGCAGGGAGGGGGCATTACTATCCCATTTTACTTCCCACCCTTCGTTAGCAGCAGCTGATGCTTTCAGTGAAATCGGCGACCCCTGAAAAATTGTCATTTAAACCCTAAGGGAGTCACAACCCACAGGTTGAGAACCACTGCTTTAGTGTTTACTCATTCAGAAAGCCCAGCATTCAGGGAAGGCAAAGCACAGTTGCTGAAAGTTGCTGAAGTATATGAACCTCCTGGAGGTCTGAATGCCTGTTAGTGAGCTTCTAAGTACAGTGGTTCTCAACCTGTGGGTCGCGCTCCCCTTGGGGGTCAAATTATCATTTCACAGGAGTCACCATGTTCAATGAAAGCATTGGGGCTGGTGCTTACAAGCAGCAGTGCTGATGTCCGATGTCCACAAGTGGGGTGGGAAGTTAGGAGGGAGAGCATTGGTACCTCCCACATAAATTAGATGGTATGAGGCAATATTCGCCCTCCTAACTTTCCACCCGCACATAATTTGCAGAAGTTACGCAGCAGAGTGTAACTTCCTGTATCTGGAACTCAGAAGTGACGCTCCACACCAACACTTACGCATTACAAATACAGGAAGTGACACTTTGCGAAGTCACTTCCAGGGTCTCCAATCTAGGTTGAGAATTGTTTCTTTAGTACAAATACACAGAGCTCCATGAATACTACAGCCTTGTAAAGATCTATTTTATTCAACAGGTCCTGTCAGGACATTTCAGCTCAGATACTACGGCACACATCCTGCGGTCATAAAAGAAATCAATAAATCTCCGGGACAGGGCGACCTTTGTCCTATGAAGTCCACAATATGATGTGTAAGATTTAGTATAGTAAACTTACACACGTCCTCACTAGTGGCACAAGTCATCAGGTCAAGCCTATACCTTATATATAATTGCCAGTAGTCTTATCCCTTTACACAAATCATGAAAACACAAATAAAAAGGGAACAGGAACCAATAAAAAAACAACCTGATTATTAACAACACCTAAGGCATAGGCTCATATGTGCAGGACATGAACGGTTACCTAAACATGAGTCTTTCCTGCACAGAATACAGTAGTTACCTACCTCTCAGTCTCACTTTGCAGTACTAAGGCATGTAGGTTGTTCTACCAGAAAGACATTCTGCTTTAAAGTAAAGCAGGGTACAGACGTGAAGATATGGGCCAAATCGATGGCTGCTTCGAGTGCTGCGCGCTCACAGCCATCTATCTGGCCCATATCATATGTGGTCATTCCTGTTTATGAGCGGGACCAATCAATCCCCCTCTAAAACAGCCATATCGGACATGACCGTTAAATACGATGTTCGATGCTTTGCCTAAAGACTGCGGGTCTCCAGAGCCGTCTCTCCAGCTCCGCCGATATCTGACAGCAGCGGGATGACGTCATCACGCTGCTGCAGGGAACATTGGGAAACTCGAATATTGAGCCGTCTGTACCCTGCTTTACTCTTGTAAAAGGACACCAAATCCCATTATGTAAAGGGAAATACAGGAAACAGAGTTAAGCACCCCATAAACATCTAGATTTTATGTTCAACTTAAAAAGATAATTTTTTGGGGTGATTGTAATGTATGCCAACTGTAGTAAAAGATATTTGATCAACTTTTTTGGGATCGACTGAAAGTGTAATGAACTTCAATACAACCAATTAAAATTTACCAGCATGTCCAATCATTTATGATCAATTATTTTCCCAATTTGAATTGTTTTAGGTTGATCTAACTATGTGGGCTGCCATAGATTTCCAATCAATCAACCAAAAAAATTATTAAATTAGGTCTAGATTTTTCATTCAATCAATGTGTATGGGGGCCTTCAGTCCCATCCAGTTCTGTTCAACCACTTGATCCAACCTATGGTGCTTATCTACACTGCATCCCACCACTGATTGCACACAACTGGGCCATTTGCTTGCTTAACCCCCCTAGCGTTTGAGAACTCTGCCCGAGCTGGGATTGTCTATACCAAGGGCGAGCAAAATTTTTGACTCGTGGGTCGCAATGGGCAGGGCTGTGGAGTCGGAGTCGAGGAGTCTGAGACATTTTTGGGTCCCTGGAGTCGGAGTCGGCAAAAAATGGACTGACTCCGACTAAATTTAAATGGGAATTTAATTAATTTTTTTAAATAAAAAAATAATTACTTCAAATGTCGCAATTAACAGTCATAATGAACATAATGACTTCTCTG
>CM070035.1:14073642-14086429 GCA_036250615.1 Ptychadena robeensis | reverse complement strand
CCCCCCCCCCCCTCTCCTACCAATGCCATCAGAAGCAGTAGTAGGGACAAGCAGGAAGCAAGACCAAAAGTTGGGGTACAAAGCATTACAAAGTAAGTAGAGTGTATGTAATATGTGTGCGTAGGAGGGTAAATATGTATATATTTAGGCAATAAATAGAAGTTCCTTACAACAATCTTGGATTTTCTGAATTGGCTTCCCTGATGATGAAGTCCACAGCACCCTGTCCATAGGTTCCAGCAGCTTGGTACCAACTCTTATATTAGTTACTTTACCAAGATTGAACCCCATCCCTGCCCCTGGGTGATAGTAAAAGACTGTACATAATCCTCAAACTGTACATAACCCCCTACCAGCTTGCGTTGACCTTTGCTTTATTGGGTGAGCTGAGCCTGGTGGAGTGAACATCCACCTAAACCAGCTGGTCGCAGGAGCAGCGCATTGCATTGCACTCCCACAACACTACAGTGTGTAACATATATGTAGTATGTGTGTATTATGTGGGTACTGTGTGTGTATGATTCATGGGTGTAATTCACAGTAGATTACTATGTTGGAACTAGGGGTTTTTAGGGTTAATTTTGGGCACTCGTTCTATAAAAGGTTCGCCTTCGCTGATATATAGTATGATCAGAGTTTTGGTAATTGAAAAGCCTACCTTAAACTATCCTATAAAGCAGTGTTTTTCAGAAATTTGTTTTATGAGCTGATCTTATTTAAACACAAATATTTACAATATACTTTTCTTGCTTTCTGGCACAAATTATGTTCAAAGTCAAGATTTCGGAAATCGGAATTTCGACTTTAACTCTTGAATTAATGTAGCAAAAACTAAGTGGCAAACTATTTGTCACTATCAGCCACAAAATGAATCACTTTTATTGAATTCCCACGTATACAAGCCCAAAATACAAGTGGTGTACATGTGAGAACGTGGAAACGAAAATCAACATGGATCCAAAAATTTTAATTATTCAGCCCCCTGAGGTCAATACGTGTAGACACCACATTTTGCTGAAATTTATCAGCTGCGTCTTGAGGGTTCTGTCTCTCTAACAAGCTTGCAATTAGAGATGCCTTTTTTTTAAATGTTCCTACAAACCTTCTACAGCGCCAGCAATTTTGGTGATGATACCATGTTAAGGGGCTTATGCATCAGCTACAAACGTTAGTTAGCAAAAAAATTCCACCATCTCTTAATAATGTGTTACAAATACAATACAATAGTATTACAATTGTGCTAAAAATATTCTGTCTACAAATGGCTTTTATGGCATCATTCAGGTTTGGATTTTGCCTAATAAAATGCATTGAATAATTTTGTGAAGGTTAAGGGACTACTGTTATATGACCCTGTTCGTGTGTCTGGGTTTGTCTTTGTAAAGGCTTGGACAGTATTATAAACCCGATAAGGATGGAGCTAGATCTTCCCTGGAGATCCAAAAATGCTGACTGGTGTGGCCCGGGGAGGAGGAGGGTCAGTGCCGCCGGACCCTACTAGTTCAGTAAAGAACTATGGGGCTACTGCACTCAGTAAGAACTATGTGGGCTCATTGAACTCAGGAGAATATGGTGGCCTACTGCATCAGTAAGAACTATGGTGGCTACCTGCGCTCAGTAACGAAACTATGGTGGCTAGCCTGCACTCAGTAAGAAATATGTGGCTACCTGCACTCAGTAAACTATGGTGGCTAACTGCGCTCAGTAAGAACTATGGTGGTACCTGCACTCAGTAAGAACCTATGGTGGATACCTGCGCTCAGTAAGAACCATGGTGGGACTGCACTCAGTAGAACTATGGTGGCTACCTGGCACTCAGTAAGAACATGGTGGGCTACCTGCGCTCTGTAAGAAACCATGGTGGCGACCTGCACTACAGTTAGAATATGGTGGCTACATGCGCTCAGTAGAACCTGGTGGGCGACCTACACTCAGTAAGACTATCGGTGGCTACATGCACCAGTAAGATAACTATGGGGGCTCCTGCCATCAGTAAGAATAGGTGGATACCTGCGTCAGTAAGAACCCATTGGTGGCGACCGCAACACTCAGTAAGAAATTGGTGGCTACTGCACTCGTTAAGACCATGGTGGCACCTACACTCAGTAAGAGACCATGGTTGAACCTACACTTAGTAAGAACAATGGTGGCGACCTGCGCTAAGTACAGAACCATCCGGTGGCCGAACACTTCCGGCGCATGTAAGAACCATGGTGGCGGACCGACCTCAGGTAAGAACCATGGTGGTTACCTGCACTCAGTAGAACACATAAACACAGAAAACAAATTATGCTGCCACGTCACGTCAATGGAAAGTATAGCCTTAGAATACAGTGGCGGTTATACATCAGGGCATTATGGGATGTTGATAAGGGTGGCATGCCCATGTGTGGAACTGTTGTCAGTAAAGCACGGACTGGACCACTCGGGGGGATTGGATTTTAGGGGGGAAAGGACAAATGACTCCAGCTTGTAAAGCTGGCCACGAGCTCTCCTTCCCGACCCTCCGGACGGGAATGATTCTCTTGGGGAAAACAGGTGTTACTGTGAACAGAGCTGAACAGCCACCCTCCCCATGTCTCTTTTGGGAGGTTGACAGAGTCTCCTCAGCGCCCCGGCCGGTGAGTGATCTATATCTCGGGGAAGACGGTGGGTTTGTGGAATGGAAGGAGCCCTGACAGCTGCCCCCCCTTGTCTCTTTCAGGTCCGTTGGCATAAAGCTCTCCTCAGAGCCCAGGCCAGGAGTGCTCTCTTCGGGGGTGGGCTGGAACAGGGACCTGGGTGGAAATTTTGAAGGGACAGATCGGTCAGCCTTATCCTGAGCCAGTGGGGGTGTCACATAAGTGCGGTATGCAACCCCCTCTGCTCATTGTCGCCCCCACAATACACCAGTTATATAAAAAAGATATACAGTATAATCGAGTCACTGTAAGAAGGGGTCTCTTGGCAGCAGCGCAGCAATATCCTCATTACAAGACCTGATGTTGTTCTAGCAGGACAGTTGACCCCTGGAAAGTGTGGCTTCGATAAGTGAACGTAATATGACGTATTTGGTGGACTTCAGAATCATGCTGTAGTCCCTTTAGAACAATCTACGTCTTTTACAATAAATTTGATACGGCAGTATGGCTTGGTCCATGGACTTAGCAAGTGAGGTCTTGGTATTCCATGATTACCCGGGTGACGATGTACCAGGGCTGGCCCCTTACCTCCCGGTAGCCACAGGGTACACGAGTACTGCTTAAGAAAGGAACTGTACTTACTATTTGGCGGGCCTGTTACTAAAACATCACCTCTGCTTTCTTATTCTCACCTGCAAGTCTCCAGATTTATAGGCGTGTGGTATCCGCTCTAGGTTGTGCTTCTCTCAGCGACTAGTTCTGTGAGGTGGTAGGTAATAGGCGCTGGCCCATGATACTTGCAATCACATGGAAGCGATGGTGTTTCAATAAACTGGAAGCACGGAAAAGAGTGACGTACACCATCTACTTTTTTAAACAAATGTAATTTATACATATCACCTATGATGACTGGGTTAGGTTTGATCGATGTGAGCGAAATAAGTAAGCTTTTGTTCAGACCATGGAGGTATTACCTGCGCTCAGTAAGAACTATGGTGGCTACCTGCGTTCAATAAGAACCATGGTGGCGACCTCCTCCACTTAGTAAGAAACTATGGTTGGCTACATGCACTCAGAAGACACCATTGAAGGATACCTGCGACGCATAAGAAAACCATGGTGGTTACCCTGCACTCAGTAAACACCATGGTGGTACCTCTCTCTCATAGACCCCATGATGGTCGACCTGCGCTCCGTAAGACCAGGGTTGGATCCTATGCTAAGTCACGAAGACAATGGGGCTTAATGCGATCAGTGTACCAACATGGAGGCTACCTGCTTCAGAAAGAACCCTGGTGGTTACCTGAACTCAGAACGCAACCTGGTGGTTCTCATCTCAGACAGAACCATGGTGGTTATTGAACTCAGTTAAAGACCAGGGTGGTTACCTGCACCCAGTAAGAGAACTATGCGTGGCTACCTGTGCCCAGTAAGAACCATGGTGGCTAACTAACGCTCAGTAAGAAACCATGGTGGGCTTCCTGCGACTCAGTAACAACCATGGTGGCGACCCTTGCTATCAGAAAGAACCATGGTGGCTTATTGAACGCAGAAAGGACCCATTGGTGGAACCTGCACTCAGTAACACAACCATGGCTTACCTGCTCTCAGAAAGGAAACCTATGGTGGTTATTGATCTGTAAGTACCATGGCGAGATCCTGACGCTCTGTAACAAACCATGGTGGCTCCGACTCTCAGGAAAGAACCAGGTGGTTACCCTGAAACTCAGCAAAGGAACATGGTGGTACCTGTGCTTCAGTAAGAACCTGGAGGATACCTGCAGTCATGGGAACTTTATGCATGCCCAACAGGTCTTACTGAGTCTATTGTTTTTTACTGGTTACCTGCCAGGGTGTATGCCTAGAATCTGTACTACATCCAGAATGGGCTTGAGGAACCATGAGTGCAGAATTAATTCCAGTGGGGGGCAATGTTTGTAAGGAGCTGGTCTTTTTTTAGGTTTTTTATTTATTTAATTAATATATTTGTAACCCCTTCAGGATGAAGAAGATGTTTTCAGGCAGGACCTCTTTACCTCACTCACTCATTATAAAATCTCTTTAGTTTTATTTAACACAAACAAACAAAATTATATTTGCGTTGACATTTAACAGGAAAATCTGGATGATGTCAGGAATGATTGGGAAAATATTGAAATTAGCCATGAAACCAAAAGATTTGTATACTTTTTAACTAACAAATTGATTTTCCATATACTATATATTCTTACAATACCATGGCCCTACCAAAATATTCAAAATCGAATATCTGCCGACTATTTGTCAGCATATTCATTGAATTCTATAAGTGCTGATATTGTTTGCCGAAAAATATTTGAATCTGTAAGCGCAAAACCACTAGTGGCTACCTGTCTCAAGTAAGAAAACCAATGATTAGATACCTCTGATTTTTAAATTTTTCGACCATATCTAAAAAGAGACTAGGTCTCCACCTTTTTTCCTCGTACTCATGAGACAACAATAAAAATGGACCATCTGAGATTCCCCACACTATCCAAAGAACTCTTTTGTTGGGCTAGTCCATACCAGTCAGTGATGTAATTCTGTACTCAGCTAACACATTGATCCAAAAACTTACAGACTCAGGTGATAATAGCCAACGAAAGTTGACATAGAGAAAGTCAACAACTATCACCATCAGATGTCATAGTACCTAATCTGTGCAAATGCATTTATGATTACCTTCATCCAAAATGTGGTGGTGATCTCAATGCATTAATCTACCCACCATGCTTTAATTGGCAAACTCTGAAAAATCTGTGATGACCAACAGATGAGGAAAAAACAGTGTTCTTGAATTATGTTTTGAATTTGTCACAAACAAAGGCTCAAGAACTTTTGTTTCCAATACCAGGATGCCGAGTGGCCCCTCCTACCAGGCGTTGGACTAAGATCTAATGATGTATATCCTCGTGGTTCGAACCCCCACTCCTGGTATGGGTAAGCTTGTCACACTGACTTGAGCTCTGTTAGCCACATTTAATGATCTTGTGATGGAGTTGGGGAGGGATAAGCCTCCACCAACCCATACGAATCGAAACAAATTGAGCCGTTCCCGTTCATTATTGAAAGTGTAGGTAATTTTCACCCTGGACAATTCCCAAGAAAAGAAAACCATCAAAATGCTGACATGATGTGAAACGGGGCCATCAAGAAGGGCTTGGCAGATCCTGTCAAATGTTAGTTTAGGCTTGACCAATTGAAAAAAAATTGGAACTCATACCTCAGATGCTCTACGGAACTAAATCTGCCATTTAGCATGTCTTAAAGGCTGGCCCATACACCTTTGGCCATTATCACTTTATGCTGTTTCCACTATACGTCGGGACCCCCCCCGTAAGCGTATTGCCTGGTGGAAGTCTGAATCGAGATGGTAAAATTTCGACTGCCTAACTACATTTGTGAGCTGATGGCAAAGACCTTGAAAATGGTATTATAATCCTAATTGGCTGGAGATGTAGAGAAGGGTGGGGATTGTGGGAAACATTTGAAAAAAAAAAGTTTTGCTCTACCAAGTAGTTGTTATTAAGTACAACGTTTGTGTTAAAGTCGAATTCCAATTTTCGAAATTTTTACTTATTTAACCTCATTTGTGAAACAAACTATTAGAGATATTGGGTTAGAGACCATCACATATTTCGTGTTTGTAGTATACCCCGACCTTCTCGACACTCCTGCCAGTTTGGTGATGATACAATGGTCAGGGGCTTTTTGCAATAACTCCGAAAAGGTTGAATTGAAAATGGTCGAATAACCCCTTTGAAAAAATTGACGTCTGCTAGTCCTGACGGAGCTAACATAAGACCGTACTGCTCGGCGGATCCTCTGCGATTGAACACAGGTAGACGTGATGCGTTTTGAAAGTCACCATATACCTGGTTTGGAAAACAACAAGCGAGAATCTAAAGGAAAATCCTGGACAGATTAATCTAACGGTGTATGGGGGGGGCACAAAGACTGGTATTATACAACCATTGCTAGACAGGCCCGGGTTTCCATTGGTCGTTCTATATACCTTTCCATACTATGATTTCCTTTGACTTCCAAACTAATGGTGCAATCCCCTAGCCATAGTAATTTGTAAACAGAACACCCCAGCATTAGTTCCTATGTGATGGTGACTGGCTTTATTACCATCAAGACATAACACTTGAATCACCCCATGAGGGTTCTTTAGATTTATGAGTGATCCTTTTATTTATAGGGAGTGTTTTATGGCTCTCCCGTGTCTGCAGGGTACGGGGAGGAGGATGCAACTATTGGAATGATGTCTTTTTTGCATTAACATGGTTAGACCCATTCACTTACCATGGTGTTGAGCCAGGTACAACAGTGTACGTATAATTATTGTCCTTTACTGTCATTCATTCTGAAACATTCCTTTGGGTTTCGGGCCAAGGCAAAAACAGTGAAGCTCCAGAATATCTGAAGGTTTTGGGATGTGCATACAGATAAGCAGGACACCCAGGGTATCCCCACGTTCCAAGATTCACTATTAGTCATTCTTCTCTAGCTGGAGAAGAAAATTTCCCTAGCAGCAGTTTTGCAGCTACAATGGATGGACTGGAAACCTTGGGAGACCATTTATAATGACCAAAGGAATATAAAGGATAACTCCGCTAAGGATGAAGAGAACAACGTACGACCGTAGAGATACCTCCAGCCTGAGGACTGCCGGATGTGGGCGCCGGACCAGACTACCACAGTCCGGCGATCGCCACTATAACTTGGGAACGTGGGAACCGGAAACAACAAATATTCCCATTAATTATCGGGATGAAACAAATATTACTGCTTGCTCCTAACTGGATGGGGTGTGAGTTAAAGCCACAGAAACAGATGTGGATGAACATAACAATCAGGTGGGTCCCTATTGTTCTAAGTGGATGGCTCCAAAATGATCTGTGGTGCTGCTAGATTGGTCAAGGGATGCCCAGATTTTGACTCGGCACTGCAAGGTGCTAGCGGTTCGTTATGCAGACTGAAAATGAGCCCAACAGTGTTTTGATTGTCCTGAGTATCAGTCTGCAGCCGACAAGCTTGCCAGGCCATTGTCAAAAATACAGGCATCTCGTTTACTTCTTGATAACACTTGCAACTTTATTGCAGCTAATGAGTCACCCCACTGGGGTTAGGGGGGTTCCTTTTATATCTGGGCTCACGGTTCTTTACACTTGTGACTTTACAGCAGCTTAGTGATTACCCCCCAGGACTGGGGAGGGTGGGGGGGTCCTTGATATCTTAGCTTCCAGGTACACTGTGGACTTTACAGCACCATTACTTATGCCCCCCCCCCCCCCACGCCTTGGGGGACAGGGTTGCGGCGGCGGCCTTAATTGTCCTGGGCTCATGGACCACTTGTGACTCCGTTACTAGAGCTTCTTAATGATTGCCTCCCAGCGTTGGGGGAGGGGGGTCCTGGTGCCTGGGTCATGGTACACTCTGTGCACTCACTTGCCAGCTTAAAGTGTCCCCCCAGCGGGATGGGGGGTAGGCTGGGGGTCGACTTGAATCTTGGGGCTCACTGTACACAGTAGCTTAGTGATGACCCCCAGGATTGGGGTTGGGGAGGGTGGGGGTCATTGATGTCCTGGGCTCATGGCCGACACATTGTGACTTTACTAGAGTTACAGTGATGGTTTCTGGATGTGCATTTGGCTGATGGGGCGAAAAGGAATAATTTGCATGGCTCCGCGCACTGTCCCTAAACGCAGGCTTCCACCTAAAGTTTTGGGATTTGTGCTGGATTGGGCCGTGTAAATACCTTCTGTTTTAAGAAGGCTTGATTGTGCTATGTTACATTATAGATAGAGCTCCCTTTCATATTTTGACCTCTCTCCTCAGAATAGACCCCAAGTGACACTCCTTGATGTTATCTAGAAATTCAAACCAACAATTACCAGCAATATCATACAAATGAAAGTCTGACGTTAGAAAATGCTGTGACAACAGCCAGAAAAATTGTATTTTGCCAAACTATCTCACTCAAACAGGTATTGTCATGTTAACACCACACACATTATGATTTCTGTTACACAGTGCTATGACAACCGCCAGAAATGTGGCATTTTGCTAAAGTATCTCACTGAAACAAGCATTGTCATCCCCATTAGCCACACACCTAACCTGTATACATGTATCTCACTGAAACAGGTATTGTCATGTCCTCTTCTTATTCTTCCCACTCCGGATTACACACCTACCTCCCAAAACCACCAACACCCCCCATCCAGCTCAAGCTGTTCAGATCTGCACAGGGAGGGCACCCATCGCTGGGATTAAGGGTGCCAGATATGTGTGTGAGGGGGTCCCTATGACCCTGGGGCCCTATGCATATGCATATTCGGCATAGCAGGGGAAACAACCCTGACTGTACATTACTGTCCATGTATCTACTACTGCACACCATTTTAAAAACATGAAACTGTTTTCTTCACTTAAACTGCTTTAACCTTCCTAGCGCACTGCCCGTATCGCGCACGGGCGATCGAGGCAGTGTACACAGTACACTGCCTGTCGTTTCCGGCTTCCCGCCGGAGCTCTACACGCAGCTGTTGTCATTACTGACAACAGCTGCGTGTGAGAGAAAGCCGGCGCTCCCTATTAACCTTCTGAGCGTTCTCCCCGAATTAACTCGGGCAGAGTTTCATGCATCATGAAACTCAGCCCCAGTTAGCCGGAGGAACGCCCGAGGTCTCGCCGTCTTCTGACGGCGGTCGGGAGCATCGGCATGTATGCCGATGCTTCCGGGTCCGCCCCCGATCGCGTCACCTGTGACGCGAAGGGGGCGGGGGTAGGCGGCGCCTTTCTCCAGCATAAGTCCGGCGTCTCCAGTGACGCCGGGCTTATGTTTAGAACCCTGAGCTGAGCTGGCAATCCTCTGAGCTGAGCCCGTGGCACGGTTATAAAAAAAACGTGCCACGTGGCAAACGCTCAGAGGGTTAACATGGAGGTCTATGGCGGAAACCAGGAAATGCTGCAGCGATGAAGACCATTCCTGCAGCTTTCCGGGGAGGCATAGGGTCTCCCCGCCGCCGGCTTCCCCGGCGGTTGAGAGGACCCTGTTCACTGAACGAACAGGGTTCGTCTCAACCGCTAGGGAGGTTAAAACTAGTTTTGCTTTGTGTAGAATGATAGCACAAAGTTATTCCCCTGCCCATTCACGTCCAGGAAACAGTACAAAGGCTTTTTCTCCAGCTCTGTGCCGGGTGTCACTGGTACAATGTCCTCTTCTTATTCTTCCCACTCCGGAACACACACCTACCTCCCAAAACCACCAACACCCCCCATCCAGCTCAAGCTGTTCAGATCTGCACAGGGAGGGCGCCCATCGCCGGGATGGAGGGTACCATATTTGTGTGCGAGGGGGTCCCTATGACCCTGGGGCCCTATGCATATGCATATTCGGCATAGCTGGAGAAATAAACCTTGCTGTACATTACTGTACAAGTATTTACTACTGCACACCATTTTAAACACATGAAACTGTTTTCTTCAGGTAAATTGCTGTAAAGCTAGTTTTGCTTTGTGAAGCATTACAGCACAAAGTTATCCCCCTGGCCAGTTACGTCCAGGAAACAGTACAAAGGCTTTTTCTCCAGCTCTGTGTCCGGGTGTCACTGGTACAATGAGCTCTTCTTGTTCTTCTTATGTATTTCCCAATGACCATTGTTTTCTTCCTGGTAACACACATAGTCAGTCCCACTCTTTGGTACATGTCTTATGTTAGACCCAGCGGACCCCTGTGCATGGCTTTGCAGATCACACCTTGAGAGGTGGGAGGTATGTTCCTAGGCTGGACACAGGGACACTTTACCTTTCACTATCACTGCAATGTATAAGGTAATGATTACAATTAATATGGCAACTTTATTTTCTTTGTAGCTATAACATTTGCATAGTTATTCAAAGACTTAAAGATTGATGGACCAGTTCCACTACAGGGCTTGTACTGAGGTTTAGCAAGCAAACAATTCCAAAACCCCATTTTTTTACAGCATTAGCCTTTTGTGTGTTTTTTTAGCATTATCTGAAACAGAAAACACAAATAATTAAAGTAAAAAGTTACGCAATACCATGAGCTACAATGAGCATCAACAGTGTAAAGGTACCCAAACTGTAAAATACGGGCAGATATCAGTATTTACAGTGCATTATGTTACAGCCTTATTCCTAAATTATTATTTCCCCTCAGAATTCTACACACAACACCCCATAATGACAATGTGAAAAAAGTTTACTTAAGATTTTGCCGAACGCATTTTCCTGATCATCCTTGAGATGTTTCTGTAGCTTAAGCCCCCCATACACCTTTAGCTCACTCCACACAATTTCCTTTAGGTCTACCAACAACTATGTGGTGCCGGGTCCTCCCTGATAGAATACATAGTGATTGGAAGGTCACTGGCGATGTCAAGTGCCAGTCCTCCCGAGGAAGAATACCTAGTTGATTGAAGTATATATCACTGCTATGGATGTGTCCCGGTCCCCTCCCTGGAATATAATACATAAGTGAGTTGGAAGTTATACCACTGCTAATTTAGTGCCGTTCCTCCCTGATAGATACTAGGGATTTGAAGGTATATATCACGCTATGTAGTGCCGGGTCCTACCTGATAGAATACATAGTGATTGGAAGGTATATATCGCTGCGAAAGCTCCTCATATTACATGATTTTGGTGAAGAAAATGTAAAAGTTAAGTAAAGATAGTTATATAGTAAATAAAAAGAACTACTCAAACAAAAGTAGACCCTATGATGCCATGCTCAGCCTGGCATGATGCAGGTATAGCTGTCTATGGTTGTGGTCTACATTGACACTTATGGGTGCATAACTTGTCTCTCAACCCCCCACATAATGTAACAGACATGAAAGGCAGATTCAGAACTACCTTGCTGAACGGTTATTTGTCATAAAAGTTGATGGCAGTCCACATGAACATTATCAGCAGATCAGGTCTATCTTTGTAGATAAGAGCACATCAGGGCCTTTAGTCCCTTCATTTTGAACCTCAATAAATGATATTTTATTTGGATGGCTCCAGGGACTCATCACACATTTTGGCACTATCTTGTCTGATTAGTGTGACCTAATGTGATTTTTACTTGTCTTTACAGCCACAACAAATCATTGCAAGAAATCAAATATAAGTTGTATTATTTGTGATTGTACAGCCCCTGGAGAACTTTGTACCTAGTTATAGGAGCCTACAATAGAAGATCATGGCCTGGTCATAGCCTGATCCTATCCTCATGCTTTTTATTCCTGATAATATACTTTACTTTTTTAAATAGATCATTAACTGCAATCATTGAAAACCTGAATGTTCTTTGCACGTTGCACACTCAGTAATAATTAACTTTAGTGTTACCTGTCATTATTTAGCTTGTGAAATTTCACAGCTTTTTTCTCAGTAGGACCTGAGATCAGAGGACTATCCATGATGGGGGGAAGAAGAGACTCTTCTAGTGGGAAAGCCGAACATGGGACTGAAAAGTTACATCTCAAACGTGAGCTTGGCCTGGTTAGTGCCGTGTCAATGATAGCCGGCACCATGATTGGCTCTGGTATCTTCATGTCACCTCAGTGGGTCCTCTACTACATGGGCAGCCCTGGGGCCAGCCTGTTAATATGGGCAGCCTGTGGCATCTTAGCAATGTTGGGTGCTCTTTGCTATGCTGAACTTGGTACTGTCATTACGGAATCTGGAGGGGACTATGTTTATATTTTACGAAATGTTGGCACCTTACCGGCCTTCCTCCTGGCATATACATCGGTCATTGTGGTCAGACCAGCCGGGATATCAGCTGTCTCTTTAAGTTTTGCAGAATATGTGGTGGCAGCATTTTACCAGGACTGCCCCCCGCCTCAGGTAGTTCTGAAGTGTACAGCGGCTGCTTGTATCCTCGTCCTGAGCATCATCAACTGCCTCAATGTCAGACTTTCTGCTGCAATTATCAACATCTTCACAGCCGCCAAGTTGTTGGTCTTGTTGGCCATAATTGTGGGCGGCATGGTCCTCTTGGCCCAAGGAAATACCCAGGTCTTCCAGAACGCATTTGAAAACACAGCTGTGGGGTTTGGACCAGTTGGAGTGGCTTTTTATCAAGGACTTTGGTCCTACGATGGATGGAACAACCTGAA
>CM070035.1:14032884-14044512 GCA_036250615.1 Ptychadena robeensis | reverse complement strand
CACTGTACACACAGGGATGGGGGCATACATGGAATACACACACTGTACACACAGGGATGGAGTACATATGGACTACAAATACATTGTACAGTGTGTAGTCCATGTGTGCCCCATCCCTGTGTGTACAGTCCATGTATGCCCCATCCCTGTGTGTACAGTGTGTTTATAGTCCATGTGTGCCCCCATCCCTGTGTATAGTGTGTATAGTGTGTATAGTGTGTATAGTGTACTCCCTAATGACCCACAGTTTCATTATAATTTTAATTTAATAAAAGGTTTGGCCTCTGACCTTGCCCAAGTTTTTAAAAGTGTGTATTTGAGTTTGACACACATCCTGTAGACCAACGAAAGGAACAATTGAGAAGAAAAGAGGGACAGCTCCCCCAAATGAGTAACCCTTGGTAACTACCTACTCACCAGTGTCATCAGGATGTTGTATTTCCTGTCTGCCTCCCGCCATTGGGTCATTTAGATAATAATTTGCCTTGTTGGTGTCAGCCCTTTGCCTTGTATTTGTCACTTATTTGCATTGCAGGCTGAAGGTGCTGGGAAGCTGGACGTGGATCATATCTCTTGGTGTGGCACTTTCTACTTTCGGCTCAGCCAATGGAGTGTTCTTCAGCGGAGGGCGCGTGTGCTACGTGGCAGCCAGGGAGGGTCACTTGGTGGGCATTCAGCAATACAATTATTCCTCCATGATAATAATCATTTTATGTATTCGCACCTTTCATTTATATTATTATTATTTTTATTATTATTATTTAAATCTTTTGTATCTTATGTATTTTTTATAATTGTTGTGAACATTTTTCGCTTACAGCCCAATATCCTCTCGATGGTTCATGTAAAGCGGCTCACGCCCTCCCCTGCCCTCATCCTAACAACCACCATCTCATTAATAATGATCATTCCCTCTGACTTCAGCAGTATAATCAACTTCTTCAGGTAGGTGAACACATTACATCCACAGTTTTCCTTCCTCTCTTTAGAGTAGGGGTGTCAAAGTCCGGCCCTGGGGCCAAATCTGGACCGCAGTGTGATTATATTTGACCGTGAGATTGTTTTTTCAAATTGTATGAATGGCCCAGATGTGTCTTTTATTTGACATTTGATGTCACATGTGTAATACAGAGACCAAAAATATAAATGCAACACTTTCCGTTTTGCTCCCATTTTGCATGAGCTGAACTCAAAGATCTGAAACATTTTCTACATACACAAAAGACCCATTACACTCAAATAGTGTTCACAAATCTGTGTAAAATAAGCACTTCTCCTTTGCTGAGATAATCCATCCCACCTCACAGGTGTGGCATGTCAAGGTGCTGATTAGACAGCATGAATATTGCACAGGTGTGCCTTAGACTGCCCACAATAAAAGGCCACACTGGGCTGCCTTGTGGGGGTGGGGGGTTGGGGGAGAAAAGCAATCAGTATCTGTATCCTATATCTAATAAATAACCAGGACTAATTGTGACATTTTGACTAGTTCATTTGAGGTTTATTTGCAAATCCACTGAACATGGTTCATGGTTCATCATCACCAAAGTAGACCAAAGAGACGTAGAGAAGGGTTGTAGTTTTTGCATAAATGAAGTTCAAAGTTAAAGGGGACCTACCACCAGAAGTCCATCATTGCATGAATGGCACTAGTGTCGATAATAAAGCTAGCCATACACGTGTCGGATTCCATGTCCAATCGATTCATCATCCGATCGATTCCGGCGATTCTGCCGGGAATCGCAGGTGTGATCAATCGGCCAATTAAGAGTATCCATCGCAGCATACCACCTTGTCCAACGGATTCCGGAACGGATCCGTGTCCGATTGTCCACCTCACAACTGGCAACTCCCCCTGTTCCGGACAGAATCGCATGAGAAAGACCAACATGTTGGTTCTCCATCGGATCCGATTCTGAGCCCCTGAACGATCGGACCTGATCGATCGGACAAGGTGGGCTGCATGCGATTCCGGCACAATCGTTTCGCGTGCACGCGCCCGGAATCGATCGTGCTGGAATCCGGTGCGAATCCGACACGTGTATGGGGGCCTTAAGGAGGATTGCATCCAAAAAAACAACAACACTTACCCGTAAAGAGTCATTTAAGAAGGTCACTTGCAGCCCCTCCTCTCTACCTGGCTATTATGACGCGTGCTGCAGAAAAGAGATAAAAAAATGCAACCATTTCGACGATTTCTGTTACAATCGTTTTTATTGAATTTTCAAAGACAAGGTTACAAATGATCACCGAAATGTCAAAGACAAAATTACAAATTGTCCAACTTTACCAAGGTAGGTGAATATCAGGCGAATGCCATTCCACCAAACGAAAAAAACAATCCACACAAAAATAAATACTATAGTCAACCAGGAAAAGAGAAAAAAAAAAGAAAAAAAGAGGGGGGGGGGGGGGGGGGGGGGGGGGGGGAGACAAAAGACAAAGAAGAGGGAAGAAAAGAAAAAGAAGATGATGAAAGAAATGCCCAGGGAGAAAAGGAGGAAGGGTCTCTGGGGAGAGGGGGAAAGGCCACTTCAGGAGGATAGAAGGTAGTGGGAGAACCCCTCCAAGCGCAGATAGGCGATCCACGGGGACCAAACCTTTAGGAACTTGGGTTGCCTGTCAAGGATGGCAGTCAATTTCTCGTTGATAAAGCAGCCCATGAGGCGCTGCTTAACCTCCGTGAAGTTAAGCGTAGGTTGACGCCAAGACCGAGCTATCACCTGGCGAGTGGCCATAAAAACAAAAGAAGCCAACCGGTCCTGAGATTTGGTCAGGGACGAGGCCTTCCGGTGGAGCAAAGCCTCCCATGGGTCACGGGCAATGAACACCCCAACAGAGTGCGCAAAAATTTGTAAACTCTGATCCACAACCGCTGGACCCGCGGACAGGACCACCAGATGTGGAGGAGGGTACCTCTAGCTGAACAACCTCGAAAAAACGGCAGGCACAAATCTGGACAAGCGATCCGGTGTCATGTACCATCGCAGGAGAACCTTATAAGAGTTCTCCAGTGCGAGGACATTCAAAGAGCAAGAGGCCGTACGAGACACCAGCACAGCCCACTCTGACTCGTCCAAGGAGGAGCCTAAGTCCTCCTCCCATTTCAACATGTACGGAAGCTTGGTCAACGTCTGGGGGGAAACAAAGGAGCGATAGAGGAGGGAAATGAGGCCAGAAGACAGAGGAGAATAAAGGCAGCGGTGCTCAAAATCAGATAGAATAAGCAGCGAAGAGGAGGAGGAGCGAGACAGCAGGGAAGTAAGGAAATGATGAAGCTGCTGATAGCGGAAAGAGGCAGAGGACGGCAACTGGTAAAGATGCTGAAGATGAGCAAAAGAGATAACCCCATTGATGGAGTAGAAGTTATGAGTATGTTTCAAAAGGGTCGAAGGCCAAGCTCTGAAAGCCTGAGGGTCCATTTGGCCGGGGGGAAATAAAGGGGAAAACAAGACGCAAGAGGGAGGTGGGACGACAGCAGTCGAAATTTCCCCCTAACCGAGTCCCAGAGGCGTAAAGAGTGGGCAAGCGTAGGGTCAGGGACAGGGGGGCGTAAAGCAGCGGGGATCCAAAGCAAATTGTGTATGGGCAGGGGGGCGACATCCACAATGTTGCAGTGTACCCACAACGGCAACTCGGACAAAGAATGGAGGGCCATTTCAATGATTTCGAGTTAATTGCAAAGCCCCTGAACATGGTATCATCACCAAGCTTGCTTGAGATGAAGAGAAGGGTTGGGGATATACTACAAGAAAAAAGTATGTCTCTAACACAAATAGTTTTTGCACAAATGAAGTTCAAAGTCAAGTCAAAATTTCGAAAATCTGAATTTCAACTTTATTTTTTAACTTAATTTATGCAAAAACTGTACTAGAGCAAAGCTTTTTTTTGGAAATGTTCCCACAACCCTTCTCTACATCTCCAGAAATTTTGGTGATGATACCATGTTCAGGGGCTTTGTAATCAGCTCACAAATTTAGCAAGTCGAAAAATTCGACCATCTCTACTGCGGAACATATGGAGGAGCCCGACATCTCTGAGTGCAGTGACAGCAGGTAAGTCCCTAATCTCTGTTCTTCATTGCAATATACACAGACACATTTTCCCATAGAAAAACCATTATAAACACCCCCAGTGGTCACTCATGATATTACACTCTGAAACCTGGCAAATAAAGATGGAATCTCTCATATGATTCCAGGGAGCAGCAGGTAAGTATATTTTTTTTAGGATTGTGGAGTGCTATGCCACCATCATACCAGCTCAGAGGTTAGTCAAACTTTCATTTTACAAATGTTTTTCTTAGATTTTCAGTATACATCCGCTTTAAGGTGAGACTTTGATTAGAAGAATTTTAACTTGACTTTGAACTTAAACTATGAAGAACTCCATGTGCTAGAGCACAACCCTTCTCCACGTCTCCAGCTATTTTGGTGATGATGATTATTAACTCCCAAATGCAGATAGTTAAGATTAGAAAAACAATGATTTGCCCATCTCTAGTAACCAGTACCAGGGGTTCTGTCTGTAGGGTTCAGGTAATCAATAGTGCTGCCCATGATATTTATGCATTTGGGTTTTTATTGTTGTAGACGCATTGGTGACCACAAATGACCCCTTACAATTTCTCACATCATTTTCCAGTCTGTGTGATTGTTGTTCTTACATTACGTTCTGTATATTCCAGACATGGCGGATTGTGTCTGGACATTTTTGTGTACACAGCCATATATTCTGATTACTGTCATGTTGTTTCCTTGTCTGCGTTCAGCTTCACAGCCTGGCTCTTCTACGGCACGACCATCGCCGGCCTCATTTTTATGAAGATTAAGAAGCCGGATATTCCCCGTCCGTATAAAGTAAGTCATCGCAAAAGTTCTGCTATGATCCCTGTGATACAAATACAATATGTATCCAACCAGTAATATTCTCTGAAAATTCGTATCACAGGAGATTGGTGTTGTACTGGAGCTCCGTTACACAAGTATCAACATCATTCAACATCATCCTCTCTGGTCTCCCTCTAACTAGACTGTCACCTTTTCAGTCCATCATGAATGGCGCTGCTAGACTCATTTACCCCTCTAACCGCTCCTCATCTGCTGCTCCTCTCTGCAAATCTCTACACTGGCTTCAAATTGTCCAGAGAATCAAATCCAAAGTCCTGTGCCTTGTCTACAAATCACTCCACACCTCCTGTCCTCCTTACATCTCCAACCTGGTACATAAATACACCCCTAACCGCCCCCACCGCTCCTCCAGTGACTATTAATGACATCCCCTCTCATAACCTCTACACATGTACGGCTTCAAAACTTCTCTAGGGCCGCTCCTACTCTCTGGAACTCTCTCCCTCGCCCCATCAGACTTGCTTCCACCTTCACCTATTTTAAAAAAGCCCTGAAAACCCACCTCTTCAGTCTCGCCTACCCATCTTCTCACTCCTAACATCACCACCATGCCAGTCCAATCCTACCTATTGTATACTTTGTTGCCCAACCTATTAGATTGTAAGCCCGTCCGGGCAGGATGCAACCTGGAATAGAGTCGGCACAGATATCTTCCGCACAGGGACCGGCATACCCCACACATGCCACCTGTGGCCTCTGCACAGGCGATGCTGGGCTATGTTTGGGTGTCCCCTGCTTACTGTCCATCACAGGTTGGGTGGGGATAGTCTAAAGGGAACCTGACTCAAGTAAACCTGAAGTGGATACTTTTAGCACATTTCATGTGCTGATAAACTAGGCTTATACTCGAGTATATACAGTACTTTATAGTAACTTTCTAGTACTGTCATTATAACGTATTAGAGTTCGTCTCATTCTCATTATTTTTGTTTCAGGTTACGATCATTATCCCAATTATAGTGCTGATCGCCGCTGTGTATCTGGTCGTGGCGCCCATCATCAGCAGTCCGCAGCTGGAGTATCTCTACGTCATACTCTTCATTCTCTGCGGAGTTATCCTTTACATTCCTGTGGTCCGTTATAAATGGTCTCCCAAAGGTTTCCAGTCCATCACTCTGTATCTGCAGCTGCTGATGGAAGTTTCTCCAGCTGAGAGGAATGAGTGAGATGAAGCCTGGAACCTGGATCGGTACTTTCACCCTCACTGAACTTCCTCACGCTTATTTTACCCAACATGTGTGACAAATTCAGTAATGGTCAGGTCATTGAGATAGCTGGGCTTGATGGTGTTGGATGTCCTCCAACATGGAAAGGATGGGTTGGATATGACTTAGTAGACTAGATATATATAGTATAGTGAATAGGAGTCTGAAAGGGGTCGCTACTAGAGATGGTCGAATTTTTCGACTTGCTAACTTTGTGAGCTGATTGCAAAGCCCCTGAAAATGACATCATCACCAAAATTGCTGGAGATGTAGAGAAGGAAAATGTGAAAAAAAAAGTTTTGCTCTAGCACATGTAGCTTTTGCATAAATTAAGTTCAAAATTAAAGTCGAAATTCCGATTTGAAATTTTCGACTTGAATTTGAACTTAATTTGTGAAACAACTGTTCGTGTTAGAGACATACTTTCTTTTTTGGAGTGTACCCCCAACCCTTCTCTACATCTCCAGCAAGTTTGGTTTTGATACCATGTTTAGGGGCTTTGCAATTAACTTGAAACTGTCGAAATGGTTGAATTTTTGAAAAAAAAATTGACCATCTCTAGTCATATAAGATGATGTCATACTTCTACTACATCTTCAGATCAACAATGTATCCATGCAGTCATCAATATTGTGTCTCTTTTGTTTTTATTGTGTCTATTTTGTACTATTTTGTAGCATTTACCATCCTTCTACTAAATAATTATTACACAATGTACAGTGTGTAACTCTAAATCTAGAATTTGTCTTATTTCTATAAAGTTCTGTTTACTGTGTTTGGCCCATGGTGATTGTGAAAAAAATGTTAGGAAAAAACGTGCGGGGGGCACTTTACCTCCATATGCATACAGAGCGGCCAACTTGTGGGCAGATAACCTGCAATTTAGGGCGGGTTGCCCATGGTTCAGTGGCATCTCTCCCTATTAATAAGCATTAGGCCAGGGCTCCCTTACAATTTGGCAAAACTATATTTGGCAATTTGTCGAAAAATAGTAGTGGCGTGTCTTCTGTACACACCCCACCCCAGGGGGGCCCGGAAAATCGTTCAGTATGGGGCCACATGAATGCTAACGGCGGCCCTGGATCAGAAAGGCTACTGCATAGGGAGCTATGGATTAATCGCACAGGAAGTTGTTGATTTTCTCCACCAACGTACTTCGATTGACAAACAATCAACCAATAAAACTGACATGTCGGATCAAGGTTGAATAGATTTTTGGTCAAATCCGATTTTGACCGATTTTGGTCGATCGTTCAGGGTGGGCAGAACTTGATTGATCGCCGAACAATCACCACGAAAACGTGCAATGATCGATCAGGCAAAATTTGAGTAAAAAATTGACCTGTGTATGGCTACCTTTAGTCAGTGACAGTGTATAAGGAGGAAGTTACAGGATTGATGTCACCTTACCACCAAAGTATGGTGTCATGTCCTAGTCAAAACGATTATTACATTTTTAAGTTTAAGACAATTGGGTAAATCCCTTAACCTGGCTCTGCATTGAAATATACACATGATAAACCCCCCCAGTGGCCACTCGCAATATTGCACCTGGAGTTAACCCCCGGAAGCCTGGCAAATAAATCTCTCATTCGATTCCAAGGAACAGCAGGTAAGCAGATTTTTTAGGATCGTGGAGTGCTTTTCCACCATTATACCAGCTCAGAGGTAAGTCAAACTTTAATTTAAATATATATTTTTTCGATTTTGTGTATACATCCGCTGTAAGTTAAAAATCTGACTTTCAAAAGTCAACATTTTAAAAATACAATCTCAAAAAATTACCATATGTCAACAAGAAAACAAAAAATGACTAATGGGCAACCATAATTGATCCCCCATGAATGTCATTTTCTTTATGAGGACTGAGCCATGGAATATAAGAAGCCACTAACAGTATCTAGCAGCCCATCCAGATATGATACAAGTGGACTGGCAACAGCAGGAACCAAAAGGATGATGTAAAGCAGTGGTGGGCAACTGAGGTGATATGGAGGGCCACAAGTGCGGTCCTTGGCATCACTAAAGGGCCGCACATAACATGTAGGACCCCCAAATTTGATAAGAAAAGCCGGGTCAGCCTGTGACCACTACACATGGTGATATATAGAATGCCCCATATACAACAACAGGCTATGTTCCTCATAGATATTATCAAAGTAGTCTAGTGGAAGCATAGGTACTCGCTGTCTGGGTCACTCATTAGCTTTCATGTATAGCAATAAGCGTCCTCAGCTAGAGGCTCAGCGAGTCCCTCTCTTCCTCTTACCATTTTAAAAAGTTCCCAGGTGAGAATGCGTCGGTGGAGGATTGGTGAACAGGTGAGTTCCTATGCCATATGCATTAACAGGTTTAGGGGGCCGCAAGTGGAGCACCAAAGGGGTCCGCCAAACAACACCCAAAGGGCCGCATGTTGGGCATCTGGGAAGTAAAGAATAGAGAGATGGGCCCATGGTCAGGGACGCGCGAGGGGTCAGAGACCGTGGCGAATTAGGCCTACAAATGATCATAGTTCAAAGCATTTCTTTTTTTTACAAGGAATATACTAGCGGATGAATTATTTTTCCCCAAATATACAGAAAGTAAAGAATGGTGAGTTATGTGTGAGCATTCCCATGTGTGGAGCCACAAAGTTATCTCTATTCGGGCTCAGACACAGCCCAGCAAAGGATCTGTCCAGACAAAGGCTGTATATATTACAGTGCCCGCTGCCCCGGACCCCGTGCCCTCCTTCTATTGCCGGCCCATGTATTCTATCGCATGAGAACCCTGTGTATAGTATATGTTCTCAGGGAGGGAACAATGCGTCTCTGTGTGTCCTCATCAGTCTTTGATTATAAGATGTAACACGGGATATCATGGTGCAGTCTAGGGGTGATCCCTATAATGTAGGGAAAGGATCTAGAAATGTATCAACTGACAAACTGTAACTATAGAGAAAGGAAGGAAGATGCTTCATGGAGTTTTTAGGGTTTTTATGTCAGGCTTTGTAGGTTTAGCTACACTCAAGCTCAAACTTCGTTGTTGTACTTATTCATACTTTAAAGCAGTGGTGGGCATGTGCAGCCCTCAGCATCACTGAAGGGCCACATAGAACATTTGACATCTATACTGACTTGTATAAGAATTTAAGAATGAAAAAAGTACAACAGGCAGAGCTAAAAGACATTATTTTTTAAATTTCTTAAGAATAAAATTTGTCTAGGAATGTACTTTCTGGGGAAATTGAGGGAAATATATGGAATACAGCACTTAGAGGATGAGGCTGTGGGAACGTTGTACATAGAGGAGGAGGCTGTGTAGACAGGACATAGAAAAAGAGGCTGTAGAGACCAGACACATAGAGATGGAGGCTGTGGAGACCGGGCACATACAGATGAAGCACATAGGGGAGGAGGCTGTGGAGACCGGGCACATACAGATGAAGCACATAGGGGAGGAGGCTGTAAAGACTGGGCAAAGAGAGAAGGTTGTGAGGACAAGGCACATAGAGGAGTAGGGTAAAGGGACATGGCAAATAGAGAAGGAGGCTATAGAGACCAGGCACATAGAGATGGAGGCTGTAAGGACTGGTTAAATAAAGGGGGAGACTGTGAGGACTGGGTACATACATAAGGAGGCTGTGGGAACATAAAGGAGGAGGCTGTGAGGATTTGGACAAACCAAGGAGAAGGCAGTGAGAACTGGGCACATAAAGGAGTAGAGTATAGGGACTTGGCAAATAGAGAAGGAGGCTATAGAGACCAGGCACATAGAGATGGAGGCTGTAATGACTTGGTACATAAAAGAGGAGGCTGTGAGGACATAAAGTAGGAGGCTGTGAGGACTGGATACATTGAGGAAGAGGCTGCTGGGGTGTAAAATTGCTATTCGGATAACTCCAGACTAAAATTGAGGCTAATCCACTGCAAAGGAAGTTTGTATTATTGAGTTTAGTTTGCAGATGTAACTGTTTGGGGTTTTGGATAGTGGGAGTATTATTATTTGTCCAGGTGAACAACTGCAATGGCAAGAGATGAAAAAGTTTCATAAATATCACAGGAAGCAAAGGTGAGGGGAAACCTGCGAGACAATGGAGGTTTCATCTCTTCCTACTCCATCTTAAGGTAATAAGAATAAATTAAGGCCAGTACAATGAAAACGAATATATCTGATTTTCAGTTTATGACTACATGTTATCTCTATTGGCCATAATCCCAGCCAGGACAGGTTCTCTTTAGAAGACCTCACCAGCAGAAGTGAACTCTTCAGCAGCATGAGAATGTCATTTGTCATTGTAAGAGGTTTATTTAAACAGCTGTCCCTTGATGGGAAGAACATGGCGGCCGTGAAGTTCCCATGATAATTACACGTAATTACATAATTTATCAGCGGAATTATAACGAAGGAGCATTTAGCCGGAGACATCATTAGCGCCGGAGTCAGCAGTGGGAATCGCACATGAAATATGACTATGCGAGGTGATGACCTTTATGGGGATATTGAGGAACTGGGGAATATGATGATAATGACTTGACAGACGCTGACCAAACATTATCTGGGTTTTCACCATTCTCGATCGTGTCTTCGTACTCTGTATCCCAGCTAAAGTATTTTTCTTTCATGAAAGAGGAATCCATTGTATTTTAGGCTGGGAAGTGAGAAGATCTCATGCTTCCCCATACTCCTGGGCATACACATGTAGATATGGGCCAGATCGATGGACGCTTCGAGCGCCGTGAGCGCTCACGGCCATCTATCTGGCCCATATCTAATGCGGACATCCCAGTTTTCCAGTGGGACCCATCAATCCCGCTCGAAACAGGGATATCGGACATGACTGTAAATCATGGTCGATGTCCATTGCTTTGCATGGGGACTGCGGAGTCTCCATGCAAAGCATCGTTGGAGCTGGAGACACAGCAGTGTTGCGCCTTCAGCTCCTTTGATATTGGGCAGCAGCAGATGACGTCATCATGCAGGGAACCTCAAACGGCTGAAATATCGAGCCTTGTTTTCCCGACTTTTTGAGTATCAGGGAGGGGGGAAGTGGAGGTAAGTATCAGTGGGTGGGGTTTTTTACCCTATGATTGACTCTCTGCCATACATAATACTATACATGACAACCATACACTAGACAGGTCATGCCTTCTGGATTATACATATACTACATGGTTATGCATAGTAATATACAAGCTGCTATGCATAGTGTAGAAGGAAAGGTCTATATATTGGGCTATAGATACTATCAGAAGCTGTTTTACATAGACTTCAATCAGGACCCCATGGCTGGCCATAGACACTAGACCAGATGTGGCAAACTATGGCCCGCGGGCCATAATCAGCACTTTTAGCCTTTTAATACGGCCCTTAGTCACCTTGATGCCAAGATGCTCTGGCTCCCCTCTGCTCGTTTCCTACAATATATGGAGATAATGCCTGGAGGAGGATTACTTGTGTGTAGGTTTGTATGCATGTTTAAAGCTGGCCATACACCTTTAGATCTCTCTGTCAGATATCCTTTAGATCTACCA
>CM070035.1:13991855-14008196 GCA_036250615.1 Ptychadena robeensis | reverse complement strand
CCTGATAGAATACATAGTGATTGGAAGGTTGAGAAAGCTCCTCATATTACATGGTTTTGGAAGAAGAAAAGTTGAAATTGTACAGAGATTGTATGGTAAGATTGTAAGGTGTGTGGGGGCCTTTAGAGATGCTTTGGGCCTTAGGATAAATAGTTTATGAACTCAGGCCCAAAGGCAATATGACGTTGGCTGGAATATAAAAATTTCTTATTTCTAGAAATGTATAGTCTGAACATATACAAACATGACCTGGTTTTTCCTAAACACAATCCACTGAGTTATCTGGAAGCCGCTCCGTTCCACATTCCTCACGGTGCTCTCTGCCGATGGGGGTTAATCCTATTTTCCTCCAGATGTAAAGAGCTGCCCCCTTGTCATTTGTAATGACCTTAAATTATAAAGCACACCTGCTGTAAGCTCATTGCTGTCTATTCTGATATATGAAAGTATCTGTAGAGGAAAAGTGTAAAGTTATACAGTAACAGCTGTGGGAATGAGACCCACCATAGCGGAATGCTGGGTTGGGGAGAATTAGAGAGTCTGAACATAGGAACAAACATATTAGATTGCAGCTCACCTGTCCGTGCATGTTGGTGTCTATGGAAGTTTTCTTCCTAGTTGATCCAGTTAGTAACATACATTCTGCCTTAAGGTGGCTACACTCACTCCTCTGTATTTATGGAGGAGTAATAAAGCCACCCTATGGACACCATCCATTCTGTATAGACACTACAATAGGGATGGACCGAACTGTTCGCCGGAGAACAGTTCGGCGGCGAACAAGCATGTTCGCCCATCCTCTCGCCGGCGGACAGTACGGGTGTTCGACCCGCCCCGTTCGCCGACGAGAAGAAGATCTAAATTCTTTCTCCGGCAGGATCAGAACCTGCGAGATCATGCCGGAGGAAGAATCTTTTCACTACAAGACCGGGCATGAAGCCGGTCTTGTAGTGAAGAATCCGGCTTGGAGCAGGAAGTGACGTCAGTGACGTCACATCCTGCGCCCGTAACCAGAAACTATGCGTTCCAGGTTGCGGTCCAAGGACCGGATGTGACGTCACTGACGTCACATCCGGTTTTTCCGATTCAAATTCCCCGCCTAGAGGCGGGGAATTTGAATGTGTCCGCGAACAGGGCGGACGGCGGACTTATTTTAAAGTCCGACCTGCCCGTTCGCGGACAGTAAATGGCGATGTTCGCCCATCTCTAACTGCCAACTGTGTAGTATTGATCACAAATATTCTAATCACTACTTTTTATTGCGAATATTGACACTTCGAGAATCCGCGAAGATCTCAAATAGATTCTGCTGCAGATGGACCTCCCTGTTCCTGATTGATCCTCCGATTAGCTGTCTCCATCCACAAGTCACTAGCTGGCTTTGGGTCACATGTAACTCTCACAGTACAACACGTTTGACCCCCCAGATCTCATACCTCAGTAGTACAACCCTGACATTTTCTGGCTTAGTAACCAACCCCTGAGACTACCAGCAACTTTGAAGTGCCAATCTTTTATAGTCATATTCCAGCTGTCACACAGTGCTTTTCTCTTGTCAGATTTACCCTTACATATTCTTAGGCCTGGCATACACGCGCCGATTTTTCCGCTGACCGACGAGCGTGCGCGCTCGCGCCGCCGGTCGGCAGCAAAATCGGCCGCCAATCGGCGTGTGCCCACAGATCTGTCGCCCACAGCTCGGCCAGCCAGAGAACGGACATGTCGGATGTTCTCTGGCTGATGCCATTAATTTCAGTGAGCGTCTTTATTAAAGGGTGCCCGGCCAATTAAAGCAGCCCCAGAATGCAACGTGATGACGTCATCACGTTGCATTCCAGAGCTCATCGGAGCTCGTCTGTCTGCACACGTCTGTGGGTGTATGGCAGGCATTACTCTGACTTTCATCCCCAGATCTCCATCACCCTTAGAAATTCAACCTTTTTTTTGGATGATTAATTTACATTCCCAGTGTCACCCCCCTCACTGCAACCTTTCATAGTTATTCATGTTTCCCTGCAGTTATCCAAGTGACATAAATTGTATACATGTAACATTTAGCTGCGGCTGCCCAGACATGGAGAGCCTCCAAGTTGTTAGTACACATATGAGCTTTGTAATACTATTGCAGGTACGCAGAGCTAGCTTTTGGCCCCTCTTGAGTACCTAAGTACCACTTATGTGCACCCCTGATTGTATCTATAGCAGACAGGATCAACTGGTATCTTTATGCATTTATTGAACTGATCAATCACAAACCGTGTCATGGTTTATTAACAGGCCAATTGGAGACAAATAACAGAATTGAAGGTTTATGTCCAGTACTATACTCCAGTCTATAGCTGTTCAGTGCATTGACCTCCCTAGCGGTCAGCCCCTAAACGTCATGGTGCGCTGTATTCCATTATGATGGAGGTCTATGGTGTGCCCTCCTCAGCCGGACTCCTGGAATAGCTGTGGCTGGATAGAGGTTGGATCCGGGGAAAACCTGTCAACCCTCCCGTTTTGGCTGGAAAAATCACCTTTTTTATGTGGCTTTCCAGGCCAAATCCTGATTTCAAGAAATCCTGGACTTTTCCCGGATTCTTGAAATCACGCTAATTAAGCAGTGAGAGGGCGTTATACTTGCTGCCCATTTTCTGCACAAGCGGGGTAGGACATTAACAGGGAGAGTTTCCACTAGAGCGGTCACTCGCGGATGCATGCGGATAAAAACGCACGTACGACCACAATCATAGAAACCAATGGGCCAGTTTCCAGTTCTGCGGACGCGGTTTAGGGTGCGGTTTTGAACGCCACCCTACAGTGTTTTTATCCGCATGCTGGGCCCGACCGCTTGACCTTGCGGACAACCATGTCCATTGACATAAATGGACGATAAACTTTAATGATTAAAAAAAGAAATAAATGGACGCAGTAAAAATTCGCGTACGCAAATTTTAACCACGTCTATAGATTCTCTATGGGCGCGGTTGCATGCGGTCACCTGAGAGGCACACCCCAAAAAACGCTTCCCAACTGTGCGCAAAACCCAAACAGAGGACAAACTGGGTTTGTCAAAAACGCTAGGGAGGTTATTATGGGTTGAGGGTCTGCTTGCAATACTGGCTGTATTAGTACACAATAGTGTTGAGCGAGAATATTCGAATATATTCGACGAATATCTGACATTTGAGAATGTCACAATATTTTGCGAATGTGCGCTCGGATATTCGCAATGGCAGATATTTGTCATATTATGCTTCAACATTAGAGATGGTCGAATTTTTGACTTGCTAAGTTTGTGAGCTGATTGCAAAGCCCCTGAACATGGTATCATCACCAAACTTGCTGGATATGTAGAGAAGGGTTGTGGGAACATTTGAAAAAAAGAAGTGTTGCTTTAGCACATGTACTTTTTGCATAAATTAAGTTCAAAATTAAAGTCGAAATTCCGATTTTCAAAATTTTTACTTGACTTTGAACTTAATTTGTGCAAAAACTATTTGTGTTAGAGACATACTTTCTTTTTGAGAGTATACCCCCAACACTTCTCTACATCTCCAGAAAGTTTGGTGATGATACCATGTTCAGGGGCTTTGCAATTAACTCAAAATCGGCGAAATGGTCGAATTTTTGAAAAAAAATTCGACCATCTCTATTCAACATTGGTTACTGGCATACATCGCGCATATTTGTACGCATTGCTTATGGATTTGCACAATACGCACAATGCTTGTACTGGCTGAGATCACAGAATGAGGAAGAGAAGCTGTAAAGCTGGTTTGGGAACCTTTGCGAATAATTGCTTTATGAGTTAATTGCAAAGCAATTGGAAGGGTCGTGTAGATATTCCAAAACTAGTATTGCTCTAGCACAGACACACGAGAACCATGGGAAATATCCGTCCTGTTATGGTATTTGATCCATTGGCAGCTCTGCTCTGGACAAGATGCTCTTGTTTCCTGCAATGAGCAGAGATAATGCCTGGAGCCGCTTAAACATTTCCACAGTCTGACAAATGCCAACATGGTATGCCGAATGCCCAATGGGATGCCAATGGATGCTAAATGCCCAATGGGATCAGATATTGCAGATATGTGCAGCGGCACTTCTGTCAATGTGGCCAGAAGTCAAAAAGTTTTCCCATTCTTGCTGTAGCACATATAGTTTTTTACAAAAATTGCATTGATTTTACCCTTAAATCACACGCAGGGGGAGCTTGCCACCTCCCTGAAGAAGCCTAGGAATTGGGTGAAACACATCAAAGGATTTATATCCTTCCTGCGGCATTTCCATGACTTTTGTAGATTGGAAGGAGGATCTGCGACTTCGGAGGAGTTTCTTTATTGGATGATGTGACTAATATTTCATTTTAATAAATGTTCACTTTAATCCTATATGCGTTCTGATGTATTTGCCTTAAAAGTTCCTAGAGCTCAGCTTGCTATTAGGCGAGCAAGCAGAGTTGGATACGCATACGTACAATAACTATATTTACATTACACTGAAAGTTAAGTAGTTGTAAAATAGTTTATGGCAGTGGTTCCCAAACTTTCTTGCAGGGCCCCCTTTTCTATTTAGGAACATTATCGAGCCCCCCTCCTCCTCATTCAAACACAGGCTTAGAATGAGGATCTTCACCCCCCCCCAGTTTGGGAACCACTGGTTTATTCAAATATGTTGTTCTTCAGGGGTTTTACAATTAACTCACAAAGTCAGCTAGTCTTGTTATGTCCATGCATCACACTAAGCTGCAATGCTTTAAAGAAGAGCATAAAAGTGTACAATTTGCATTACATAGGTTTGTGGTGAAATGTGGTACCGTAGCACATTGAGGAAGAACTTCCATACTACTTCAGATCACTTTCTTTGGATGTTGCATTAGCCCATGTTATGTTGGTGCCTAGGATACATGGGGTTGGGGCATGACATTGGTTCTTAAATCTTTCCAAACTTGGGTCTCATGTCTGCGGAACATAACACCTGCAACTGGCAGTATATGGAAACAGGGCTGTGGTGTTATTAAAGGCAATCAATGATGAGGTCCTGCCAATAATGATGGATGACCTCAGTGCTTGCACTGACATATGCCTACCATATGGTCTGTGTAGCTCCTCAGTTTCTTTATTTATCAGTGTTCTCCATATTTGCAGAAAGGACATATTTATGTCCTTTGTACTTTATATAAAAATTAAAAGGAGTTCAGAAACACTAGTTGTATACAGGGACCACATCCTAATGTGCATGGAAGAGTGTAGGGTCAGGGTGTTTACCTTCCTGTACTTCATTCACCTGTTATTAGTGAAATCTGTACCCTGTACATCAAGCACAAACACATTTATTCAAATATATTCTTCAATAAATACAGATCCAGTTTAGGGTGCACCAAACACCTTTGTAAACCCTGATATTACCATACGCCATCCCTGTGCTGCACACAGCTAGTGAGGAGAGCGGGATTGTGGTAGAGGCCCAACAGGTCCATCTACTACAGGTTTCCTGCAGATGAGGGGCAGATCCAAGACCAGTCACTGCTGCTCTCTCTCCTTGTGCAGGATGACTGGTCTTGTCTTCGCCCCTTTTTATAGAGGTATAAGACATTGCTGGCTACAATTTTGCATGACTGCCTAGCCCAAAAAAAAGTTACCACCTGGATTTAACCAAGCAAATAGGTATGCGGCTCCTATTGGATAAATCTGGGGTTGCTGCAGTTGGTCAGGTCTAGGTTCAGCAACAGTATGTTCTCCAAGAATGAGATCAGCTGACTACCAGAATATACTGAATGACCAGGTTATTCCATCAATGGATTGTTTCTTCCCTGATGGCACGAGCATATTCCAAGATGACAATGACAGGATTAATCAGGCTCACATTGTGAAAGAGTGGTTCAGGGAGCATGAGACATCATTGTCACACATGGATTGGCCACCACAGAGTCCAGACCTTAACCCCATTGAGAATCTGTGGGATGTGCTGGAGAAGGCTTTGCGCAGCGGTCAGACTCTACCATCATCAATGCAAGATCTTGATGAACAATGAATGCAACACTGGATGGATCGTGACATTGCAGAAGCATATTGAAACAATGCCACAGTAAATGTAAGCGGTCCAACCAAATAGTGTGTGATCTTTGTTTTTGGTGGTGACTTTTTTTTTTGGGACAGTCGGTGTATTATGTTAGACAATATTTACCGAATTGGTCGGGAGGAATAAAGGAAATTTACAGAAATTAGGAGGCATTTGCAAAACATTGAGCTTTAATAGGGTCCGGATTGTTACAGAAGGTACCTATCCTCCATAGTTTCTTCCATGCTGGACTATAGACCTTCCTTTAGGTCAGTGGTGGACAACTTAGTTTATATGGAGGGCCACAAGTCTGGCCCTCGGCATCAAGGGCCGTACAGATCATGTTCAGTCTATACTGACTTGTATACGCATTTTATAATGATATTACAGCAGGTATAGCTAGAAGACATTATTTTTTAAATAACAAAACTTGTTTTAAATGATACTTCAAGCATTAGGGAACACTTGTATAATAATTCACATTTTGTGTCATAGATACCATCAAAGGTTATGTGCCTCGTTTCTGAGTTTATGTGCCCCAATTTATATTATGCAATCACCCCCCATTCGTTGGTGGAATAGTGGGAGCATAGTCACTCTCCCATCTACGGACTGTTCCAGCTGAGCACGCTGGTTGGCATATGTGAGAGCCAATCAGTGACCCAAAAAGCGACTGAGCAAGTCCCTGCATCTCCTCTTCCCACTCTAAAAAAAATTCTGAGCAAAGACACAAGTTTCAATAGATGAATATAATAAAAAAGCAAGAAAACTCATCCTCCCTACCCACCTCATTGTTTTACTTTTCCACAAAAAAAATGTACATATTAACCCACGCTGATCTGAGATTTGTGACACAATTTATGTTACAGTAAATTGTCAATTCAGCAGAAATGTTATTTTGGCCAAAATCAATTGATCCTCATTGGATTTCTTGAGGACAAATATAGAGGAAGAGTTCACTTTCCGTGAATAACTAGCAGAGGTCCCGGAAATGTCAAGTGTTGGAAACTATGCAGCCGTAAAGGCTTCAAAAATACGAGCCCTGCGCCTGTTTAGTATCCAGTGAGTCCATGAGTATGGTTGGTGCGGAGAATGTCTACTAGTCACATTATTATACAATGATTAAAGGTGCCTATACTCGCATTGATATGTGCTAGATCAATGGCTGGATAGATGGCCCTGCATGCTCACAGCCATCTATCTGGCCAATATCATATGCGGCCATTCCTGTTTTCAGCGGGATTCAATGCTCAAAAACAGGGATATCGGACATAACTATTAACCACGATCGATGTCAGTTGCTTTGCATGGAGACCAGGGGTCCCCATGTAAAGCATTGGCTGAGACGTATAACGAAGGTGCTGCGCCTCCAGCTCCTTCGGTATTGATGAGCCGCGTATGCCCAGTTTAAAGGCTCCCATACACGTCTAGATTTTTCATCCAATCAATTTAATTCAATAAATTTTTTGGTTGATTGATTGAAAATCTATGGCAGCCCACATGGTTAGATCAACCTAAAACAATAAAAATCGGGGAAAAAAATTATTAAAAAAAGGATTGGATGCGTTGGTAAATTTAAATTAGTTGTATTGAAATTCATTACACTTTCAGTTGATTCCCAAAAAGTTGATCAAATATCTGTTACTACAGTTGGCAAACATACAATCAATCACCGATTTCCCTGACCCCCAAAAATTTATCTTTTTAAGTTGATTGAACAGAAAATCTAGACATGTATGGGGGGCTTAACAGTCAGTAGATTAGGGTGGAGAGTTGATTAGGTGACACATTGACTGCGGTGTGTGATCTCTGCTCCTGGTCTTTCTGGATCTCATTGTTTAGAAAATAGAATCATACCAAAACTTTTGTGTAATCTCACAACCAAAACCCCTAATGTCTCCCTTGTACAATATTTTTTATTTCTCTGCAGACATCGCCTCCCCATCCTCTACATTTTAGAATCCAGAAATAGTGATGTCGCTAACTGTTTGCCGGAGAACTATCCGCGGCGAACATCGCATGTTCGCGTTCGCACATTTTCGCGAACTTTGCGATCATCTCACGCCTGGACCAAGGCACCAAAATGCACCAAAATTCATCCTCATGTAGGGCATGATCTCGGCTACCTGTGGACCACCCCGTACGAAGTATTTATTTCATGTCTTCAAAGTTTAGGATCGCACCGGAGCGGGAGAACAACGTGAATTATGATCGCCATTCATTCTCTATGGGAAAATAGCCCGACTTTGCGATCATCTCACGCCCGGACCAAGGCACCAAATCACACCAAATTTCATCCACATGTAGCTACATATCAAATTTGGGGACTCTAGCTCAAACTTAAGTTCAACCATTAGCAGGGTGACTATCCATTGACTATCATTGTAGAAATCCGTTGTGCGGATTTATTGCGTGCAAAAAAATTTTCTTGGGAGTTTTGCCATGGATTCCCCTCTGTCATGTCATTGACCAGGTGTTAGTCCCCTTGAAATAACTTTCCCAACACTATTGTGGCCAGAAAGGGTCCCTTTGTTTTTTAATGTTCGCCTGCCCATTGAAGTCTATGGGGTTTGCCGGGTTCGCCAGGTTTGCGGACATTTGCATTGGTTCGCGTTCACGAACAGCAAATTCCCTGTTCGCGACATCACTATCCAGAAACCTTTTTTTCTCTACTCATAGTATAGTATTATCTTTCAAAATATTTTTGATTCAATTCTGTTTCCCCTGTTCCCATTTCCTCTGTGCCCTGTGCCAGCAGAGCTGAGTAATGGGGACACCCCTCATTATATCTGTCTCTATTTAGAGTAGCCATAAACACACACACACACTGCATACTCCATATTTCGGTCGAATGACCTAAAAATTTATCGATAATTTTAAGTCCATCAAGACTAAATCTATTTCTGCATACCTGGTACAATCGACCAAAAGTGGTTGAAATCGGACATGAAATGGATCTAGCCTTGATCGGTCATGTCTGTAAATTTCAGTCCATCAGACAGGTGCCAGTATTCTAGGGATTTTGATAGATTAGTTCCGGATGGTACTGTGGCAGGGTCAGCACCAGAAGCAGGCGGGTACGGGCAGCCAATTAGGGGGGCACGTAGACGGCTGCATACGTAGGAGGCCGAGATAATGCCCAGCAATAGTATAAAGCAATTGCTTATGTAAAGGATTATCTGTATGTAACAGCAATTTTTATGTGAATTGTCAAGTGTATCTTGTATTATGTGACATCTATAATCATGTAGTGATGACATCAATCTTGAACAATTATGTATGTACCTTGTTTTTAATAAAAATCTTCTATAAACGATATCAACCATCAATTTCTAAAATGTGCCTTAAAAGTCCAGGAGTTTGAGCCTCCATTCTGGAGAGGATGGATGAGAGTCGATACATAGCTCTCTATCCCCCTCTTGGTTTTTGTTTTTTGTTGAGAGATTTATGGATGTCAGCACACTATGTTGGAAGGGGAAGTAACAATTTTTCTTGAAAGGAGCCAGTATTCTAGGGATTTTGATAGATTAGTTCTGAATGGTACTTTGGCAGGGTCAGCACCAGAAGCAGGCGGGTACGGGCAGCCAATCAGGGGGGCACGTAGACGGCTGCATATGTAGGAGGCCCTAAATGAGCGGGCATGCTGATTTGACTGGGCGGGCCTGGCCCCCCATGCCTCCCCCCCCCCCATAGTGCCAGTGCTGTACTGTGGGGTATGCGCCATAATACATCAGACTCTGACAGGACTTTTAATTTTTTCATGAATAAAAAATGCATTTAATAAAAAAAAAATTCAATAAAGTTTTCTTCATGAAAAACACTGGCAAGTTTTTTTTTGGGTCAATAAAGTTTCATTCATAAAGGCCACTGTCAGTATTATTGTGGTGTTTTCATGAATAAAAAAACAATAAAAATGTTTGATATTTCATTTCATGTTGTCCCTCTATCTTTCAGGAATTAAATAAAAAAATTTTTTTTATGAAAAATGCAATGCAGTTTCAAAGGACGGAAGTCTCTGCTTTGTAATGTTGAGATGTGTAAAAACTAAAATGTGGGCTGTGGGCCTACACACTATGTTTGTGTTAAACAGCTTTTTTATTTATAAACCAGCCAGGGCATTCTTCTGCAACGATCCATATCATGGAAGGATCTGGTGTTAGATTGATACACGTAGATTGGGTATTGTGTGGACATGTCAGGCTATTGTAGAGAGAGAGAGCTCATCTGTATGTGTAGGTGCCCAACCCCCCCCCCCCCCCCCCCCCCCCCCCCCCACTCAGTCTGCCACTTGCGGCCCCCGAAACTGTTAATGCATAGGGCATAGGAACTCTCCTGTCCACCGAACCTCCGCTGACAGGTCCTCATCCGAAGTAATTGCATTGGTCATCGGACATGTCTGTAATGGCTTAGATCAATTTGGCAGCTGATTTCAGTCCAAATTACAACAGCTTCAGATTTCTGCCGTTAGCACAAATGGCGGTCGAATTGCCGAAAAATTTTGTAAAAATCTAAGCGTGTATGGGGGACTTAAGGCATTACTAGACAAAAAAATTAATATATTGCAGCTTGTCAGATCTTAAGATGCCCATACACGCACCAATGGGTGCTCGATAGATGACCCTTTTGAGCCCAGCGCGGTAACGTCACAATGACAGTCACCACGCTGCGACTGAGTGGCGGTGTGAATCAAGACACATCACTTTAGCTGCCCGAATTCCATTTAATCCTATGGATGGTGACCCTGGGACCTTTCTGAGAACAGCTCCCCCACACACATCCCAACCCCCCTGGAGCCCATGCAAAGCTGTTGGTACCATATCTGTCAACCCACACAGGTTTTTTTTACAGCTATGGTTGGTACTAGAAGGGGCGGTACCTCGAACACCTCCTACTAAGCCAACACAAACCCCCCATGGATCAGGATGGAGAGGGCGCCAGTGTCAGGAAGGGTGCAGAATATGCGTGCGGGCCAGGGCACTAAGGACTCCCTGGGTCCCTATGCGCACACATATTCTGCATAACGGGAGAAACGATCCTTTATTGTAGCATCTGACCTGAAATAAAGCTGATTTCAGTGTAGCTTGCTATATGTGGCAACCAGCATTAGGGCCATTTATGTATAGGGCCCCGGGATGCTCAACAATTTTTCTGGTAGCCCCCCCCCCCCCATAGGGCAGGGCATAGGGTCCCCAAATGCTAGAATTGGTCCTGAACAGCATAGACTGAAAGGTTTAGCTAAACATATGATGTCATTGTCACCTCCTGTCTGGATATCAGTGTATTGGTTTCTCTATTCATCATCTCACAGTTGGAATGAAAGGTTCTCTGTGCTGGATGTAGGAGCAGGCTGCCAAAATATCTCATAGGGGTCTCATTTACAGCGGTCCTACAGCTAACAGAACAACCCCGCTACTGACTTGTCACACTGGTGGCTGGTTGTACATAGGGGGGACCTTCAACAAGATTCAATAAAACCTACATATCACTAGGTGAACCAGGAATGAAATCTGTTCCTGATTTATGTCTCTCACGCAGTTTTGGCCTCTCATCCTTTTCGATGATTTGAGCTTTGAGCAGTAGAAGACATCATGTAGACGATAATTGCTCTCAACGATCAAGCTGCTAACATTTCCAACAAAGGATCATCTGTAGAAGGGGATTTGTTCAGTTAGAGAATCGTTTTGACTGATATCCCCCATTTGCATGAGTTGTCAGCCATTGTTTTATTACCTAGAATGCTGCGCTTATGCTGTGCTGAACTTCTGCTGAACTTACAGCAGAACTTACCGATTTGTCATCGTTCGATTCCCGATCCGATTATTACAGGCGATCATGGAATCGCCGATTAATCGTTTTGGAATCGATGGAACAATACCTTAGGAATCCGATTTGTGGTCGATGTGGACCATACTTGTCAAGTTTTGGTATTGCAGATCCGAGGAGCGTACAGGAAGTGACGTCACTTCCGGTACAGGGTCCGTGGTTCTTCCGCGTTCCACGTACCGTCCTCCGCCTGCCTTTAGGCTTATCTAGCAGGGAGAGGGCTTCCCTGCTAATGTTTCACCCGCTTGTGCTGATAAGGTACGAGATGGGACATTAGCAGGGAGAGTAACGCCCCCTCCCTGCTAGATCAGCTCGATTTCAAGAACTCGGGAAAAATCTGGGATTTCTAGAAATCGGGATTTGGCCGGGAAAGCCACATAAAAACATGACTTTCCCGGCCAAAACGGGAGGCTTGACAGGTATGATTTGGACATGAGCCAATCTCTAAAATGGCCGATACCACAAAATTCATCAATCAGAATTTCTGCTGCATAGGGAGCTATGGGTCCACCAATGTACTTCAATTGCCAAACGATTGGCAAAAAAAAAAAAGATGTCGGTTCAAAGTCCGATCCGATTTTTTGTCGATTCCGATTGGTTGTTTGGTCGATTGTTCAGGGTGGGCAGAACCTGATTGATTGCCATGAACGCGTGTGGTGAACGATCAATAGTGTTGGGCTTTATTATTGGAATTGCAAATTTATTCGATGAATATCGGCTATTCAAGAATTTGCGAATATGGTGGCGAATATTTGCAATATCAAATATTCGCAATATTATGCTTTACGGCCATTCATTGTGAATATATATTCGCAATGCAAAAACAAATATAGCATGTGACCATTCATTTGAAGGTAATGGCATTGTGAAGCATTATATATAGAGAATATTCGGAATTGTGAATATAATTAGAATTATTTGTGAAATATTCACACAAATTCGAATATTGTCTATGCCGCTAATCACTATCGCTCTGTCAAAAATCAAAGGGAATCGACCCATGTATGGGAGCCTTAGTAATTAAAGCCCCCTATACACATCTCAATTTTCATTTCAATCAACTAATTTCAATCAATTTGACTTGGTCAGTGAAATCGGTGATTGATTGTAATGTTTTCTACAGTAGAATCAATTTTTTTTAACAATTTTAAATCAATCGACTAAAAACTTAATTGAATTTTATTACAACCGATTAAAATTTTCCAGCATGTCCGATCATTTTGCGATCAAGAATTTTTCCTAATTTTAATTGCTTTAGGACGATTGAACCATGGGGGCTGCAATAGATTTTTAATCAATCGAGAAAAAAAATTATTTCGTTGATCAACTAGAAAATCGAGACATATATGGTGGCCTTTAGTGTACGGCCAACCTTTGGGAACATGCACCCAACTGACCTTTTCTGGATAAAAAACAGATCTATTGTTAATGGATTGTGAACAAAGTAAGGGCCCCCATACACCTTTAGATCTCCTTTTGTTTAACAAAACCAGCTAATGACATTACTATATTTTTTGTTGAAACTTAGGGTCCCCATACTTTAGATTTCTCTGTCAGATCTCTTTTAGATCTCCTTTTGATTTACCCAAACCATGTAATATGAGGGACTTTCTAAACAATCAAGTCTTCCTGTGTTCAATCGCAGAGGACCCGGCACTACATAGTTGTTGGTAGATCTATAGGATATCTGACAGAGAATTCTTAAGGTGTATGGCCAGCTTTAGTTTGTATACATAGCGCCATACCTGTGTATTTAGAACCAGCGGTGTACCTTGTGTAATACAAACCCAGACAAACCCTTTCTAACAATCCCCTACTGGTTTGGAAATTGATAATAGACACAAACAGAATACGCACGGGGGTTGAAGCGCCATGGTGCTTGTTCTACTGAAAGAAGCACAAAGAGCTTGTCACTCTGACAGGTCATAGGGAGAAGTAAATGGCTTCAGCCAACCGTACCGCTACTATAAATGAGCCTCACAGTGATAACTCCTTCTATTGCTGTTTAGTGGGGAGATGGATATCGTAGTTCCCCCTTCTATTGATTGTTATTGTAACGGTGTCCCATATTTTGGGGGACAATTGAGTGTCCTTTTACAATCCAGAAAGTATGCACAGCACATCCCTTTTTCCACATTCTGTTATGTTACAACTAATTCTAAAATGGATAAAAGTCTTTTTTCCCCCTTTTCTGAGCAATTTGTGACCTTTTTAATATATGTATGTATATATGGATATAGTCCTTTTTGATAATAAAGACTTCTTAATTATATTCTATTAACAGTATTGATTGATTACTACAAATATTGCTCATGCCTTCAAAATCCATTTTAGTTTTTTGAGGTACATACCTCATATAGGGACCACAGCACCCCATAATGACAACGTGAAAAAGGTTTACTTGAGATTTTGGCAAATTTATATATATATATATATATATATAAAAAAAAGAAATGTAGAAAGCACATGTACATAAGTATTTACAGCCTTTGCCACGAAGCGCAAAAATTGTGCATCCTGTTCCCCTGATCGACCTTGAGATGTTTCTACAGCTTAAGCGGGCCATAGACGTTTAGTAGTGATGGGCGAACTTCAGTCAGGTCCGTCCGCAAACAGATGGATCAGACTTTTATAAAAGTCTGACGTCCACCTCGTCATCGAAAATTCAAATTCACTGCCTGTTCTTTACCCGGTTTCTGGTGAAAAAATAAAAACCTTCTTCCCGCTGGTGAATGGGGCGGGTCGAACACCCGTACTGTTAGTTGGGGAAAGAAAAGCCTTGCGGACAGTTCGGCCATCACTAATGTTTAGATTTGGAGGCAATTTTGCATCCGATCAACTTCTGTGCGCTCACGGCGGTTGATCTACCGCAATATCTAATGGTTAAAAGTTCAATTTGGCCATAAATTGCCCAGAAAATCAAACAAAGAAATTACATGTCATCACGCGGGGTCGATCTGCCGGGAGATGGCCACCTTAAGTTGGAGTCCACCTGTGGTAAATTCAGTTGATTTGGAAAGGCACACACCTGTCTATATTAGGTCAAACAGTTGACAGCTCATGTCAGAGCACAAACCAAACATGACGTCAAAGGAAATGTAGAATTTAGAGACAGAATTGTCTGGAGGCACAAATCTGGGGAAGGTTACAGAAAACATTCTGCTGCATTGAAGGTCCCAAAGAGTGCAGTGGTCTCCATCATCTGTAAGTGTAAGAAGTTCAAGACTCTGCCTAGAGCTGGCCGGCCATCTAAACTGAGCGATCATGAAGGGCCGTAGTAAGGGAGGTGATCAAGAACTCAATGGTCACTCTTTCAGAGCTCCAGGTGTCCTCTGTGGAGAGAGAAGAACTTTCAAGAAGGACAACCCTCTCTGCAGCAATCTACCAGTTAGTCCGGTATGGTAGTGCGACCAGACGGACGCCACTCTTTAGTAAAAGGCACATGGCAGCCCACCCAAAAGGCAGCAGGGTGGAAATGTAAGCGTGGGGTTAATGTTTAAGATCCTATGGAAACCTGTACTGTAACACATCACAGTTAGTGTGAAAGGACCCTCCCAATGGATGGAATTGCTGTTGAGCAGCAGACCATGCATTCATGGATGACGCGATTGCATAACGCCTAGGAGGTTAATTTATATAAATAGGATGTATTTTATGCTAAATAATTATACTGATCATCATCCGGAGACAGACAGCAATTATTTTATATAAGAAATACTCAATTATCAGTAATTTTGCTATCGCCATAGATGTGTCCTTGCAGATTGTGTTGCTAAGTTACAATATGAATAAAGAAGGCCGAATCCATCTTTCTATTACATTCCACAGCTCTCCGGGCGGCTCATCTACCGACATACAATGCGGAGCAGATGGGTAATAGAAAATATCACAGGAATAGAATTTATAATTTGACATGAAATTGGAACAAATTAACAGGAAGCTTTAATCAGGTTAATCTGATGTATTCCTCCTGGGGGTGTAAGGAGAGGGTTTAGATGAGGCCGTAGCTGCTATTATTTATATATAACATAATAAGAGGTCCTCATTGCCTTTGAAGGGCCTCTTTGACTTCGATGGTGCTTTTTGCCTTTGATGGTCCTCTTTGGCTTCGATAGTCCTTTTTGCCTTTGATGGACCTCATTGCCTTCGATTGTCCTCATTGCCTTCGATAGTCCTCAATGTCTTCAAAGGTCCTCATTGCCTTCAATGGTCCTCATTGCCTTCGAATGTCCTCATTGCCTTCAATGGTCCTCATTGCCTTCGATGGTCCTCATTGCCTTTGATATTCTTTTTTGCCTTTAATGGTCCTCATTGCCTAAAGCTAGCCATACATGGTTCAATTGACATCAAATCGATCATCAATTCGATCGAAGTTTTCGATCATTAAATTGTATGTCGATTGTAATCAAGTAATCGAGTAATCAAAAAGCGATTGTCACAGAGTGATCAAAAAGGGACCATTGATGTTCACAG
>CM070035.1:13971143-13991755 GCA_036250615.1 Ptychadena robeensis | reverse complement strand
AAATGTATCGAATTACATTGATTGTACAGTCAATTGAACCATGTGTGGCTAGCTTTAGATTGCCATTTGACACTGAAGGACATGCAATTGTTTGATCTGCTCTCAGATGGGGAGAAGCATGTTGTATGTGGTGCAGGTGCTAGATGGGTGTAAAAGACTGTCAATCAAACCAACTATTCTTGGCCCATGGTAAAATTGTTCATAAAACTGTCCAATGGTAATTTTTGGTAGTCATCTTTGTAGATTTGATAATTATTGTTTATTATCGGTTGGATGTAGATGGTGAATCATCATGTACTTTACCATTTATGCATGATCATTTAACATGGTCGCTCGGCTGGGTGTCCCCAAGTGAAGGAAACCCATTGTGTCACCTCATAATGGTGTATATATGTACCATGTTTCCCCGAAAATAAGACAGTGTCTTTTATAAATGTTTGCTCCCAAAGATGCCCTACATCTTATTTTGAACTTTTATTAACATTCCATTGGTACAGCAATGGTCACTACTACAAGGGCTCAAGAGTTTCTGTAATCCCAGGACTTTGCTGGGCTGACCCTTTTGGGCCCATCTCTTTTACAATGCCCCCTTTGTCACCAATTGAATGTTTGCTGTATGATATATATTTGAACAAAAATTTATAAAAAAATGACATGCTAAAAAAATTATTAACAATCAATCAATTGATAGATAATAATAAATGCAAATCTGGCCAATGAAGTCCAAAAAAGCCAACTCTATAATGATCCTAAAGTGTTCCATCCCGGTGGATTTGTTTGCCTAATTAAAATGTGCAGATGTTGTTAGGGCTCCTGGTGTAGGGATTATGATTGTCTTGTACTTACATAGTGCCGACATATTACGCAGTGCTTTACAAAGCATATATAGTCATATCACTAACTGTCACTCAGAGGAGCTCACAATCTAATGTCCCTAACACATTAGGTCACATGTAACTAACATAGGAGAATCTTTATTTGGGGAAGCCAATTAACCTACTGCGTGTCTTTGGAGTGTGGGAGGAAACCAGAGCACCTGAAGGAAACCCACGCAGGCACGGGGAGAACATACAAACTCCTTGCAGATAGTGCCCAGGCACTGAACATACTGAACCTACGACTAGTGCTGCATGGTCAGTGTGCTAACCACTTGAGCCACATCCTGTAGGTAGCCATACAGGTATCTGTTGGGTTTTCTATGGATTCGTATCTGATCATATTAAGGGGCTTGCACATCATATTCAAATGGGACAAATATATTGGTATAAAGAAGATTTGGGTTTTTTTTCATTAAAGAGGGAAAAAAAATTTAAAATCGATTTTCAAATTTTTTAAATTCACTTGACCCAAAAAAATTAAAATGTGTTACCTCTTTAAGGAAATAAAAAAACACCCCTGGTGGAACACTGGGACACATAGGTGACTAGGTAAGATATTTCTCTAATGCCATTTGGGCCCTTGGATTGCCCTTTCATACAAGGTACCCATTAACCAACCGTGCCGGGCCTCATGGTCTCCCATCTTCTCCATTCATTGCAGACAATTGTGCAACTGAGACATCTCCTGAAGAAGCAATTTACCCTTTCGAAACGAATAACAACAGTTAGTATGACTACCTGGTCCTAGATGTGGAACCGGAGCCAGGCCGAACCTTAAGATCTGTATGACTAAGGACAATTAGTACATTAAAAAAACGCATCATTTCTACATGTTGATGCCTTGAAAGTCCCTTAACCCATTTTTTCATGACTTAGAAACTAGCTCTTGTTTAGGATTGACAAGTATATGTTTTTTTTTGTGTAGCATTTTACCAGGTTTTCCAACTAATGACAGGTGAGAATTATGTTTATTTAATGTATGATTTTGTTTTTAGTAGCATTATCCCATAGTCCACCCATGAAGTCTCCATCATTGTAAGAAGAGACTCTTGTAATGGACTAGTATAGTGGTTTTATCTACTGAGGGTTCCACAGAATATCTTCTGGCAAGAATGGTGATGCCATTCCCAGTTATGAACACATGTCAAGTTTAAAATTTTCAGGAACATTGTACAACTTCATATATTTAAGGGTTGTAAGGGTGGGGTCCAGATAATGAAAGCAAACCTTCTATTTTTCAGCATTAAGGGCCAGGGATGATAAGTGGGACAGTTATGGTAGCTCTTGGGTCATTCCCATCTGTTCACATATGGAAGTATTCAGCTCTCCTGTCTCAAGATACCTGTATGACTGACCCCTAAACCAGGAGCCCTGACAACATCTGGACATTTTAATTAGCCTAACAAATCAACCAGCATGGAACACTTGCTCAAGGATCATTTTAGAGTTGCTTTTCTGGACTTCATTGGCCAAATTTGCATTAATTATTATCTACCAATGGACTGATTATCATAAATTTTGAATGGCATTTATCTAGAGCCTAGGTGCCCAGCCTGCGGCCCCCCGAAACTGCTAATGCATAGGGCATAGGAACTCACCTGTCCTCCAATCCCCCGCTGACCAGTCCTTGTCTGGTATCCTCATAGAGTGGAAAGAGGAGAGGCTATAAACGTATGTGATAGGTGTATGTAAAAGCCAATCAGCAACCCAGATAAAAGTCGAAATGACCCCACAAAAATTCGACTATGCAAATTTTCTACTTAAAAATTCGCACCGCGAATTTTTCAACCATCCCTAATGCTGAGGGCCACACTTGTAGCCCTCCATATGAACTTATGCCCCCCATACATGCAAAGATTTTAATGGGCGATGGATGAAAAGCGAGCAATTTTTTTGATCGCTCGACTGAAAATCGGAACATGCCCACATGGTCTGATCAATTTTAATCGATCGTAATTGTGAAAAAAATCGATCAAAACATGATCGGACATGTTGGAAAATTTTTATCGGTTGAGTACAAATTCAGTACAAATTACGATTCCAAAAAAAATCGATCAAAAAAACCCCCAAAAAATCGATTGGTTAAATTGGAAAAATTGGTTATTCAATGTGGAGTATATTCTATTTTCCATCAATCAATCTCCAATTGTACGATTGAAAAAAATTGATCGTTTTTAGTCTGTCGGATGCTAAAATCTGTGTATGTATGGGGGGCATTAGTTGGCGACCACTGATCTAGAGCCTGTACAGACCTTTAAAAATCCGGATATCAGTAACACCATTCATGAGGTTGTACACAACCAGGGAGGAAAAGTTTGGTTTCCAAGTTCCCCTCCCCCTCGCATTCCAAGTTATCCTTAACAAGTCCTTACACAGGTTTTCCTCTTCACCCCCTGCTGTATATAATGTCTATTCACAGTTTACACTAGAGGATAAGCATCTCCTAAGTATTTCATTCAGCAAAATGGCCTTGAGCAGTGCGTTCTTAAAAAAAACGTATGGATGCTTAGCTGAAATCATTAGCCGTGAGCCTTCCAACCTGGAGAACCTTGCCAAGTGGTTGTCATTTCTGTCCTTGCTTAAAAATAAAATACAGATTTACAATAGCAGAAAAAAAGTTACAAGGACAGTAAAAGAGAAGATTTAAAGTGAACCTGGATGAGAACGGAATGTATATACTATGTAGGCCATCAGGGACTTACCTTTATTTGAGGGCCTGCACTCCCAGTGGGGCTCCTAGGCCTGCCAATGTGCCTAAAAGTCCCTCCCAAACCCCAACATCTGTAACACATGTAGACACTCATTCTAATTGTGACTACATATGAATGACCGTAATACCTAAAACATGACATTCCAGGTCTGACTCTTTTATGGCCAGGTCTTAACCTCCCTAGCGCACTGCTGAGGTCCAGATTGTAGGCCTGTTACTTCCCAAAATATGTCCCTACAAGGGGCTAATAGACATTCTGAATATAATAATGTTTGAAACACACAATTATGTGAATTTTTTTTTTTTAAATAAAATAAATGAGAAAACACAAAAATCAGGGCACAAAGCTTTGCTGCTATGTACTAAGTCTCGCCCAAATAAAGTCTCTGGTGCCCCAGATGTGCCCATTTGCAGTTAACCCTCTCTCTAGTGTGATAGATGTGGTAAAATCCCACCAGGAAGGAGAGGGTTATCTGCAATGGGCACATCTGGGGCACCAGAGACTATTCTGGCGAGATTTAGTACATAGAAGCGCATTGAAATCAGATTTCTACATAGAAAACTGATTTCATGCAATGTACTTTTAAATTTCCTGCCGCCTCCCCGATGTGACATCATCAAGTCACTCGAGGGGGGGGGGGGGAGAAGAGCAGGGGGATCAAGCAGCAATGTCGCATCGGGGAAAGCGCAAAACTGTGAGTATGCGCTGTTGGTGCCCCGATGTTCACTGGAGGGCACCAACTCGTCCATGCGATAGTGGGAGTAGCAGTGCTGGACTAGATGGTGCCACCCCGAACGCTAGGGTGGTTAATGTCCACCAATGATTTGCCGGTACTTTGCAGGAGCCCTTAAATGTTTGCAGCTCAGTTTGTAATTCATTTGCCAGGGGCCAGGTATAACATGCCACATTGTCCAATCATGATGGCTGAAGACACCAAACCTGGAAGACAAGCAGAAGTTTGTTGGCAGGTGTGATGGAGTTTGTGGGCATTGTATCGCTGGAGAAACAGATGGTCTTAAGCTGGGAACACACGTGTAGATATGGGCTAGATCGATGGCCGCTTCGAGCATGCTCACGGCCATCTATCTGGCCCATATCTAATGCGGCAATCCCTGTTGTTGAGTGGGATCAGTCTATCACTCTCGAAAACAGGGATATCGTATATGACCGTAAACCATGGTTGATATCCATTGGTTTGCATGGGGACCATGGGATCGGAGCTGGAGACACAGCAGTGCTTCGCCCCAAGCTCCTCCAATATCGGGCAGCAGTGCTGTGCCTCCAGCTCCTTCGATGCCAGGCAGTAGCATGATGACATCATTGCGCTGCTGCCGGAAATCTCCTACATCGAGCTGTGTGTTCCCAGGCTTTAGTCCTACTTATTTTACAGGTATGCTAAGAGCTTTGTGAGTGAGGATGTAGAATAAGTGTGAAAAGTACATTTTAGTGGCCTATTTAAATGAATATCCTGGATACATAGTAGCAATGTGTCACTTTAATTTACATTGTGATTATTTCGTGAAGACTTCCAAACACTGTATGTGTTAATGTTAATTAAAGTAAATTCAGCACAATTCACTGATGTGTTAAAAAAAACTGCATGTGTGTTGTGTTGCACTGGTAACGTTCTATAGTGTAAAATTCTGAATGAATGGTACCATCATGCATTACTGAGCCATTGGCATACAACAAGATAGCTGAAGCGCCTTCCCGTTGGCTTGAGAAAGGTCCAATAACAGTATGGATCCCCTTCACTAGTGACTTACTATTACTATGTATAAAATGTTCCTCTATCCAAGGAAAGGTTAGAGCGCTGTACAGATTCTGGATCAGCCAAACGACACAGAGGCGGACGTACTGCAAAAACCCTTTATTTTAATAGCCTCAGCACAAATAAAGATAAACTGATAAGGTAAACTCACTGCAACAGTCTTTGGCAGAACAGGAAACAGTCTCTGATTTGAGAGAAGAAGCTTTAACCTGTCCCCTTTCACACAGGGGCAGGTCCCCTTCTCAGGCAGAACGCGATACACACTGTGTATCTGCAGCCGCAGGGCCTGACCAAGGCTGGATTGTGTGCGCTGTTGATCCAGGGAGCCGCTACCACGGGGTACAGTCCGCCCCACCCCACTTGAAGAGGGTATTCCAGGTAGCTGTGAATGGGGCAGAATGTCTAACAGCCGGGTCTGAAAATTGCATGTACTATTTGGTCCGCGGGCTGTACGCACGCCAGCATAGATGGGTGAGCACGTGAAGCCTGGAGCCAGCTTGTGTGCCCGGCTGCAGCTGTCTCATCAGGACTCCCTGTTCTGGACTGAGCTTCCTCTTCCTGTGTGCTCTCTCTTAACACCTCTGGCTGCAAAGCCTTCTGGGGCATGACCTTAAAGGGTACAGCATGCCAGCGGACCTACCACTTCCTAGGTCACCCCTTTGTTTTTTTTTACCACATTAAGGTCATGGTAACTTTATCCTATAGTCCACCCATCATTGTAATGGACTAGTATACTGGTTTTATCTACTGAGGATTCCACAAGAATATCTTCTGGGAAGGATGGTGATGCCAGTCCCAGTTATGAACATTCCATTCTGTTTGTGCGACTACACTACAGCGGACCTACCACTTCCTAGGTCACCCCTTATTATCGGCTGCAGCGCATGGTTGCAGTGATGAGTGGTGCTCATCCAGGAGGGTGAAAGAGATGCTTGTCTCTGGAAGTGGCTTCTAGTCGCCAGTAGTTAGATGCTGTCACCAGAAAGTAAAACATGAGGAAGGTAAGTATGGTTTTTTTGTGTAGCATTTTACCAGGCTTTTTTTTTTTTACCACATTAAGGTGATGGTAACTTTATCCTATTGTCCACCCATCATTGTAATGGACTAGTATACTGGTTTTATCTACTGAGGGTTCCACAAGAATATCTTCTGGGAAGGATGGTGATGCCGGTCCCAGTTATGAACAGATGTCAAGTTTAAATTTTTGGGAACATTGTAAAACTTCTAATATAAGGTGATTTAAGGGTGGGGTCCAGATAATAAAGCAAACCTTCTATTTTAGTATGAGTTCAGCTTTAAGAGCATGGGATGATAAGTGGGACAGTAACGGTAGCTCTTGGCTCATTCCGATCTCTTCACATATGGAAGACTTCCAAATGGAAAGTTTTCAGCTCTCAATTTAACTTATATAAAGGTCAGAAGCGTAAATCTGACGGCTCACTAACATCTACAGCGTATATAGTCATTATTCAGCTATCTCAATCCAAATTCTTGGTAGAGGTGCCAAATTGTTGAGTAATTTAAGCTGGCCATACACCTTTAGTTCTCTCTGACAGATATCCTTTAGATCTACCAACAACTATGTAGTGCCGGGTCCTCTGTGATTGAACACAGGTAGACTTGATGGTTTAGAACCTAGGTGCCCAACCTGTGGCCTTTGGGCATTGTTCGGTGGCCCCCCTTGGTCCTTCACAAGCGGCCCCCAAAACTGAACTGTTAATGCATAGGGCATAGCAATTCACCTGTGAAGTGGTCACACGCTGACCCAGCTTTCCTACATCAGTAAAAGTGTCAATGTTGATCAGGGAAACCAGGTCTACATATGAGCGCTGCACCCAGGGGCAGGAGGGGGGGGGGGTGCTGTCAGGTTTTGATTACCTGTCGGGATCTGGTCCACCGCCTGCTGAGATATGTCGTCAGGGAGAGGGTCTGAATTGATGTTATGTGCGGCCCTTTAGTGGTGCCCTCCATATACACTCCATATACACTCAGTTGCCCTCCACTGGTTTAGAAAGTCCCTCATATTACATGGTTTTGGTAAAACAAAAAAGGAGATCTGACAGAGGTATATGGGGGCCTTTAGATTTGGCATTATGCGTGAACATCAGGAGATGACGGAGTATCGGTGTTGTATCCAGGTGTTCTGTGGCACAATGTGCCCACTGTTACAAGTATCTAATATTTTAGTATCAGATGTCAGGGGATACAGGGGAACAGATGGCCTCTGTACATGACAGACCCAGCGCCTCAGACAGCTTTTGTAGCGCTGCACACCGGCTGTCCAGGAGGTGATAGATGATGCTGCACAGAGAGGATGACTAAATCATTGACCTGCTACTGTATTACTCTACAGGGATGCCCAGCTCATCTCCATACATTGATAGTAACATCTGTTTGTTCTATTAACTTAATCACAATAGAACAATGAGATAGCAAAGAGAAGACACATTCTGTATTATAAATGAAAATGGGGATTAGGGGATTCAACACTTAAATCGCCAATGGCTATTAAGGTAAATGGTGAGTGAGGACCATGTCACGCTACTTGGTTTATCTATTTACTCTACGCCAGTGGTTCTCAACCTCTTTTTAGATCCGCGACCCCATAAGTAATGCCAATCCCTCCTAACCTAAGCTGGGTACACACGGATAGATTCCGGTGCAATTGACCCACGATCAATCACGTCACCACGCTGTGATTGGTCTTGGGTCAATCGAACGGTAATCAATGTGCACCACATGGGCACATCAATTCCCGTTCGATGGGGACCCAGTTTCCACGTGGTCCCCCGGGTCTCTGCTTCTCCCCAGTCGGAGAAGCAGAGTCCGCCAGCCTGTGCGCCCCCACCTGGCACAAAGACGTGCTGGCCACGTCCCCTTCACACTCCCACCAAAGTCGCCTGTATGTCGTTCAGCTGGCAGCCTGGCCATAACTTTTAATGGAGATCTGCAGTCCCCATTTAAAGTAATGGATTTCGACCAAGGTTTTCCAACATGTTGGAAACCTGTTTGGTTGACTTCCTTCGAGCAGGATCAATAGAACCATGGATGTCTCAAATCTTGTAACAGATTAGAGCAACATCGGGTGCCATGCTGATGTTGCTCTAATCTGTTTCTTCATCGAGCTGTGTATACCCGGCTTTAGTCACTTCCGCGTTTCAGGTACCAAAAGTGATACTCCATACCCGCACTTGCATGTTTCAAATACAAGAAGTGACACTCCGGGGCACTACACTCCCTCCTAACTTACTACTCTGCTTGGCGGCATCTGCAGCTCTGATACTTGGCGGCATCTGCAGCTCTGATGCTTTTAGGGAACATGGTGCCCCCTGTGAAATGGTCATTGGACCCCAGGTGGGCTTGCGGCCCACAGATTGACAACCTCTATGCTCTAGAAATTGCTACCCCAATTGTGGAATTAGAGAAGTGTGGCACTGTCAATGCTCTCTGGCTGGTGGAATCAGAGTGCGTCATTAGCCAATACTTTCCTACTTTGTATATGTTGATGAGACTGTAGCATTGGCCAATGATGGAGGGATGCCATGGAGCAAATCATTATGTTAGCAAATTGTTTCCCTTATATTAGTGGTGGGCAACTGAGTTTATATGGAGGGCCACAAGTGCGACCCTCGGCATCACTTAAGGGTAGAGATGGGCCGAACTGTTCGCCGGAGAACAGTTCGGCCGCGAACACGGCATGTTCGCCGATCCTCCAGCCGGCGGACAGTACGGGTGTTCGACCCGTACTGTTCGCCGGCCAGAAGAAGATCCAAATTCTTCCTCCGGCAGGATCAGAACCTGTGTGATCGTGCCGGAGGATGAATCTTTTCATTACAAGACCGGGCGTGCAGCCGGTCTTGTAGTGAAAAAAACGGTTTGCAGCAGGAAGTGACGTCAGTGACGTCACATCCTGCGCCCGTAACCAGGAACTATGCGTTCCAGGTTGCGGTCCAAGGACCGGATGTGACGTCACTGACGTCACATCCGGTTTTTCCGATTCAAATTCCCCGCCTAGAGGCGGGGAATTTGAATGTGTCCGCGAACAGGGCGGACGGCGGACTTGTTTAAAGTTCGACCCGCCCTGTTCGCGGACTCTCCGGGCCGGTGTTCGCCCATCTCTACTTAAGGGCCACAAATAACATTTTCAATCTATACTGACTTGTATAAGCGTTTTATAATGGGAAAATTACAGCAGATAAAGATAGAATACATATTTTACTAATAACAAAACTTGTTTTAAGTTATACTTAAGCATTAGGGAACACTGTAGTGTGGTAATGCATATTGTGTGACATATATATCATCAAAGCCTTTGATTCAAAGGTTAGGTGCCCCTATTCTGTCCCTCACCTCCTCTTCCCGATGTAAGAAGATCTTGGGGACCGTAAGTGGAGGACTGCTGGGGCTGCCGAAAAAAAGCCCAAAGGGCCTCAGGTTGGGCACCTGGCCCTTATATGATACCAAGTTTGAGCAGGAACATTTCTAGTTAATCTGCAGCACCCCAAAGTCTCTACTTACCTGTCTATACTCCTTGGGTATGTGGTCCACAGCCATCACTGGTCCCTCCTTCGGTCCATGTGTGGACAAAATTCAATTTTTTGATAGGAAGAGGTCGTTATCTATCTCAGCCATAGACCCCCTGTGCTAAAAAATAAATTTGGTTTTCTTACATTAACAATTGGCAAAAGACTTGCTGTGGCCTGGACAGTATGGATCTGGAAGGAATAGGTAAGTATAAAACGTTGGATTGACCTAGGAGGGATTAAGGGTCAACCATACAAAAACCCATGACTGTAAAACCAATGGACAATTTCCCAGATACTAACGGTCCCCATACACTGGTCAATTTTTTGTTGGATTCCACAACTATCAAATACCATGTTCCTTTGCGGTGATCAATTGTTCGCAAATTGACCACAGACACCCTTCTTCTTGCGAGATTGATTGAGAGTTCGAACCAACTTGTTGGTAAATTTCCGTTTCGATTGCCGTTAATTTACATAGGAACCAGGGTCCCCACTCAAAGTATCGAATGGGAATTGCTTGTGCAAAGTGGTGCGCAACCATTCATCATTCGATTGCCGAATGTTTGGCATCATTGTGATCTAACAGCAATGCGTTCCATATACACAGGTCAGTAACCACTCAATCAATGAATGCTCGAGCACAGCCTGATGACGTTACCACGCCACGCTCCAGTGGTCATCTACTGGTGAATTGATTCACACCACATTGCTCAATCGATTCCTGTTCGATACCAGGGTCCATCCAAAGTAACGGCAATCGTACAGGGATTAACCAACTTGGCACGGCAAATTGGATTGGAAAATTGACCCGTGGAAACCGTAAGGGCTTGTTTCCACTAGAGCAATTGGCCATAGATCGACGTGTTTTTAATTGCCCTAATCTCCCCCCCCCCCCCCCGCCGTGATTGTCCACGCAATCCGACCTATTTTTCTGATCGTGTGCGATCGCGACCATAGGAAATGAATGGGCACACTAAATTCAGTGCACGATCGCGCCCATCCGCACGTGCTCTCTTAAATATAAACTAAACAATTATCAATACGCGGCCAATCGCTCTAGTGGAAACAAGCCCTAAGAATGCCTCTGTTGGCAATATCCTGTGCACGTTCCTTAGTTTGGACACCTGATGGCTGGTTTGAGGGGTTTCTACTTCCACCATGGCAAAGAGAACTTCTCTATCAGTTTCCTAGACATGTAAAAATATTAGAAAGTTCTGTCGCTGATTATCTGGAACATAAGGGATGGTAAGAAGAACTTCCAGGGACCTTACACCCTTTGTGCGTCTGTGGAACAGCTGGCCGTCGTAGATCAGAAAATCCTAGCTGCTTACATGCCATGCAGGTGCCAGTCACAGCCATGTGTGAACACCATTACCGTATTTGTTTATGGTAATGGCAGCTTCGTCCACCGCTGGGAACACAGTGGCTCTTCAAAGCCCGGCCCATGGGAACGCAGATCTGGTGCACATTGTGGCGTGTGAATTTCCACAGCTACTGATGAGGTGTAAAGTGTGATCAGGTACAAAAGCAACACGTTAAAGAGCCCAGCCATCCGCACTAACTCTGGAGGTCAACACCTGCACTGGCCGGGGTGACAGGAGAACAAGGGCATTCCTCACAGGCCTTCCCGCAGGCTTCACACCGTAAACTCTCATCTGGATTCTACATCAGCACATCAGGGAGGAATTCGAAAGAGAACCCCAGGCAAATTTATGAAACAACTCAAGTTCAGCTGTAAGTCCCATCAACAGACACAAATAGTACAGTGTATACCAGAAATGTGTATCTATACTTCCAACGCAACATATGAAAACTTTGAAACAGTTGAGACAATACTTTGGTTAGGGATCAAGGGTCCCCATCCAGTAATGGTGATTGACCAAGAAAATACTGACATGTTGGATCACTGTGCCATCGACTATTGGTTCCATCTTGGTTGATTGCTTAAACTGGGCAGCATTCAATTCCCAAAGGATTGCTCTAGATGGTCATGAACGCGCACTCGCATTCGAAGCAGCCATCGATCTGGCCCATATCTACATGTCTGTACCCTGCTTAAGTCTAAGGCCACGTGTCCACTGCGGATTCCCTGCCCTGGACGCAAGACACGAGCCGGCACATTTGCTGGGTGGATTCCCTGTAGTGTTGAGCGAGAACATTCGAAATTCGAATATATTCGACGAATATCCAACATTCGAGAATTCGCAATATTTCACGAATGTGCGCTCGGATATTGGCAATGGCGGATATTCTTCATATTATGCTTTAACATTGTTAACCGGCATACATCACGAATATTTGTGCTCATTGCGAATGGATTCGCGTAATACACACAGCACTCGTACTGGCTCAGATCACAGAATGAAGAAGAGAAGCTGTAAAGCTGGTTCGTGAATAGTTGCGAACAGCTATGTGCGATGTAAGGCAATAGTGTTGAGCTTGAATATTCGAATTGCAAATATATACGTAGAATATCTGCTAAACGAGAATTCGCAAATTTTGCGAATATGGCGGCCGATATTTGCAATTTCGAATATTAGTGATATTCTGCATTGGGATGCTTATGGGCATGGATTGCAAATATATACTCACAATGCGAAAATAAATAGCACATGTGACCATTCTTTTTTAAGGTCATCGCAAATTTGCGTCACCGAAAATAGCTTCACACCATTTTTTCTTCCTAGGCACTGCCAGGGACCCGCATACGCTGTGACAGGAAAGCTATAATGAAAAGAAAACCAGAATTATAACTAAACAATATAAAAAAAAACTAACCTTAACTGTTACAGAATGATACAATACAACATTACAGCAAAATGTAAAACATCATACGGACAAAGGAAAGGGAGGGTGGGGACGGTCTTCAACAAAATGACCGCCCTTCACTTCCACCCAACCTTTTTCTCCTCCAATGGTCCCGCCCATCTGATCGCATCACTTGTGGTGACACCGTCCTTCCTCCGCAACGCGCCCATACGCCTATGGTGCCCACGGCTGCGGGTGAAATTATTGATAATTTGGAGCCAACAGCTGATGTTAAGAATTTTTTCATAAAAGAAAATCACATGTCTGGGCATTATGATATTCTCCAGTAATATATAGTGCAGACTCATTTGATTTTGGAGTATGCATGTCCATCTATTTGCCTGTCTACATGAATTCTATAAAAGTTTTAAGTGTAAATAAGGGAACCCACAGCTCGATATTGGAGCCTTTTGAGGGTCCCTGCAGCAGGGCGATGACGTCATCATGCTGCTGTTAGATACAAGAGGAGCTGGGGGCGCAGCACTGCTGTGTCTCCAGCTCAGCCCATGCTTTGCATGGAGTCCTGCAGTCTCTACGCAAAGCAACGCATGGTTTGCGGTCAAGTCCGATATCGCTGTTTTCGCTTTTGCTCCCACTCAATAACAGGGATGGCCGAATATGATATGGCCAGATGGTGCTCGAAGCGACCATCAATCTGGCCCATGTCTACACGTGTGATCCCAGCTTTACTGATGTGGAATGCCTGCACTTCCCTGACTAGATTCAAGAACAAAGCAAACTGTAGAATATCTGTGTTACATCACAGCAGAGCTGTCTTTCTGAATGGGATCATGGAAAGTTTTATGGGAAATGCACAGGAACCCTGCAGAGGGGTTACCACAACCCCATGACTTCCAGTTATACTTCCAGAAAAGGGAAATTCTCCTCTGTACAGTAGAGATGGTCGATTTGTTTTTCAAACATTTGACCATTTAGACGGTTTGGACTTAATTGCAAAGCCCCTGAGCATGGTATCATCACCAAACTTGCTGTAGATGTACAGAAGAGTTGGGGGTACACTACAAAAAAGAAACTATGTCTCTAAAGCCTGGCATACACATGCGGATAAGCGGCCGATTTTTCACCTGACCGACGGGCGTGCGCGCTCGCACCGTCAGTCAGCGGAAAAATCGGCCGCTTATCGGCATGTGTCCACATGGGGCGACAGATCCCTGTCGCCCCACAGTTTGGCCGGCCAGAGAACGGACATGTCCGATAATCTCTGGACGATGGAAGCCGATGGCATTAGCTTCAATGAAGACCGGCATCTTCATTGAAGCTAATGCCGTCACGCAAAGGGTGCCGGCCGACTGAAGGGGCCCCATAATGCACCAGGGTGCAAACGTGATGACGTCATCACGTTTGCATCCCGGTGCATATCAGGACTGGTCTGTCTGCACCGGTCGGGGTGTGTATGGCAGCCTTAACACAAATAGTTTTTTCACAAATTAAGTTCAATGTCAAGTAAACATTTTGAAAATCGGAATTTCGACTTAACTTTGAATTTAATTTATGCAAAAACTACATGTGCTAGAGCAAAACAGTTTTTTTTAATGTTTTTGCTTTTCAAATGTTCCTCTAACCCTTCTCTACATCTCCAGCAATTATGGCGAGGATACCATTTTCAGGGGCTCTGCAATAAGCTCACAAAGTTAGGAAGTGGAAAAATTCGACCATCTCTACCGTACAGTATGTGATCCGGCATCTGGAGAGAAGGAGAAATGTTTCCATTTAGAAATATAACTAAAAGCTTACTTTTGACTTGAATGAATGTGCAGATAGATATCATCCTTGATAAATACATAACAGTAAAGAGTAAAGCCGATATCATTTGACAAACTCAGATTTTATTGACATACTATTTAATAATTAAGGCCAATGTATAGCCCAAAGTCATAACCTATATTCATGTATTAGTGCAGACATGGGCAAACTATTGCCCGCGGGCCATATCCAGCCTGTTTGGTTTTTTAATCTGGCCCACTAAACCTTTTATGGTATGAAGTCTACACTTTTTTTATATTCGTTCACACTCCATCAATCTGGCCCTTCTGTCAAATTCAACCCATTGTAGCCCACAAGCCAAAAGGTTTGCCCACCCTTGCATTAGTGGTCTAGGGCAGTGGTTCCCAAACTGGGGGGCCGTGAAGGAATTCCAGGGGGGCGCAGGCCCTCATTCTTAACATGTGTTTTATTAGGGAGGGGGGGGGCCCTGCAAGGAAAATTTGGGAACCACTGGTCTAGAGTAACAAAATTATTATATTTTCATGTTAATTTACCAATGAGACAGTTAACATGTTGTATATGTAAATATGTTTATATGTCTTTAAAATGTGTGGAACTGTATAGAACTTTCCAGACTTATCTGGCAAATAGTGATGGCCGAACAGGCATGTTCGCCCTCCTTCTCGCCGGCGAACAGTATGGGTGTTCGACCCGCCCTGTTCGCCGGCGAGAAGGAGCCCTCTATTCTTCCTCTGGTGGGATCATTAGCAGCGAGATCCCGCCGCAGGAAGAATATTTCACTGAAGACCGGGTAGAGAACCCGGTCTTTCAGTGAAAAACCGGCTTGTAAACCCGGATGTGATGTCAGTGACGTCACATCCGGTTAGCACAACCAGGAACTATGCGTTCCAGGTGCCGGATGTGACGTCTCTGTTTTTTAAAAGTCCGCTCCGCCCCCGTTCGCAGACAGACACGGCTGAAGTTCGGCCATCACTACTGGCAAATACAAGGCTGTTGAAAACGAAACTAGCTGTATATCACTGTAACTTTGAATGTTCATATCCACAAAACCTTTAATATTGCGTTCCTCGAAAATAAGATGGTGTCTTATATTAATTTTTGCTCACAAAGATGCTCTTATTTTCCCAAAGAAAATTTTCCCAAAGAAGTTCTTATTTTCAGGGACAAAAGTCCCCGTCCAAAGTACGGGTATGTCTCCACAGCTCCGTCGGTGATCGGACAGGGCTGAGAACACAGAACCTGTGTGCAGTGGGTCTCTCCCTCTGAAGTTGCTGAGCGGGAGGAGAGGGGGGAGCTAGCAGCACCCTGATGGTGGCCCGAGCAGCTAGGGGGACCCGACGGACAGTGCTAGCACACGAAGGGTGCCCACAATCCAAATGTGTATGGGGGGCTTTAGCTCCACATGAAAAGGTTCATTGTTTTATCTGATGAGAAGCAAAAACTTTCACAATTGTAGTTTTTTATCCATACATATCATGGTTGGGCTGTAATTTTGTCTAAGTTTTTAATTTTAGCCCACTGTGTATTTGAGTTTGACACCCCTGTACTAACGCTGGATTTGTATCTGTTGACTTGTTTCTATATCATGGACATCCTGTGTATTGACCTTTGTTGTCCTGACCTTTCCCCTTTGACTCCAGTCTTGGGTTTGATGTGTCCTTACTGATTTTTAAACTCCATTGCTGGCTCGGATATTCCCTCAGCTTCTGTAGTTCTGACTTCCGAGAGTCCTAGGTCAGGAATATCCAACTTTCAAAGTTCAATACCTTCTCCTCTACCTCTTGCTTGCCACTGAAGACAAATACGGATCGGAATCTACATACAGCTTTATAGAACAATGAATGAACACAATGATCTAATTTTATATAATGTCTGGAGCATATGCTTCAATAGGCATTGTCCCTATTACCTAACAAGCAGTGTTGAGCTTGAATTCGAGAATTTGCAAATTTCGCTAATATAATGGCGAATATTTGCAATGTGGAATATTTGCAATATTGTGCCACATGGCCATACACCGAATTGCGAATATTCGCAAATATCAAACCGAATATTAATAGAATTATTCGCAAATTTGAATATTGGCTATGCCGCTCATCACCAATAACTAGCAATCAAATTTAGACTTCCCCAGTAAATGTCTGATGAAATCATATTCATAAAATTCTGAGGAACCCAGACACATTACCAAAATGGATTCACTGGAATATGCTAACAGTGATCATACAATTATTGTGATGACAGTTGGGTTGGGTTGGTGAATTCTTCATGTACAGTGGTAGCATTTTTCTTTTTATATGATGTGAAAGTATTGTATGCCGAGAACCGGGCTGAAAGCATAGGTGGGAGGGCAACTTGACCAGGGGGACGGGTTTTGGAATGTAGATGGAGATTTAGGGAATGGGGGAGTGTTCTAGGTGGGCAGGCTCAGGATGTATGATAAGGAAGGCTCAGCAGGGGGCAGATCCTTTTCGGATCAGGATTTTCAAGTTGGTGGCACTGTCAGGGGAACCCCATTTAACTGTTTTGAGATTGTATGTAGGCTGTGGCCATGTTTATATATAAATTTGCACTTCAAGTTATATATTAAACTTTTCCAAAGAGTATTTCATGGTCTCTGTCATTATTTGTATGAATGAGGTGTGTTGAAGTCCAAGAGACAAAATGGCTCAGTACTCCCTGGGTCAAGACAGAACAGGACAGCATGCAGCTGGATTACATTGTATTCTTCCATTGGCCGCAGGGCCGCCACAGAGGGGACACCCGTCCTGGGCAGCTAGTGGGACCCGACGGTTAGCACTGCCTGATCGGTACAGCAGCCTCTGCTCACTGTGTTCCCGGACTGGCACTGTGTACGATGTGCCCCCCGCTCAACAATTCCTGTCATGGGGCCTGGACATTTTTGCTGTACGGGGCCCCATGATTTCTGACGGCTGCCCTGATTGGCCGGATCAGCCTAAAAAAGATCTGGCCAGCGGAAGTTAATTTTTTTAGATCCCTGCGCGGATCGCATGCGCAAATAGTGGGGAGCTGAGCAGTCATGCAGGGATCTAAAAAAGATCTGGCCAGCGGAAAAATACTGACACTGCCGGCGTCTGTCAACATTATTTGGTCGATAGACTTTGAGGGACACAGTCGTCAATGAAGCTGGCGGTTCGCCGTGAATATACGGACATTGGACAAGTCTGATCTGCTTGTTCGCCAACGGCCACGGCCATCACTACTATCGAGTTGATGTGTGTAGCACTAGCTTTGTTTATTTACATAATTACTTACATAGAACATACATGTTGTGATGAAAACCAAATGTGCCCAAATCTGCCGCTTGTCTATGGATATAATCCATCAAAGATGAGCTGGCCGGACGCTCGGGGACCAATTGCCCTTTTCACCCCCCTTGATATGTGATAGGGTAAGGTCACACTAACTAATCGGCACATGAAAAAGACTCGGATGACACCCCAGCTGTTGGCGGATCAGAGTGTCAAGAACCATCCTCTGGTATTCCAGACTCTTCTGGGCTTGTAAAAAAAACCCCCAATGTCAATGTGACAATAATCGAGAAATGTCTAAAATGTTTATTTTATGAGGAAGAGTTAGGACCCCATCTGGGGCTCAATTAGAGAATGGTGCCCCCTCATTTCCTGTTCTGGGGCCAAATTTCCAGGGAAACAATAAAAATCAAATATCATATCATGGATAGGATTGTTTTAGGGTCAATTTACACTTTTATTAGGGTTTTCACGGCTTTGTGTGATCCGCCAGGACCCCTACATTAAGCGCAGTGCTTGGCACGGGTTCCGATGGATCACATAGACTTTAGCTGGCCGGCGGCTGCTCTGTTCAGAAATCTACTGATGCAGGGGTTAATGTACTGCACTACTTTAATCCCTGCATCGGTGGAATGGCTCAGTGCCGTGAGAACACAGCATTCGCCGAGCAGGTAAAGTGTATGTGCTCCGTCGGAACACCCCTCCAAGCACTGCGCTTGGAGTAGGGGGTCCTGACGGATGTGGAGACATAGCCCTTTACTGTAGCAGTGATATGTGACACACTATTTACCCATTATTAAGTTTCAATGCTTGACACCCCAATGCAGTCCATATCACAGCACATAATGCAACATGCAAAACAAAATGTAGCATGACAAACCTTTTCCAATAATTTCTGACTACCTAAGGGCTTGTTTCCACATACGTCGGGACCCCCTAAGATTCCGACATAGCAGATAGACTTACCTGCTGCAGAGGCTCAACATACTCAACTACATTCAGCCTTGCAGTGAATCCGCCTAGCAGGTAAGTGAATGTTCTCCATTGGGACCTCACGCCAAGCAATACGCTTAGCGGAGGGGGTCCGGACGTATAATTGAAACATACCTTTAGGCAGAATGTCACATACTCCCTTCCTGCTACATCTGCAAATCAGTCTGCTTCAGTGTTCTAGTATGAATCATCTATGTTCCCACATAATAATAAATCACCTCACGCTCGCAATTTTAATCACGTGTGGAAATCAGCGTTGATTGCGTTCATTCAGTTGAATGGGTTTGTCCCCACTCAACTGATAGTTTGTTCTGATCGCGCCCATAGACATGAATGGAAGCGATTTTTGATTACGTGTGGACGCGATCGAAAAATTTCGCCCATTCATTCTCTATGGACGCGATTTATTTTTTGAATAATGGGGGCAATTAAAAACGTGGGCGAAGATCGCCTGATCAATCCCACCCGATCGCGTGAGCACGAGGTGATTAATTAATCGCCTATGTGGGACCATAGCCTTAGATGGACAATAATGTTTTCTAGTAGGGATGGCAAGTTCTCAGAGGAAAAGTTCTCAAGTATAGAGATGGCCGAATTTTTTTTTCAAAAATTCGACCATTTCAACGATTTCGAGTTAATTGCAAAGCCCCTGAACATGGTATCAACACCAAATATGCTGGAGATGTAGAGGTATACTGCAAAAAAGAAAGTAACACAAATACTTTTTGCACAAATGAAGTTCAAAGTCAAGTAAAAATTTCGACTTTTTTATTTTTTAACTTAATTTATGCAAAAACGACATGTGCTAGAGCAAAACTTTTTTTTCAAATGTTTCCACAACCCTTCTCCACATCTCCAGCAATTTTGGTGATTGTTCAGGGGTTTTGCAATCAGCTCACAAAGTTAGCAAGTCGAAAAATTCCACCATCTCTAGTGAGCTCACATGATCAGCTGACTAGTACTTTGACTGGCTACACAGGATATGATCAAATGACCCTGACCAGCGAATCAGAGACAATCAACCCAATCAGCTGATCAAATTATCCATGTGCTTTTTTATGAGTTTGCTGGAGAACTTTTCCTAGGAAAACTTGTCATCCCTAATAGACAACATAGTCTCAACCTTTCTAACCCATATTTAATGTACAGGGCTGTGTAATATGTTGGTGCTTTGACAACAAAAGTTAATATTTGATAACTGTCAATTATACTGGACTTAAAGAGCTATGAAATGTACTGTTATAGAATATAATAGATTATGAGCTTCCCTGATAGACAGTCATATGACTATATATAATCTGTAAAGCGCCGCATAAGTTGTCATAGCGCCATATAAATACAGGATAATAATAATTCTTCAATCGTCTTCCCTTCCATTTCCTCTCCGATGCCTGGACATGGTATAGTTCCTCCTCCTGGGCATTATAGATCTGTATAGTGTAGTGGAATGTACTAAAACTGTATATTGTACATGACTGGCCATGACATGGTGTATATACCTTTAAGGATGTATCATTTTATACAGCCTCTGCCAGGGCTCGTCCTCTCTGCCTGGATACTGGCCTAACCCCTCCTCTAGACAGATTTTTTTTTACCTATGTAGCTAATGGTTTTCCCGGGGACTTTTGCCTTGGCTCTGCCTACTTCAAAACTTGGAGCTCAAGGCTCAAGAAACTCTACTTCTACTGCAGCCTTCCTGAAGAGTGTCCCCAGCCATGGCCTGGGTGAGGATACCCCCACTACAAGTTTACCCTCTTTCAAGGCCTGCCATTCTTCTACTGGGTAAGAGTCATCAGCCACATCCCTGAGCAGCTGGTTAGGATTGTTGGATTGTAGCCCCTAAAGACTTAAGCTGGCCATACACCTTCAGATTTCTCTGTCAGGTTTCCTTCAGATCAGATTTTGTT
>CM070035.1:13917985-13934225 GCA_036250615.1 Ptychadena robeensis | reverse complement strand
ATTACTGCATATACTGTCTGACACCAGTGCTGGGGGTTATTACTGCATATACTGTCTGACGCCAGTGCCTGGGGGTAATTACTGCATATACTGTCTGACGCCAGTGCCTGGGGGTAATTACTGCATATACTGGGGGACATGAATACTAGGAATTATTACTGCACCCATTGTTTGACCATTAACAGTTGGGACTGTTCCTGCACCCTCCGTCTGACGGAACAATACTCCATAAAGTAACAAAGATAAAGAACTAAACTTTGTCACATTGTATCTTGCTAAATTATTAGTCATTTCAGTATTTTTTATTTCCTGGTTTTTTGTTTTAATTCCATGATCTGATAAAGACAACTTCCTGTACCGGTCACAATGACCTCTTTCTTTCTCTGTAGAATAATAATCTATAAATACCAGATAAGTCACCACTACCTGTGTCAGGTGATATCATTCTCCGCTGACCCTGACCGGGCGCATGTCAGGAAAAACCATTGGCATTAATGAGAACCCTTCACGCCCGACTGCATATTAAACAGGCTAATGTAGGCTGTAGGGCCATCACCTGGATGCAGAGAGGGTGCTTGACTGAAGGGGTTTTATTTATAGCAGAATATGCTGACGACTGAACTACACTTATATCCTGAGAAGGTCCTGATGACAAAAATGAAGCCAAATGAAGCATATTGTTAGTAGTCTGCCAACCCCCCCACACCCCTATGCATGTTTGTCACCAGTATGGAAGTTGTTGTCCCCCAGGACTTTAACCCTGGAAAGTGGTGGGAAAAGCCTGCTTACGGCCAGTGAAGGCCACATGGGTGGTTGCCCAGAGCGGTATCATGTCAGGGGCGGCATGTGGTCATCAGAAATGTTTTTCCAGATGTCTTCTCCCCTATATACGCGCTAACCTGAGGAGGGAGTAGAGAAGACTTACCCCCCTCTCTCCCCAGGAGTGGAAATGTATGTTGGGGATGTGGGGATCTGCATAGGGGGTGATATGGACCTCACAAGCAGCTCCATCCCCCCACCTGCGAGTGAGGGGCGATGAGACTCAGGGCTTGTTTCCATTGATGCGCTTGTAACCGTGCGGTAAACGCATGACCGCAAGCGCTGACAAACACATCCATAGGAAACTTCAATATAGTTCCCACTGGTGCGTTTCGCGCGATCGCTCGCGCATGCGGTTTAGGGCGCGTTTGTGAACGCTATCTGCAGCGTTTTGAAACGCATCCGCGTCCCAACCGCATCCGCATCGCTCGATGCCCATTATAAAAAAAAATTGCATTGCAAAAAATGTGCGAAAACGCGCGCAAAAAACGCAAGGCATGCGTTTTCGCGCAGACGCGTTTTTGTCCGTGCGGCTAAAAACGCACGCATCCACAAAAAACGCATCAATGGAAACAAGGCCTCAGAGATCCAGAGTCTCACCTCACTCACAAGCAAATCCACATACCTTCCTCCCCAACCATTGGTTAGCAAAGGTCGTCTTCACTCTTTCCTGTCGATGGCATGTGTTGCCACCCACAGGGTCAGGTTTGTTCAGTTTAGTCATCCGTTAGAAGGACAACAAAAGGTTTCTGGACCATTTTTGTAACAGATTGGCCAGTGGCATGTGCATTATGGTGGCAGCTATTTTGGGCGCACATCCAAATGTAAGACATTGTGTCAAAATGTAGAAATGATCAAATATTAAGTTAGTTTGCATCTATCCTGTTTCCCCTAAAATAAGGCACCCTTACATTTTTGCCTCATGCTTAAATATTAGTCATCCCCCCATAAATAAGACACCCCCGAAGTACTGTAACTATGGACAGGGGGATCAGAGGGGGCAATCAAAATGACACAGGAGGATCAGAAGGGGTTCCTAAAATGGTAATCCCCCCTCAAAGTCTCCTGTGCCATTTTGATTTCTCCCTCTGTCAGTGATCCCCTCACCCTGATATCCCTGTGCTGTATTCTTCTTATGAAAAGGGCATTTTTGGGAACAAAAAACAATATAAGACACGGTCTTATTTTCGGGGAAACACGGTATGTATGGTAAAATGCATTTTCCCCATATTGACATCATCCTCCACAATGCAAAGCTTATGGCTCTGCACTTTTGAGGAGGATAACACAGTCCAGAGAAAGAGGACAGCACCAAAAGTAGGGGAAGAGGTAAGTTATATCCTATTTATTTTCCCCTAGGCCAGTGGTTCCCAAACTGGGGGGCGCAAAGGTGTTCTGGGGGAAGCGGTCCTTCATTCTGAACCTGTCGAAAATTTTCCTAAATAGAAAAGGGGGGCCCTGTGTGGAAAGTTTGGGAGCCACTGCCCTAGGCAGTAAAGGGGCATTTAAATCTTGCAGTGTGGCGTTATGCAAGGTGGGTGTAAGCTTAACTTAAAATGCAGCTTCATTGTCTATCTATAAATTACCAATTAATCTATTTAGCCATTCTACTGGAAGAACGTTGGACTCCTTACCAACTGCTTCAACAGTTCTATGACCTCAACCTGTCACAAAGGGAGGAAGGGCAACAACATTATATGAGCTATACTATTCCAGAAAGAGTTAATTCTCTCCCTGATCTACTTAACTTAATCATTTAAGATGATGAACCCACCTGTGAGGTGACTATAGAATGTTACTTGAGTGACAATTCTAGTCTTACCCCGCTTGCTGTCATCAAATCCAAGATGGCGGCATCCAACAAAGAGAATACCATTAAATGTCACCACAATTCTTCTGGGTTTGCTGTCATCAAATCCAAGATGGCAGCACAAACTAAAGAGGAAATCAAAGAATATCACTAGGGGACAACTTAAATTTTTCTGGACATGTTGTGATCACATGCTTGATAGTCGCATCCACCCAAGAGAAGACTATATAATGTCATTTGAATGACAACTCTTGTCTTCTATGCTTGCTATCACCATATGAAACTATAGGCAACTATAGAATTTCACAATTTCACTATAGGCAACTATAGAATTTCACAACAACTCTAGTCTTCTGGGCTTGCTGTCAACACATTCAATAGGGTGGCAAAACTAGAGAAGGCCATAGAATGTCACAACATGTCTAGTTTTCTGCACCTGTTGTCATCACATTTGAGATGGTGGCATCCCCAATGTTCTCTCTATAGAATGTCATGACAACTCTAGTCTTCTGGGCTTGCTGTCAACACATCCAAGATGGCGGCACAAACTAAAGAGAAGGCTGTAAAATGCCACAACATGTCTAGTTGTCTGGACCTGTAATCATCAAATTTGAGATGGTGGCATCACCAAAGAAAAATCTATAGAATATCATGACAACTTTAGTCTTCTGGGCTTTCTGTTATCACATCTAAGATGGTGGCACAAACTAAAGAGAATTCCATGAGCTTTCACAATTCGAGTCTTGTGGACTTGTTGTCATCACATCTAAGATGGCAGCATCACCAAAAGAGATAACAGTAAAATGTCACAGCAATTCTAATCTTCAGGGCATGCTGTCATCACATCCAAGATGGCCGCACACACCAAAGAGAATAACATAGAATGTCACTTGGGGGACAACTTCTGGCCAAGATGGTGACACCCAACAAAGTCTCAGGACCACCCATCACAGTGAGTCAGTATCATGAACAAATGACCTGAAATCTTATGGGACATCTGTTGCTGAAATGATGTGGTCTTGCCTAATACTTCACAGTTCTCCTTTATGAAGCTCTGAGCATTTGTACGGCATCTACGTGACATGGACAGAAGCTTGCAGCATTCAGCTACCTTTGATAAAGCTGCCTACAATATATATCTATGTGCATAATGTCCTGCAGGTGAAGGACAGAAAACAGTTACCATGGTAGTATGAGAAACATAAACACGCTTATACAGAACGTTCTGAAATATTCGCCCATGGCTAAAACACCTCATAACAACCCATCATTTCAACATTAGAGAACCATGTTTATGCCCCGCGGCTCTGTTTTCCAGACCGAGTCTTGTCATTGATTTATGTATTATAATTATTATAAAAAAGTCCTTATCATATGAAGAAGAGAAAACCTAGAGGGATCTCCTCTAAAGGAAAAACCTCTAAATAAAAAAAAAACACGTACCTATGGCCATCCAACCCATTTCATGATCGGCCATTTATTTTTGTCTTTTTGTATTTCCCACCACATACGTATATGTATACAAAAACAGTATGGGACCGAAGATGGGAAAAAAGTACTTAGTATAGAATATGTATGTATTGTGGGGGATCAGCTCCAAACGGTTCCTCTCACAGCATCAATCCACACGATTGTTTACCTCTTAAGGGCTCCTGCCAATCCAAAGCAAAGTTACCCTCGCAGGGGTTAATATCCAAACAAAACGAATGTCCTGAAAATGCCAAGAAAAGGCGCATCGGACCATAAGACGCACCCAGTTTTTAGGGCAGGAAAACCAGAAAAAAAATTTAATACGTTTTCACATCAATTGGGTTACTGCAATGAATTTAGTGAATGTAATATTCAATTCAGCCAGTAGGTGTCACTAGCAGTAGTACACTCTCAGCAGAACACGTCATTCTCCACACTGATCTGTAGGAAGGGGGGCCGGGCTGTCTCCTTCTCGCCTCTGCTCTGCTGATCAGCTGTTACTGTGATCAGCAGTTACTGTGTCCGTGGGAGCAGCAGAGTGATTGCAGTTCCCACGGACAGGAGAGAGAGATATGGATGATCATCTATATCTCTCTCTTCATTGCTTATGGCAGCAGAACTTTGAGTTTTGTTGGCATAGGCAAATACTGTACACAGTTCAGATGGTGCCGGGAGAGCTGGCAGGAAGCCAAGGTGCAACCACTGGCGGCCGAGTGGCCGCGGGGGTCGCACATTCGGACCATAAGACGCAGGCACCTTTTGACCCCAATTTTGGGGGTGAAAAAGTGCATCTTATACGGCGAAAAATACGGTAGTTCAAAAAGACATGTGAAAACATAAAAAAGATGAAAATTGCTCAATGCTCAAAATTTTAACCTCCCTGGGGGTTGCCTGAGTGCAGTTTGGGTAAGTTTGATTACAAAACAAACCCAACCCGAGCTACACTTGTGGATACTGACCTATCCTCTGTGATCCCGTGGTGATTCTAAATCTTGGCAGGTTTTGCGAGTGCTTCCACTATTGACCTCCATGTTAGGGCTTGTCCCCACTATAGGGATAACCCGCGGCCCCATGCAATTTAAATGGTGATTGCTCCTATGTATTTAATGTGGCTTATTCCCACGTCCGCGATCAGCTGTGGCTCACCGCATTTCTGATCACGTGCTGCAATTACTACAGATCGCGTCCATAGACATAAATTTAAATAATGTCCATTCATTCTCTATGGGTGCGATCAGCCTGCGATCGCACACGCTTGGGCATGACCCAGCCACATGGCATGTTCATTCACTGCTTCCTAAAAATCGTGTGATGAATCACTATGAAAATTGCACAAGATCACACACCAGTGATCATGGTGGCAAAATTTTAATCGTGCCGCCCTGCAGCTGATCGCTCAAGTGGAGACAAGCCCTAAAGAAGGCTGCATTGGTTTCCTGCCCCAAATCCCTGGTGTCATCGATTATGCCGGGGATGTGTAGAGGGAGCGCGGGGAAGTACTCTGCTTTGATTGCCCGTACCGTGTCCTTGAAAACGATATGCTGGTATCCCTACTGCCAGGGAGGTTAAATTGAGAAAACACAAAAAAAAGATTTTTCTTGGGCTACATCTGCCTGGAAACCAGATTTGATCCAAATGTATGTTTTTGAAATAACAAATATGATAAGAGATAAAGAAAATTGTAAACATTTTCTCATGAAGACGAATCCCCTGAAATCAGCCATCAAACTATTCATGTGTAAGATAACTGTAGGTCCAATAGGGTGACTCTGCAGCCACAACATTGACCAGCGCCGTGTAAGTTCACCATAACCGCCCTGACTGAAGCAATTAGTCATGTGTACAACCTGCTGGGGCCATTGTCAGTTGTGAATGCAGGCAGCAGGGCCATTGTTCTCGTAATTGCACGCTTTTCTAAGTTCGTCATGCCCTCTAGGTGTGTGGTCTAGCCTCCGTCCTAAAGACTGGGAAGCAGGGTGGTCCGACACGCCTTGCTCCTCCTAATTGTGTTCCGCAATTAGTTCAGCATTTTTTATTCTTCATGATAGCTGTTTAAACTGAGATTTAGAATCTTCTGCCTGAAGTCCACATTTTTTTCATTCATTCACAGTAAATGTGTGCAAATATGATGGGCAAAAGAATCCCAGTTCTCTGGATAAACACATTTTCATTACTTTATCACCATTCTAAGACATTTGGCATAGAGTTATAAACCCTAAATTTTTTTGCTGTTAAGAGCGTTTTAAGGGTTCTTCAGCCTGGTCCATCGATCAAACAGGTTTCCAACTTGGAAAACCTTGGTCGAAATACATTACATTGAATGGGACCGGGCTGCCATCCGCAAAAGCACTGCAGCTCGATATGGGGGCAGCTTTCTCAAAATGGTCTTGTCTGGAGCCGTATGTACCCAGCTTAATCCCCCTAGCATTTCTGACAGCACCATCTCATCCAGCGCTGTCCTGTCAGTACTGCTCTGAATGAGATGGTGCCGCCCGGCGAAGATCAGAGCCCCGGCAGTGCATTCTTACAGTTTTGTGCTGTCACGATGGCTCCGATCATCTGAACTGGCGTCTTCACTGAAGCCGATGTGCCCCCTGATCTCCCAACCACCAGCCCCCCCCCCCCCCCCCCCCCCCCCCCCCCCCCATGACGCCACGACGTCACATCGGTTAGGCGGAGGGAAATTCTAAAGTAAATTGTACGATGATTTCCCAGATGTGCCCTTTAAAGTTAATTCTCTCTCCACTGGTGTGTTCATAACACTAGAGGAGAGAGGGAGCCAAAGGGAATTTTAATGGATACAGTGAGAACTATAATTCCAATTGTAATTAAATATTATTATAAACAATATGAATACATACTGTTTTGAAATCTATCATACAAAAGAAGTATTTTAGAGATTTTATCATTCAGATGATACCTTTTTTTTTTTAAATGTAATTTTTTTTTACATAATTGTGTGTTTCAAACATAATTATATTCAGGACCCTTGTAAGGACATATCTAAGGAAGTTACAGGCCTACAACATAAAAAAAATAATTTAAGTCTATGTTGCGGCTTTAGTACCTTTGGACCTCAGCAGTGTGCTAGGGAGGTTAAGGGCTTGTTTCCACTATACGTCGGGACCCCCTAAGCTAAGAGTATTGCTTGCCAGGGATCCTGACCTAGCACATAGATGTTGCCTGCTGAGGCCCTCGACTACGTTCAGCCTGGCATCGGCGGAATGGCTCAGCACTGTGAGAACACAGCATTCACTGAGCAGGTAAGTGAATGTGCTCCGTCGGGACCTCCCACCAAGCAATACGCTTATTGGAGGGGGTTCCGACGTATAGTGGAAACATAGCCTTATGCCTGCCATACACACACCGATTAGCGGCCGATTTTGCCGCTGACCGTCGGGCGTGCGCGCAAAATCGTCCGCCAATCAGTGTGTACCCACACTGTCCCTGTCGCCCCACAGCTCGGCCGACCAGAGAACAGACATGTCCGGTGTTCTCTGGCCGAGGCCAGCCGATGCCATTACTTTCAATGAAGACCGGCGTCTTCATTGAAGGTATTCGCCGGCACACAAAGGGTGTCTGCCAATTCAGTCAGCTCTGGAGAGCAACGTGATGACGTCATCACGCTGCATTTCAGAGCTTATCGGAACTCGTCTGTCGGCACCCACTCGGTGGGTGTATGGCAGGCTTAAGAGTCACCAAGTCATTTCTAGTTTTTGCTGATCATGCAGTCCTCTCCTAATTACAATCGCTTCCCCCAATTTGTTGTAATGACATCACAGGAAAATCCAAATCATAGTGCCAAAGACAGAAATATCAGCCAGACAGAAGTGTTAGCTCTTCCAAAAGGAAAACCTTTTTGACTGGAGTGAAGCTTTAGAAAAAATTTAGTTGGCAGCCCAAGTGGACAGATAGCTGGATTCAGCAACATTTGGTCTTTGTTCGTTCCTTCCGAGGATAAGCAAAAGGGAAAACTCACCATCAATATGTTACCTCTGACCCAGCAGTGATAAATAAGTCTCGAAGTTCTGGTAAGTGACTTTTATGACTTCACAAAGGATCATACTGATGGAAAAATGTGAACAATCTGAGGGTCATAACAAATGGATCCCCAGTGTGTATTCCATCTGTAACTCCATATCACTTCATTTGTATAACACTTGTATAACTGATGCCATTAGCGTTTTGTTAAGAGATATAATGCTCTGCTTTGTATGCAAAACGACTTTTTATCTGCACATTCGAAGTATACATGTATAAAAATGGAGAAATGGTTGATGGGTTTCCTCGTCAATCATTATTGATTGACGACACAAGTGGTTATGGGCTCATCCATTCCTCTTCTGGACAATAATCATTTTGAGATGGAGTACTAATGGAACCAGATTTTATGCTGTGGTTGTAACTCATACCATAAAGACAGAAATGACTATAGAAACAATTCAATACACTGAAGAGTAATAAGGAAGTGGCGTTCGGTTATACCTGTGTGGTCCCCCTGTTATTTCTCCTAATCCTTGACTCTATTCCAGTTGTTCCCAAACTGGGGGGCGCAAAGGTATTCCAGGGGGGTGCTGGCCCTCATTCTTCACTTTTTTTTTTTAATGGGAGGGGGCTCGATAATGTCCCTAAACAGAAAAGGGCGGCCCTGCAAGAAAAGTTTGGGAACCACTGGTCTAGTTCGGGGTAGGCTTGAATTGCTTTGACATATGAACTAGACCTGCATGTGATGCCTAATTATTAATGACACTTTTGTATACATTTTACACAATACAAACAAATAAAGTCCCTTTAGCCTGTGCCATTAAAGCAGGGAACGCACAGCTCGATATTGGAGTCGTTAAAGGTTCCCTGCCCGATATCGAAGCACTTTTTTTGGCCTTCAAAATGAATGGTAACATGCTATATTTTCTTTCTCATTGCATGGCCGTAAAGCTTTCCGGTGCATAATATTGCGAATATTAGAGATTGCAAATATCTGAAGTCATGTTTGCGAATTCTCGAATAGCCCATATTCAACGAATATATTCGCAATTTGAATATTCAAGCTCAACACTTTACATGTCCTCTGATTGCCAGCTTATTATATCTCCATTTACTGTATACTGTTTAGGAACAAAGAAATGTAGATAAGCACCACATTCTAAAGCAGGGAACACATGTGTAGATATGGGCCAGATCGATGGCTGCTTGAAGCACCGTGCGCGCTCACTACCATCTATCTGGCTCATATCATATGGGAACCAATCCCACAAGAAAACAGGAATATCAGATAATATTCTAAGATTAGTGATACCACAGTACCCAAATGAGTATGTAGCCAGCATCCTAAAAAGCAATTCATCAATGTTTTAATGGATGGGGCGACCATACATTTTTTAAAAATAATAACAGTCCATGTAAGAAAAAAAGTCCAAATCAAAACACAAAGCTCAAAGCTGAAAAATAGTTCAGTCGTAAAGTCCACATCAAACAAAAAGGTTTTCTTTCACGTTTTATTCTTCAAATAGTAGTAAACCTGGATGTCAGGAGATCTCCGGACTGGGTATAATTGAACAATACATCCAATTAATCTGTTAGTACATATAAAGTCACATCAAACCTCGACGCATGTTTCAAAGAACGTCTTCATCAGGAGGTGTGAATATTCAAATAATATGTATAAGATTATCATATCAGTCCATCATGGAGCTAAGGAGGAGGAACGGGGGGGGGGGGGGGGGGGGGGGGGGGGGGGGGGGGGGGGGGCACTGTTTGGTGAATATGGTATCCATCATGGTTGATTTGGAAGGTTTGATTTGTAGTTGAGTAAAACCTCCCCGCTTCCATCCCTCGGTGTGTCTCTCGTCGTATCGGACATGACTGTAAACCCACAGTCGATGTCGTTGCTTTGCATGGGGTCTGCGGGGTCTCCATGCAAAGCATCGTCAGAGCTGGAGACAGAGCAGTGCTACAACCCCAGCTCCTCCGATATTGGGCTGCTGCAGGGAACCTCGAATGGCTCCAATATCGAGCCACGTGTTCCCTGCTTAAATGGTACATTATCATTGCTGAGTAGCATTTACATGTATTTATTTGCAAATATAAGACCTTTCTTTATGAGAATATTCTTACATGAAACTTGCGCTGGATGCTGCCATTCTTGGCCCCTCTTAATTGAACCCATTGGCAGAGTTCCCATTTCATCGCCACAGGGACCCCATTCCCCAGATTGGTCCCTATAGAGAAGAAGGTTAGCACTGTGGTGAAAATGAACCTCTTGGATGAAGTGTATTCTAAACCTGAAACTTTCAGAAGTGTCAATCTTTTGTGTCTTCCATATAACTCATTGCCAACTCCCACCAAACTCTTCTCTAGGCATTTATAATTTGGGTCACTGGCCACCTTGATGATCCGAGTCACTGATCTGGTTAACTGCTTCAACATAATAACTCAGAACATACTGAATGTTCTGAATATGGGAAGCATTAGGAGCTGGTATACTTGAGTCAGTATGGGTTTCTTCGAATGTTAGAACAGATTTGTCTTGCAGGTTCTGGCTTGGAAGGCCGAGCTCTGTCCTGGGAATAGTTTGTATTGTTCATTCTCTGTAAGGTGCTTTGCACTTCCTAACCGTGCCAGGAAAATCACTGCGGTTAATATAAAAATCACCTCCCTGTCTGATTATATTTCCAGATTCCTGACCGCTGGGTCTAAAGGAATTCTATACCAATCTGACATTATTACACTTGAACACTGTGTTATTTCCAAAAGATCCTGATGGTCCGAGGTACAGGACCAAGGGTCAGGTTTTATCTAAGACGGGATGTACTAAGTCAAGCTCACCGCATACCAGTCTGCTCCAGTATACCAAGTATATCAAGCTGGAGTACAATGGAGGTACCCAGTGTTCACTGACTAACCCATTACATTCCGTACAGCTCTGTCTATCACGATTCGATCCAGTCTGAATTATTCTGATACTACAAACTGTCTACATTTATAAAACTTAAAAATAAGCATTTCAATATGTTTTTAGTCATCATCTTTTCACCTGCTGATCCAGCCAGTGATATAAATCCTTCCCGAGTGTGGGTTCAGTCACTCCCCTATATTATGGATTATGGAATCCGCATTATAGAATTATGAGAAATGTAGCCCCCCACCCCACAAAAACTCGACCTCTGTACCAGCCACTGGCCCTAAACTACTGGCTCAGTGGGTACTACCGGTGCACTGGCTCCTTCCATAACAGTGAACTCACAGGCAAAAACCCCAAAACAACCATAAGGGTCATTTACCCAGCAAGAGCTCAATGTATAACTTTGGTGCCTGCCTGCAGGTCACCCTAATACTGGTACTCCTACCGTTCTTCTTCTCCAAGATAGTCCCACACATAGTCGGCATAGACATCTTCTCAACATTCCTCAATATAATCGAACAGTTCCTCTGGCACATAGGGAAACGCTAGTCCATATTCCAGTTTTACCCAGAGGTTTAGGCCATGTTGTAGTCGGGCAAGGCGGGACAGCTTGTGTTTATCCCCTTTCCCAAAGGATAGATAGGCATCAGGGGACCACCGGACACAAAGAACCTCGTCATGAGCCTGGGACTGGGTGCAACGGGGCTTCTGGATACATGAAGGGCCTGGGTTCTGGGTTCCCATGGCTGGGCCTTCTTTACAGGAGATGGGGCAAGTGAAGGCCGAGAATCGGGAGCTGGGGCCTTTGGGGCCGGAACCACAGAGGAACGGAACATCGGGACCTGGCTGGCCTTCAAAAAAGCCAGAGTGGTGGCGGTGCGGGGCCTAGCAAGAGGGATTGGCACAGTACCTTTAGGCTGCACTTGCTCCGCGGCTGGCGTGGGCTCCAATGCCGAAGCCGGGACTGGATCGTCCTCCTCCGCTGGCAGCTCAGGATCGGGAATCTCCGGTTAAAGGTCCTCTTTCACTGGAGGCTGCTCGGTGGGCTCAGCGACAGTGTCCGAGTCCTTGGTAAGTGTAGCGGTAGCGGCAGGAAGCGGCTATAGTCCTCGACCCCTGTTTTCAGCGGGGGAGGATGGGTCTTGGCAGCGTGGGATTCCCACAGGGCAGAACTAGAGGTGGATTCCTTCCAGCTGGCGGTGGTAGGGCAGCGAGCAGGCAGCAGTACCGCAAACCGCAATCGGCACATTCCTCCCACGGATCGAGAGCATTGGCGACAGTGCCACAGGTCTCGCACACAGGCAGCAGCAACTGGGTGCTTTGCTGAATACATAACACCAGATTGGGGGTTTGGAAACGGAGACCGGTATCTCTGGTTTTCTTCATACATATCTCCATCCGATACCTGTCCCTGCCCGCATCTCCCTTTCAGGTGGTACAATGGGTAACTGTGCCTCCGTCAGGGCTGGCTGCAGTGCAGAGGGGAGCAGAAAGTGACTTCAAAGGCCCGTGCATGTGCCCTCCGCATCAGTAAGGACAAGTAAGCTGCTGATCCCTGGCACAATGAGTCTGTTACCCAGATCAGAAGGGGACAATGATTGGCACAGAGTGATCAGAAGGGGACAATAAATGGCACAGAGTCATCAGAATAGGACACCCCCCTTATAATAAGACCTAGGGCATATTTTGGTGTTTCAAAAAATACAAGACAGTGTCTTCTCATCGGGGAAACAGGGTATAACTAAACTTGTGCTGATGTGCATTATTGACATCGAAGTTGGCCTTGTCCATCCAATGTGTTTGCACATATTTTACCAGAATTGGTTATACAGACAGAAGAGTAGGTTTTAACAATGAGTCAATCCATTGTGTACAGCCAGTTTTCCTTTAAATGGCCCAACTTCAGCTGTCCCTTCCCGTGTTCAGCATTCTTTATCTTGTTCCTCATGATGTTCCTTTCTGTTATTATCATGTTTCACTGACACACTATAAAATGATATATTGAGTGATAAAATCAGCATTCAGCACATGAAGTATAACACGTGATAAAGTCGGTACATTGAAAGGCAAAAATTCCAACATTTTGCATTGTTTAATTGATCCAGGGATCTCAGTTGTTCTATGATGAGTATGTGGAGGAACATTTCATCAGCTGGAATAGTGTGTGCCCTGTAAAGTCTGCTTCCAGTTGGATGCCTGTATGTTGAAGAGAGCCAGGACTCGCCGTCATAGTACAATCAGATTATCAGATGGCAGAATTGGAAAATGATGATTTCTACATAAGTAAACTCAGAGGGGATTGTAGAAGTCATAAAGAGACATCTGGGTTTCATTATACATCATGTAATCTGCAGCCAATGAGCTTCCCATCTCTGTGTAGCAGTACTGTATGAGATATGAGCTATTATGAATGGGTCCATTAGCAGACAGAATAGTTTGTGGTATGTTGTAGGATAATGCTGGTTAGCAACATTACAGTTTAACCTTTCACTTTCCACGACAAAAGCATATATAAAGTGTGACAGGCTGGTCATCTGTCACTGTGTGAATGGACCTTTAGGTGGTGTCCTGGAAGGAGCCTCGAAGGAGCCCAGTAATGATTACGTGCCCAGCACCATTAGGGTGCTTTGTGTTTTGTTTAAGATTTCTTAAAGGGCTCCCTGACTCTGGGATAGGAAGGAAGAAATTGGGTGGGCCTTTCTATTCCCCCAGGGTCTACTAAAGGGTTAACACAGGTGAGTTGAGCTGTATCCAATGCAATTCAATGTTTAAAAAAAAAACACATTTCCAATTGAATAGAAATTTTATTATAAACAAAACATAAATATAAACACACACTGTTTTGAAATCTATCATACAAAATAAGTATTTTAGAGAATTTATCATTCAAATGATACCTTTTATTTATTTTTATATAATTAAATTTTATATAATTGTGAGTTTCAAACATTATTATATCCCGGATGTCTACTTGACCCTTGTACAGATGTATTTTGAGAAGTTGCAGGCCTACAACATAAAAAATCCATTAAAATCTATGGTGTGCTTTTGGTACAGAAATCTGGACTCCACAGGAGCGCTAGGGAGGTTAGTTTGATATTTTACATGTACATGTCATTTTTTGGTTTCCAGGCGCCCTCTTTTGGCAGAAAGCGGTAATGATACTTTCAAAAATCAAATTGCAAAATCATCGACCCGTCTATGGCTGCCTTTGGGAGGTTTTCGGAGCTGTCTGGGTCCCATTGAGAAGATAATAGGAAATGAGAGGCTATCACTCCATAGTAAGATCTAACACATACACAAAATTAGCTGCCAGTTTGTAGTCAAGTCCCATGGTTTATCCAATCATATTCAGTCCTTACAATTATTTTTACTAAGATAGAAAGTTATTGGATTCAATCAGATATACGCAAATGTTTGAATGCTCAGCTTTCATATTTTTACTCAGTGTTTACTTATATGGCAGCTTGTAATATTTCTAATATTTGTAACTCTATACTGCCTTAAATGTCCCGGGGGGCTAACCACCCCAGGTGTGGGCCAGAACTGATCCACTATATGTAAGCGTTAGGTTGAAACCCACTGAGGCTTTTTTGTTGCTTGTTCAGAGGGACATTTAGTAGGCTTGAGAACTCTTAAGGTGGCCATGATTGGGTTGATTTTTCTGTTTGATTAACTTAAAAAGCTGAATCGATCGACCAAAAGGGATCAAATTGATCCAGCACTGATCGGACATGTTGGAAAATTTCAGCTGATCGTTAGGGGTTTTCTCTGTATTTCGAGTGTACTGTGAAGCATGAGTACAAGGCTAAAGCTAGCCATACACGTGTAGGATTCCATGGCCAATTGATCACTCACCCAATTGATTCCGGCGATCTCAGCGGGAATGGGAGCTGCGATCAATCTGCCAATTAAGAGTATCCGATCGCTACACACCACCTTGTCCAAGTGATCACGTCCAATTGATCGGGGGCTCAGAATTGGATCCGACAGAGAACCCACCCCCCCCCCTATTGTATACTCTGTTACCCAACCTTTTAGATTGGAAGGCCAACCAGGAAGGGTCCTCAACTCCTCCTGTGTCATAACCTGTACCTGTGTGTTATCTTGTGTTATCTCAACTCTAATTTATTGTACTGCGTAATATGTAGGCGCTATATAAATAAATGATTATGATTTTCTTTGTTCTCTGTCCATCCCTACAGATGGTTGAAGTGTTCTTGCTCCATCATCTGAGTGGAAACATTCCTTTTCTGCTTACCTCCCAACATCCGGTGCTTTACATAGTACTTTACATGTAGACAAACATTGTTCCCTGTGAGGGACATGAGACTCCAGCCTGCGCACCCACAGAGCTGCACCTGTTTGATACGCAGAGATGTGAAAGAACATTTTGCAAATCACATGGAAACAGATCGTAGATTTGCATACCTATGAGCCAAAAAGTGTCTGCTAACGTGTCTGTTTTAAATCTTTTTCCACTTATTCTAAAATTGTATTCCAATTGTATTCTAAATATAATTCCATCACTTGGTTACTCGTTTCCAGACAAAACATATTTCCTTTATTTTACAAGAATGAAAGACATAGAGCCTTGTGTTATAAATGCATTTGTAGTAGGATAACTTGTGTAATTTACTATATATTTTCGGACCATAAGACGCACCCAGTTTTTAGAGCAGAACCAGAAAAAAAATATTTAATACGTTTTCACATCAATTGGGTTAATGCAATGGATTAAATGGATTCAATATTCAATTCAGCCAGTAGATGTCACTAGCAGCAGTACACTCACAGCACAGCACAACATCATCTTCCTCACTGACAAAATAACTAGATCAACGGTAGTAGCGATATGTTGGCATAAGCAATTATACAGTTCAGATGGGAGATCCAGACACCGGCCGGCATCTCTCAGCTCTTCCAGCTCCCCTGCAATTACGCTTGCCGGGAGAGCTGGCGGGAAGCCAAGGCACATGTGCATTCGGACCATAATACGCATACACTCCCCCCCCCATTTGGGGGTGAAAAGGTGAGTCTTATAGTCTGAAAAATATGGTAAATATCATCTGCCTTAATATCTGGATCAACAGTAGTACCATCGGATACAAATCTAAACATCTGGGGAGTGCACCATCAGTAGCATCAGGGGGGGTTTCCTGCAGCCTTTGATGGAGAGTGACTTCAAGCTTAGCTTCGTGCTCACCCCCCCCCCCCCTTCTCTCTGTAAACCATCAGCG
>CM070035.1:13898780-13912657 GCA_036250615.1 Ptychadena robeensis | reverse complement strand
CCTAGATCATCAGTCAAATCCTATATCATCAGTCCAATCCTATATCATCAGTCCAATCCTATATCATCAGTCCAATCTAATATAATCAGTCCAATCCAGCTTCTTTGCACCATTACTCCAATTCCATGTTTTTACTTCAACAACATTCATCAACAGCTTCTGACTGACCAGCAATGTGCTGCATTGAACCAAAAGCATAGGTTCTAATTCCAGAATCAAGCACACACTGAAGAACCCGGCACTGCATTGGTTGAGGTGAACAGGTTCTTACATTCCTAAGATTTCTCCAGCTTGTTCTTAATGATCAGCTTTTTTTGCTGCTGGAGGCAATCAACTTTCTTCATTGTCATGTCTATTCATGTAGAATTATACATTCAAGCACACTTCGAAGCGGTGTACATTGAAGGATGTTCACGCAGGGCTAGTTTTTAGTCTATTTTGCGTACCAGCGTACTACTTGCCTATAAGTGCCCCCTTGCCTATAAATGAGGAACACTTACTAGGTGGTGAATACTTTTAAATATCTTATACATGGGACAACACTGAAGATATGACACTTTGATTTAATGTAAAGTCATTGTATAGCTTCTAAATTGCAAACAGTGTAAATTTGCTGTCCTTTCAAAATAACTCAGAACACCTAGACATCAATGTCTACATTTATTGGAACAAAAGTAAGTACATCCCTAATTTAAAAAAATATTAAAATTATGCCTAAAGCCTCAATATTTTCTAGCATGGCCCTAATTCGCTTGGGCATGGAGGTCACTAGAGCTTCACAGGTTGCCACTGGAATCCCCTTCCACTCCTCCATGATGACATCACAGAGCTGGTGGATGTTAGAGCACTCCTCCACCTTCTCATTGAGGATGTCCCAAGTCAGTGGTGGTCTTTTTGTTTGGGGTTGCCCAGTTTCTGAAGGGAGGGGATCATGCTCTGCTTTAGTATGTAATTAGTGATGAGCAGCATTGACAATAATAATATTCGCAAAATAATGCATCGTCTAATATTCGCAATACATTCGCAAATTTGTGATCTCCAGTCCAGGATCGAGTATGTGCTGGCATCCTCTGATTTCAGCGCAACCCTTTGCAATATTAGGCTAAGTCTACACTATGACTCCTCCTTAAACCGCGGAGGGGGGCATTATGGACATGTCGGGGTTTGCATGTCCATAGCATCTGTCTGCAGTTTACCCGCAGTTTTCAGGGGGTATAGGGCGCAGTATTCGCCATGTCGGCAATACCGCATCCTATACTTACTATTGGTTTCCCAGCTTGACGTTCTGAATCTGCGCCCACTGCTGCGTCACCCCGCAACCACAGGCATGACGCGCCAGTATATACTGGCACGTCATTCCCCATTGGGGATTACAGGGGGCGGCTGCACTGCAGTGTTTTCCCTGCGGTCTTACTGTGGACACAGATGGGCTGTGTCGGCATTAACTTGACTGAGGCTCGGACCAGCGGATCTGGGGCTCTGACGCCCTGTGGAGACAGCCCTATCATAGTCCCATTGCCATCAATGGGCGGCTCGTGCACTCCGTTAAAAACCCTGTATTCAACGCAAGGGTTTAAACGGATAGTGGAGCCTAGGGCTTACCTTCGTTGTGCGAATCGGCACTTGTACGTGCGCATATTGTGAACACAATGCATGGTACTTTCCTATACAGTAAGGGGGAGGCTATCTTCCTATTGGTTGCTATGCTCAGACAAATATATTGTGGCCTTTTCATTGGCCCACAAGCTACAAGGAGTGAGGGATCATGGGTACTAATGTAAAAAACAATCTCAAGTATTCACGATTACGAAGATATTGCACTATATTTGAGATCTTTGTGAATTCTCAAAGTGCCGATATTCGCAATAAACATTTGGGATTAGAATATTTACAATCAACACTATGTCATGTTGGCATTTAGGGTTCACTCAATGAAGTGTAGCCTCCCAAAATCCCATATCAATATGTTATATTTGCAGGGCCACCATCAGGGGGGTAACAGCCTGGCCCGAGCAGCTAGAGGGGCCCAGCTGTTACCTGTGGGGAGGCCCATCTTAGCAGAGCGATGCTGACCATGCGGGAACAGTGACAGGCAACAACTTGAACTGTTTTTTTTTTTACAGCATTGTCCGGGGGGGGGGCGTAAAATTTTCCAGTATGGGGCCCGAGTTTTCTGATGGCGGCCCTGTATATGTGTATGGTAGTGGTGTATGTTATATTTTAACAACAATTGTATTGTTTTTATTGTATTTTATTATATTGTATTTTAACAACAATTTTAACAGCAATTGTACACCTGCACATTCTTCAAGTTTTTTGTTTTTTTACTGAAATATCTGGTGAAGTGTTGTGTTTCCTTTTGGCACAATCAGACAACAATGGATAGAGCTTACGTTCCATCTATTCTATGCATCTCTCAGGACAAACAGATTTCCTTCTTTAGAATTTCTTGTAATTTGGGGGATATGTGGAATGTGGGGAATGTTGGAAAGCTTTCAGAAACATCATACGTTGTTTTTCAGCAGCGAATTCCAACAAACATAACATAAATATGTTTTGCTTATGTGTATCTCAGGACAATCGCTGATAGTGGAGGGGGGTTTGGAGAATGGGGTGATTTTAAAAAATGTTCCTCGACCTCTGACCTGCTTCCTTATGTCAGCTGAGATTCCAAAGCTTTCTGCCAAACAGTCACATTCCTATCACATAATTGTATGTAAGACTTCCTGCCGACACATAGAATTCATCGTCCAAGACATATGTAAGAATTATGACTTTTGGGTTATAGAAAAAAATATGCTGGCCAGATCTTTCGATTATGCCGTCCATATTTCTTCGCCAAGTATTCACCATATTTAGCATGTTTAGTGGCAAAAATTCTCGTCGTCTTTTCATAATATATTGTCTGACAATTCAGATCTCTGAATACTATCTGGTTGGTTTTCTTACTGGACCTCTAGAGATGGTTGCAATTCGCAATGAAATTTCAACTTATTTCGAGTCAAAAATTTCAAAAAGTTGAAAAATCGCATAAGGTTGAATAAATTCGCATAAAGCCAAAATTTCGATTTGCTGTATGAACTTCAGCTATAATAGAAAAAATCAGTGTAAACAGTAGCATTACAATCAGTGCTGTCAAAATTGACTATTAACGGAAGTAAAAGTAAATAGAAATTTGTTAGAACTTATAATAACAATATAAATTATTCACTCACAAGGAATGGCAATGTTGTCACTCACTGTTAGGAAGGATGGCACTGTTTACCAAATATAGAGACTATTGAGTGCACCAGTTAGCTCTGACTTATGTGCCAGCTTGACAAAGTTCAAAGCAAAAGGGATTTTCAGGCAAACAGTTAGGGCTTGTTTCCATTACGTCGGGAGCCCTCCGCTAAGCGTACACGCTTAGCGGGGGTCCCCGACGTAGCAGATAGACTTACCTGCTCGGCAGACAGGTCTGTCTTCATTGCGCCGACCCGATCCGCCAGTGTCAGGCTGAACGTAGTCGAGTACGTTCAGCCTGTACACCGGCGGATGTCTAAACAGACCATCCGCCGGCAGGCTGAGTCTATGGGATACATCGGGACCCCTGCTTAGCGTATACGCTTAGCGGAGGGCTCCCGACGTACAATGGAAACAAAGCCTTAGTGTAAATAATGTAGAACAGAAACATCAATAATGGTAATAGCACATTATAACCATCTTAGTCAAGATGATCACACGCTTTATTCAATATCACATGCAATTAACTGTTGACGCGTTTTGCGACATGCAAGTCGCTTCCTCAGGACATTTTGCAAAAGATGCCAATAAATATGGGGGGGGGGCATAATTTAACCATGAATAGGACTAGTTGGTCCTAATGAAGGTACCGAGTGTCTAGAAAACAAAATAACCCTTTACCTGGATCCTGGTTGGTGCGGGCTACCTGACTCAGTCCCCCCAGGGGGGGCCCGGTTGGCGCCGATCAACGTAGGAATGGGGAGTCCTTGTGGGTCGGATCTAGGTGCAGATTTGTGTCATGATGAGTATGGTTATTCATTAGCCTAAACATATTCCATGAAAGTAACGACAAGTAAGTAATGATTAAATGTTTAGCCCGTCTAACTGGGTAAAGAATTTGTAGTCCTGGCTGGACCATTCTCCTGGGACCAGGTGTTCAGAGGAAGTGTATGTGAACATAAAGAAAAAGGAGGGATGAAGTGCCCAATACAGTGTGACCAAGCCCTGCGGTGTCATGCGAACCCCTATCAAAGATGTTCCCTATTAAAAAACTAACGTGTATACCCTCAGTGAGTGAATAAGAGAGATGAACCCAATGTGGTGAATGTATTCGGTGAACCTATAAGGGTGTATGTCCTAAAAAGAAAAACATATCCCTAGTGAGAGAGACCAGGATAAGTGTCACCTGATCCTCTATTATCATGTACCAGGATTGTGATCATGATCATGTGATGTGTACTGTGATGTGGCAAAAAAATATACCCATAGTGCAAGTGCTGTGTAATGACTATTAAGAAATGTGTATGTATTGCAGGTGATGAATATGAGAGTATGTGTTGCGCTAGCGCTATATGTGAACAAATCGTGATAAATAAATACCAATCCCAGCCATACACTACAAACCAAAATTAAATAAGCCTTACCTTAGTGATGTGTTAATGTGCCTGCCCATGGTTGTTAAAGTGTCTAAGTCTTATGTTGAAATTTTAAAAGCATTATATGTTGATTGAAGGTGATAAACATTAAACAAACACTGTGACAGTGAACTGACTCCGATAAGAAGAATGATCTACAACCATGGGTGGAGCTGTAAGTAATCAATGGTCTTGCAGTCTCAAACAACCCAAGGCTTACAAGCCCATGGGAACAGTAAAGAGACCAGGTAAACATGAATTGTCAGAATATAAGGTAAATTGAAGTGAAGGTTGTAGGTAATAAGTCAGTGTTCTACCTGCAGAGAGTCCTCCTGTGGTTGCCTAGATAAGACCAAAGTCCAAAGTGGGTTCAAATCGTCCTTGTATGTCAGGGAATGAGCGTCCAGGCGTGGGAGTATGTTAGAAGGAATCCCAATGCTGTCACTCACTGTTAGAAGCAATAGTAATGTTGGCACTCAGTGTCAGAAGCAATGGCAATGTTGTTACTCCTTGTTAGAAGGATGGCAATGTTGTCACTCACTGTAAAAAGGAATGGCAATGTTGTCACTCCCTGTTAAAAGAAATGGCACTGTTGTCACTCATTGTCAGAAAGTATGGCACTGTTGTCACTCACTGTTAGAAGGAATGGCGTTGTTGTCACTCACTGTCAGAAGGAGTGGCAATGATGTTACTCATTGTCAGAAGAAATTGCAATGCTGTCTCTCACTGTCAGAAGGTATGGCACTGTTGTCACTCACGGTCACAAGGAATGGCAATGTTGTCACTCACTGTAAGAAGTAATGGCAATGATGTCACTCACTGTAAGGAGGGTGGCAATGTTGTCACTCAGTGTCAGAAGGAATATCAATGTTGTTACTCACTGTCAGAAGGAATGGGACTGTTGTCACTTACTGTTAGAAGGAATGGCAATTATGTCACTCATTGTCAGAAGGAATGGCAATGGTGTCACTCACTGTCAGAAGGTATGGAAATGCTGTCACTCACTGTAAGAAGGAATGGCAATGTTGTCACTCACTGTAAGAAGGAATGGCAATGATGTCATTCACTGTAAGAAGGAATGGCAATGTTGTCACTCACTGTAAGAAGGAATGGCAATGTTGTCACTCACTGTTAGAAGCAATGGCAATGTTGTCAATCACTGTCAGAAGGAATGGCACTGTTGTCACTCACTGTTAGAAAGATTGGCAATGATGTCACTCACTGTTAGAAGGATGGCAATCCTTTGGTTAATTTAGACTGAAACATTCATACTGTGAATTTTTCCACCATCCCTCTTGCTTTATCATAGTTGAGGATCTATTTGCAAATTTTTGTTGCACTTTGAGAATTCACAAAGATCTTGAATGTAGTGCTATATATTCGTTAGTAAATATTAGAAATTATTCAAGATCAGCACCAGGAACTACTGAGCGTTGCTTTCTCAATATGTGCATTTGCAATAATGCCTGAAGATCACAAATTCTAAAATGTAAAACATTTATTGTGAATATTAGGCGAAAAATTTGTGATCTATAGTGCTCACCCGCTGCTTGGGGCTACATAATTATTATTATTTACATTTGCTTATAAAGCACCAACATATTATGCAGCGCTGTACAATAAAGTAGAGTTGAGATGAACACAAGATAACTAAGATTCTAATCTAAGATTATATCTCCACATCCGTCACATTGGCAGGAGGTCCCGACAGGGCACATACACTTAACCTGCTCGGGGATGCAGTGCTCTCACTGCGCTGAGCCGTTCCGCCTATGCAGGGGTTAACATGGCGGAGTACTTTGATCAGACATCCGCCGGGATGTGATCTGTCGGAACCCCTGCCAAGCACTGTGCCTAACATAGGGGTCACGATGGATCACACAACACTGTGAAACCCCCCTAGAAGACATTATTACTTACCTTAGCAGTAGGTCCCCCACCCCATTGCAAGGTTTAAGTTCTCATTTGTGGCTACAAGTTACAGGTGAGAGGAAGGAAGAGTGAACTAGATCTATTAGATGTTCCACATCTACCACGGGGCAAAAATATTTGGTCAGCGGACCAAAATGTAACACCTATGCACTACAACATCACTCTGCAACTTTTTTCAACATCACTCTCCAACAATTTTTGTAATTTAGTGACAGGGTCTCTTTGAACCTGAAACAGAAACGTTAACATACCAAAGCTTCACCAACATCTTTAATATCATGAGCACTGGAGCAAACTTAAACTCACAAACCCCCTTTTGATCAGTAGTAACGCATGAAGAAAACATTCCGCCGGCTGAAGTGTGGTGTGCACAAAGCGAAGTTGACTTAAGCTGTAAACGACTTCCTTATCTGGCAGAACGAATCTTATTTGGACTAAAAGGAAGCCAAGCCAGGAGCGAGGGGATGACCATGGAGCTCTGGAGGGGGAACACAGGCCTGACTCATCCACATGTGTTTACAGCTGCTCCACAGAGGACACGTCTTCTGTACAAGGAAATCCGCATGACGTCCCTCGGACCTCTAAGATGTGTACAGAACGCCGTCAATAATATCGGGGGTTAACAAAAACACGTTTTACTGGTAGAAGAACTTTCGCCAGAGACTTTAAACTAAATATTATTGTACCGAAAAACAGAACGTCTATTTACTACGGAAGAAGGAAGTACATAAACAATTTACTGCAAGCGATACCCCCGGCATGAGGTTGTGGTATTGTCCAGACCCTAGTGGGTACAAATATTTACACGGGGCTTATTCTGACAGAGCTTTCCCTTTCTTTGATTTGTTTCATTTAAGATCCCCACAAACGCAACGATGTGTGTGATAGTGTCCGTAGGTCGGCGTTAAAATCGGTCGCCGATCATGGGGTCCCTGTCACCCCAAAGCTTAGTTGTCCAGAGAACGGACATGTCTGTAAAGGTCCCCACACACGTATCGAGTGGGGATCGACAGATGAGCTGTGCACAGCAGTGTGATGGCGTCATCACGCTGCTCTCCATCGCTCACAGCATCAGCGGGCACTCTTTGTGTGCCAGCCATTAGTTTCAATGGGGACGCCGGCAACGGACAGTGATTTACGGACATGTCCGTTCTCTGGCCGACCGAGCTTTGCACCCCATGTGGGCACCCGCGATTGGTGGCCGATATATGTGCACGCACATCGGGCGGTGGCAAAATCAGCAGCCGTTTGTTGCGTGTGTGTATTGAACCTTAAATCTCTGCCCAATGCCATAAGTTTCAAAGGGGGCCGGTGTCCACATTGAAACTAACAGCCGGCACACAATGGGTGCCCGCCGATGCTGTGAGCGATGGAGAGCAGCGTGATGACATCATCACGCTGCTCTGCACAGTTCATCTGTCGGACCCCACTCGATTCGTGTGTGGGAACCTTAAGGGTGTAATTGGATGAGTTGGGCCTTGCTTCTCAGATTTTTTTAAGGACATTAGAAAGTGTCTGTGAAGTTCCTACTTCTGTTCTCCATCGTTCCTCTGACGTCTGGGCTTTTCTTCTCCACAGGTTATAATGTAAAAAAAATTAAAGACCCACAAGAAATATGAGAGACCTCCTGAGAGTATGATATCGGTTTTCTGTCCCTGTAAGTCACTCTTGGTGCAAACTTCCATGATAACGGATTTTTGGGCCACTCAATACATACCACAACTTATAGAATAGAATAGAAAAAAAAAGATAAAAAACACATAACTCACCTTTTTCCAATTTTCATCCAGGGACAGCGACCCCTACAAATAAAAAGAAAATACTTACCTTTAGTGCCTGCCTGCTCCTGAGCCGCCATGCCTTCCGGTCTTGCTACCTCCATCAATTGATTTTCAGGCTCCGCACCTCCACTATCTCTGGATTCAGTTGGGGCTAGCTGCCAGTCACAAGGGGGGTAAGAAGAGTAGATGTCACTGCTGTCCCAAGTCCCCTTGCGCTGCAGCTCGACTTTACTGAGGCATACCTGTCGATTTCTCTGGCCGGGAATACAGGGTGTGACGACTCTTCCGCATTCCAGGTGCCGGAAGTGACAACACTGACATCATTTCCGGTATCGGGAGATTAAAGTCCCCTCCCTCCTATTTAGTTCCTGCCTAACTTAGGAGGTAGAGGGCGTTACTCTACCTAGAGTTCTTAAATTGGATAAATGGGCTGGACCAAGAGCTTGTAATGCCCAACCCCACTGTAGGTGTGCCAATTCCACGCATTGCCAGTTTCACTTATGATGGAGGTGATGTGCAATAGGCGATGTGTGATAGGGACGTTGTTGTCTTCTTACATTTCCTGAACATAGAACAATGCTCATTCATTGCAATGAGCAGAGATAATTTCTAGAGACTGCCTGTTGTCGCCATGAGGATGTACTCACAGTTTCATAATCACATCCCTAAGACAACGCTGGGCACCTGTAGGCATCAAATGGACAAACAGAGAGGAGCATCTTTTCAACAAGGTGACAAAGGGCCAGAAAGAATGTTGAACGGGCCGGCCCCCGGGTCTTAGTTTGCCCACCCCTGGTATAGATGGTCTTATCACCACTAAAGGGACACAATGTGAGGATCGTATGTTGCTCATGTTTGCCTAGTACGGTAAGGGTGCCCTTAAATGAATAGATGGACGCTAGATTGATCAGCTTAAAGGCCCCCATACACGGGTCAGATTCCCATCTGATTCCGGTACGATCGATTCCGGGCGCGTGCACGCCAAACGATCGTGCCGGGAATCGCGTGCAGCCCACCTTGTCCAGAGAACCAACATGTTGGTCTTTCTGATCCGATTCAGCACACATCAGGGGGAGTTGCCATGTGTGAAATAAGCGATCGGACACGGAATCGTCCAGGAATCCGTGGGACAAGGTGGTATGCAGCGATCGGATACTCCTAATTGGCCGATTAATCGGAACTCCGATCCCCCTGAGATCGCCGGAATCGATCGGATGAGTGATCGATCGGCCATGGAATCGGAACGTGTATGGCTAGCTTAAGACTTCACCACCAGTCTCCAGAACATACATCCTCTTTAAGAATCATAGCAAACTTTTTATCACTATTAAGTGACTAGTTTGGGGGCTGAACATGAATATAATAATATAATAAGTAAATCCTGAAATATATCATTTTGCTTGCTTCCTCAGTTTATTTTGAATGTTTTCCCCAATAGAGTAAAAACTGCATATTTTATATGTGTAACCCCCATCTCCATTTAAGACCCATATGTTCATGTATTTTAACTGGAATTTTTAGTGAGCAGGTTTCAAGAATTGTGACCTCAATGATGAATAACAAAGGTCAAGAGGGTGACTGTAACAGAAGTGTCCTCAGGGCAAGAGTAAGAAGATAACGCTCCTGCAGCAGAAATCATCCAATTCTGACCTGCTCTAAAAGTACAATTGACTATAAACTGAGCGCCGGCCACCCTGTAACCGTACATCTGAAATGGAAAAGACTGAACAAGTATGGCTTATTTAAGCAGGGAACACACGGGCAGATATGGGCCAGATCGATGTCCGCTTTGAGTGCCATGCGCGCTCACGGCCACCTATCTGGCCCATATCATATGCAGCAATCCCTGTTTTCGAGCGGGACCAATCAATCCTGCTAGAAAACAGGGATATCGGACATGACCAGAAACCACGGTCGATGTCCATTGCTTTGCATGGGGACCGTGGTGTCTCCATGCAAAGCATTGTCGGAGCTGAACACACAGCAGTGCTGCGTCTCCAGCTCCTCCGATATCGGGCAGCAGCAGATGACGTCATATTGTGTCATATTGCATATTATGACAATGTCATTGGATTCCTGCAAGACATTTGAATAGAAAGACATTTGAAATGTTTCTTTCTAATCATCACATTTTGTTCAACAACACTTTTTTCATGATTACCTGAACTAGTTATCACATAGCAAGACCCCTGTAAATTCAATTGGTGCAAAATAGGGAAGCCAATAAAGCGCTTTTTATAATACATAGAATGTATGAATTCTATGTATACATTCTTCTGACCCCTGCACTATGTGTGGTATGCACTGATTACCTAAAGCAGAATGGGCTCACGGTTTATTCAAGGGAATTGGATATGCTTTGGGGAGGTTTAATCACTTGCATATCAGATGATCATCGGGGGCCCTCGGCCTGTGACTAGGCCTGTCTCCCACAGGGTCCTAGTAAGTTCAGAACTCAGAGCTTTTGCCCCTCCTATCAAACATATTTATAGACCAGCTCCACCTCCAGATTGGGCAGGGTTAATATTGACCCTTTTCAGTGCCACTCCACTGCGCAACATAGCTCCAAGTCTGGCTCAGGGTGACCAATTTTGATAATTAAAATCAACCCGGAGCCACATTCATAAATAATGCTGGGGGTGGGCGTTTAACCATACTCTTAACAAAACTTAGCCATCCCCAACAATTGCTGCAGCACTCCATGCAGGATAGCCTGGGTACTGTCACTGCGGGTGACACCAGACAGCCCAATGAACAAGCTGAGAGTCAGAAGCCAGGAGATTAGGAGAGGTACCGAGATCAAGTGCCGAGTAGAGATGGTCGAATTTTTCGACTTGCAAACTTTGTGAGCTTATTGCAAAGCCCCTGAAAATGGTATCATCACCAAGCTTGCTGGAGATGTAGAGAAGGGTTGGAGGAACATTTAAAAAAAAAAATGTGGCTCTAGCACATGTAGTTTTTGCATAAATTAAGTTCAAAGTTAAAGTCGAAATTACGATTTTCGAATGTTTTACTTGACTTTGAACTTAATTTGTGAAAAAACTATTTGTGTTAGAGACTTACTTTCTTTTTTGAAGTATACCCCCAACCCTTCTCTACATCTCGAGCAAGTTTGGTGATGATACCATGCTCAGGGGCTTTGCAATTAAGTCGAAACCGGCGAAATGGTCGAATTTTTGAAAAAAAATTCGACCATCTCTAGTGCCGAGGATAAGGAAGTGAGAAGAATCCGTTGAACAAGCAGAGCGTCAGGAACCGGGAAGTCAAGAAGTCAAGGGGGGTCAAGACAAGGGAGGCTGGCAGCGAACACAGATAAGACCCAACGATCAGGCAACTTAGTGTCACATGAGGCTCCCTTATAAAGGGCAGGAGGGAGGAGCAGCTGATTGTAGAACCATAGCATCCAGCAGAGGGAGCTCCAGGGTGGAAACTTAACCCCTGGTGTAAAGGACTGTTCTTAGAGCTGGAAGCAGCTACAGCAGACACAGACCCTCTAGTCCTGCTGGGATCTGTGACAGGTACATTGTGGGCAGGGACCAACGTTGGCACTCCTCCTGGTGACCCCATTCTTTATGATGCTCCATACAGTTGGCTCTGAACTGTACAAACCAAGTGCAGTGTGTCATTTTTCTATTTTAAAACAAAAATGTTGAACTTTATTTTATTCATTATTTTATGTTTTTAAACCAAGAAATCTGAAGTCATTGTATTTGTCATGCCTTTATCTGAAGCTTTGCGACTGTCTTCCTTTTCAACATCCCAGCTGTTATTGCTGGCAAGACTGGGACCTTTTATCTGTGTCCTAATGGGGCAATCAGACCGCCATGACGTATGTTGTACAGAAGAGGGTCACATCTGTGGATGAGATTAAAATGATAAATTATGCAAAGCGAACTCTTATTTGGTTCCTGAATGTAATGAATTTGCTTTATTTATTTTAATGTAAATTTGTCATAAGAGGAATATGAGGCTTCCCTTGCAGCATGCTGGCTGCTTTACTATTAACATTACTGTTGAAAATGCCTGTCAGTTTATGGCAACCTTAAGGCCCCCATACACGTGTCGGATTCGCACCGGATTCCGGCATGATGGATTCCGGGCGCGTGCACGCCAAACGATCGTGCCGGAATCGCATGCAGCCCACCTTGTCCGATCGTTCGCGTCCGATTGATCAGGGGCTCAGAATCTGATCCGACGGAGAACCAACATGTTGGTCTTTCTCATGCGATTCTGTCCGGATCAGGGGGAGTTACCATTTGTTAGGTGGACAATCGGACACGGATCCGTCCCAGAATCCGTTGGACAAGGTGGTATGCTGCGATGGATACTCTTAATTGGCCGATTGATCACACCTGCGATTCCCGGCAGAATCGCCGGAATCGATTGGATGATGAATCGATCGGACATGGAATCCGACACGTGTATGGCTAGCTTTAGGGCATGTTTCCACAGCAATGTGTGATCTGTCGGGACCCCTACGTTAAGCGCAGTGATTGGCAAGGGGTCCTGGCAATTCACATACACTGTACCTGCCCGGCGGATGCTCTGTTCAGACATCTGCCGAGGCAGGGGTTAATGTACTGCACTACTTTAACCCCTGCAATCAGCTCAGCGCTGCGAGAACAGAGCATCCGTCAAGCAGGTAATGTGTATGTGTTCAATTGCTGAGTGATCGATTTGTGGTGATCAATTATTCTGAAATCACCCTTTCTTCAAGTTGGATTTACAATTTCCATTACTTTGGTTTGAGGCCAAAGTATTGACGAAGCCACGCTGGCATCACCATGCTGCACTTGAGAATGTCGAATAGATGGGGACCACTTTACCCAATCGATTCCAGTTCAATTGTTTGGATGGGGCCCTGGTCTCCATCCAAAGTAATGCCAATCAGACAGGGATTTACCAATATGTTGGTTCACTGTTCGGTCGATCTTTCTAAAGGAAAAGGAGGCTGGAAGAGAAACAGAGTGGAGGAGAAGAAGGCCAGAGGATAAAGAGGGTAGAGTAGAAGGAGGCCAGAGGAGAAACAGAGTGGAGGAGAAGGAGGCCAGAGGAGAAAAAGGGTAAAGTATAAGAAGGCCGGAGGAGAAGGAAAAGGATGAAAAGGAGGATGGAGGAGAAGGAGGCCGGAGGAGAAAGACTACAAGATTCTTGTTGCAGAGCCTTCTTCCAACCCTGCAACCTTCTCTGGTCTCTTACCCATGACCAGCCCAACTGCAGGAATTTACCTGTGACAAATGCACAGTTCTGGCAAGTTGCATCTGGATTTAAAAAAACATTTCAAATACACCTGGATTTAAGATTTGTTTGCATTATCAATGAAAAAATATAAATGATGATGAGATGATGAAAAAGCAGATAAAAGGGATTATAAAAAGCAATACTATGTGGAAGAACGGAAATCTCTATGGCTGTCCTGGAAAGCAGAGACACGTGACAACTATACAGATCCCTCCATGCTTGTATATGGCTTAAGCCCCCCATACACCTTACAATCTTTCCATACAATTTCTGTACAATCAACTTT
>CM070035.1:13882253-13898680 GCA_036250615.1 Ptychadena robeensis | reverse complement strand
CTATCAGGGAGGACCCGGCACTACATAGTTGTTGGTAGAGCTAATGGAAATTGTATGGAGCGATCTAAAGGTATATGGGGGCTTTACATTGTATTGCATGGAGTCCCACAATACACAGAGGGAGTTGCAGAGAGGACAGAGTATGGCAGACAGTGCACAGCCACAATTGGCATGTCCCCATGGCCTGGAGGTGTAAGAGAGTTTATCAGGCCTTGGAATATGAATGGCACACTGTATGATACGCTGCGCTGATGAAAGATTGTCCGGGTCCAGTAGGAAGCCGATTAGGTCATTGTCTAATTAAACACTGGCTGCTTTTGTGCCGCAGGTTTGGGGAGGGTGTGAAAAGACAGTGTGAGTCATACAGAGTGTCCTCTCTCTGCTCATTCCCATATCTGGACCGAGCCTAAAAAAGGAAGCCAGGGATTGCATCATTCCCCTACGTCTGTATGTCTGTCAACAGAGGCCTGCAGATACTGCGTCCTTGTGTCATGGTGGTACATTCAAATCCTCCGCCCAATGCTCAACCAACACATGGGACATAACAGACCTGTGACATTGTCCACAGTCAAGGATAACTAACCACAAGAGATGGTCGAATTTTTCGACTAGCTGACTTGTGAGCTGTTTGCAAAGTCTCTGAACATGGTATCATCACCAGAATTGCTGGAGATGTAGAGAAGGGTTGTGCATTTGAAAAAAAAAAGTTTTGCTCTAGCACATGTAGTTTTTACATAAAATAAATGTTTGAAATTTTGACTTGACTTTAAACTTAATTTATGCAAAAACTTTTTGTCTTAGAGCAACATTTTTTTGTAGTATACCCCCAACCCTTCTCTACATCTCCAGCAAGTTTGGTGATGATACCATGTTCAGGGGCTTTGCAATTAACTCATAATCGCTGAATTTTTGGAAACAAATTTGACCATCTCTACTAACAACAAGGTATTTATAGTAAGGACGTATTATGAGTGATGGTGAATATCACCTGTAAGCATTTTTACATAAAGCCATATAGGATTTATAGTGTATGCAGACCCCAACAATCAGTGGCATCATTGGGTTGGGTGTCAACCGGTCAGAAACCCATGGTGTCACCCCAAATATATACATGTGGCAATGTGTATATATAGTCAGGGAGGCACATAAGTGATACTAGCTCTGCGTACCGGCACTATCGTTACACAGCTCATATGCGTACTAACAACTTGGAGGCACTCGGTGTCTGGGCGGCCGCAGCTAAATGTTACATGTATACAATTTATGTCACTTGGATAACTGCAGGAAACATGAATAACTATGAAAGGTTGCAGTTAGGGGTGTGACATTGGGAATGTAAATTACTAAACCAAAATAAAAGATCAGACTTCTAAGGGTGTTGGAGATCTGGGGGATGAAAGTCAGAGTAGGCACGTGTAAGGGTAAAATCTGACAAGAGAAAAGCACTGTGTGACTGGAATATGACTATGAAAAGGTGACATTTGGACTGCTAGTAGTCACAGGGGTTAGTTACTACGCCAGAAAATCTCAGGGTTCCCCTACTGAGGTATGAGATCTGGGGGTTCAAACATGTTGTGCTGTGAGAGTTACATGTGACCCAAAGCCAGCTGGTGACCTGTGAATGGAGACAGCTAGTCGGAGGATCAATCAGGAACAGGGAGGTCCATCTGCAGCAGAAACTACCATGCAGGAGGCTGACGCAGAGGACAGTGAGGAAGACAGTGAGGAAGACCACCCTACATATGGGGTGAGTACCAAACACCATCTCCTGGTACTCATCTGAGGAGCTCACTAAAAAGTTATGTGCACGCCTAAATATATATAATAGTATGTGATAACAGCCCCTGCTGTGATATATAAACACACACACAGCAGGGGCAGAGGACACTCACATACTCTGAGGCTGAAGTGTACATGTGACTTATACAATTAAACTTTATTCTAATCATCTAATCATCATCTAATTATCCTAAAGCTAGCCATACACGTGTCGGATTCCATGGCCGATTGATCACTGATCCGATCGATTCCGGCGATCTCAGCGGGAATCGGAGCTCCGATCAATCGGCCAATTAAGACTATCCGATCGCTGCATACCACCTTGTCCAACGAATTCCGGGACGATTCCGTGTCCGATTGTCCACCTCACAAATGGCAACTCCCCCTGATGTGTGCAGAATCGGATCAAAAGGACCAACATGTTGGTTCTCTGTCGGATCCGATTCTGGGCCCCCGAACGATCGGACCTGATCGATCGGACAAGGTGGGCTGCACGCGATTCCGGCACGATCGTTTCGCGTGCACGCGCCCGGAATCGATCGTGCCGGAATCCGGTGGGAATCCGACACGTGTATGGGGGCCTATAGAAATGACATAATCAGAAATCATTTGGGGAGAGCCAATAACTGTATGCGCTGACTGGTATCATTGTTACTAGAGTAATACAGTCTACACCCTCCATCATAGATCATGGGTGGTGTTCTATAGTCCTATTTCTGTCATCATGATAGAATAGAGTGTAAGTAAATGATGTAATTCTAGCACCATAAGAGTGTTAGAACCGGAACCACAAAGATCACGTACCCATTTATAATACAAGTTATGGTAATGTGGGTGTTACCTTTAGTAGTCTCAATAACATAAAAGCCCATGTTCAAGTTTCTACTGGTCCGCAGCCTCAGTCAAAAAATTATATACAGAGGGAATCCACACTGGGGTAACACTAAACTTTCCTGCCACTGACATTTTTTAATGTGCTGATTGCTATAGGACTGGCGTGAAGTGCGTCTCTCTCATCTCACTCAAGAACCACAGCTGCAATGTTCGTGTCACAGCTGCAGCGTAGTATTTGGCTTGCTTAACCCTCTGAGCGTTTCGCCCATGGCACGGTTTTTTCATAACCGTGCCACGGGCAATCGCGGCGGAGCACAATATGCTCCGCCACGATTTCCTGCTCAGCTGGAGGACGTAAACATAAGTCCGGCGTCACTGGAGACGCCGGACTTACGCTGAAGAAAAGCGACGCCCCTCCAGTTAGACGGAGGTCTATGGTGCCGCCTACCCCCGCCCCCTTCGCATCACCGGTGACGCGATCGGGGGCGGACCCGGAAGCATCGGCATACATGCTGATGCTCCCGACCGCCGTAAGAAGACGGCGAGACCTAGAGCGTGGCTCTAGTTAACTGGGGCTGAGTTTCATGATGCATTTACTGCATCCCTGTGCTGTGCCTGTGCGTGATCGCATGCTTCATCGTGCGGATTATCCCTAATATCAGGATGCAGCAATAAGGTAGAGGAATGCTAAGGACTTCTGGGGTTAGGTGAAATGTGGCTGGACAGCTGGGAGGACTACAAGTCCCAGGATGCATGGGGACAGTCTTTATCAGTGTTATGTCAGTGAATGGTTAATGCATTATATTAGTAATGTCAAGTATGGCTATGTTCCCACCTGGACGATCAGTCGCGGGGCAGACACTATTTTAATCACGTGCGATTGCGGTCACGCGTGATAGACTATCAGAGGCAGGCAATTTTTACACACAATATTTTAAAAAAATTGCCCCTTGCTCGCGCCCATAGAGAATAAATGGATATGATTTTCGATCGCCTCCACACGCAATTTTTTGATTGTGCCCAGTCATGTCTATGGGCAAAATCAGGGCTCAAACCTAGCATCCGCCACAGCATGCAATCAGAACGTGGACAGGGCGTCCACGCCCGATCGTGGCCTTTAGTTGAAGTGGTTACATGCCCAATTAACTCAATGGACGCAATCAACAGTGATCGCCACGCACAATTAAAATCGCGTCAAAGTGTAGATGTTTGAGAAACTTTTATTTAACTTTGGCAACATTTCTAAGGGAGAGAGGGTGAGGGGGCATGTTTTCACTGACCAAAGCAGTCTGGACTGGCAGCAGGACACCTCTTTAGATACCTCTTTTTGACTCTTTAACCTGACGAGCTGGATGCTTGTACCTTGACCTCTGACCTTCACCCCAGGCGATCTGTGGTATGGACCCTATGAAGACTGGCAGTACAATACCTTCTAGCAACAAGCAGATCCCTTTTCTTGAACTGGTGACAGGTGCTCCCGAACTCTAGGCAGACAGGTTCCCTCAGAAAAACAACTTTTCCAGCACAGCTCAGCTCCTTCTCCTGGCATCCAAAAGGCAGAAGGCTCCCTAGACCTTGTAGTGCACCAGGCTTGAGGTGGAGATTCAGCTCTTTCTCAGGCAGACGTTACAAAGTCTTCACCATAGGAGACACAGAGGTCCAGATGGAATCTCTGGCTCACAGGAGATGCAGGACAGGAATACAGACTAACAGGGCCCCAGGGGGGATCCAAGTGGTCACTGGAGACCTAGACCTGAGTGAGCTGAACCTTATTATACACCTCTAACGACACCCCACATCCCAGAGGGATTAGTCAAAAAATGAGTAAACGAGCAGGTGTCGTGTTGTTTACCAGTCTAAAGCAGCCCATACACAGGTCAGATTTTCAATCAATCAACTTAAAACAATCAATTTTTAAGTCGTTATAAAATTGTATGTCGATTGTATCATGCCCTATATGTAGTACAAGATTTTTGATCGATTTTTTTTTTCACTCGACATAACAATCGATCCAAAATAGTCTGATTGAAATTTCATTCAGAAGTGAGGTAGAATAGGTAGAAAAAAAATCGATCAAAAATTGGTTGACCACACTTTTCAATCCAATTTTCAATCGACCGATCAAAATTTACCATCCAGTCCGATCAAAAAACGACAGAATTTTCACTCAATTTTGATCGGATTAAGTCAATTTAACCAGGTGGGCAAAACTCAATTCTCAATCAATCGATTAAAAAATTGATCGTTTTAAGTCGATTGATTGAAAATCTGACCTGTGTATGGGCTGCTTTAAGGTCATCTCCAGGCAGATCAGACTTGATACATTTCCCGCCAAAATTCTGGAGGAAAAATGCACAAGCCTGCACCTGCCAGAGAAGACCAAGGTAACCCCTCAGGTCCCCCATACAACTTTAGATCGCTCCATACAATTTCCATTAGATCTACCAACAACTATGTAGTATAGTGGCCTCCCTGAAAGAATACATAGTGATTGGAAGGATTAGAAATGTCCTCATATTACATGGTTTTGGTAAAAGAAAAGTTGATTGTACAGAAATTGTATAGAAAGATTGTAAGGTGTATGGGGGCTTTTACTACTTAGCACTATCTCTCACCAGAGGGGTGCTACATGTGTTACATAATCCCGCATCACAATGGTGTGACTGGGTTTCTATATCTATATAACAAAAACAGGGCAGATAGCTACCAAATAACAGAAAGCCATTTACAAAGACAAATAATGAAGCAGACTGAAACAATTATCCATAAAACCATAAAACGATTGGTTTCCACTCTGTTCTTGAAAGTAGAGCCGCAGTGTTTTCAAAACAGTAAATGAAAGGTAAGATTGTTAGGGCTTGTTTCCATTGTACGCCGGGACCCGTACGCTAAGCGTATACGCTAGCAGGGGTCCCGACGTATCTCCGACGTATCTCACAGACCTTTGCCTGCCGGCGGATGGTCTGTTTACACATCCGCCGGTGTAAAGGCTGAACGTACTCGACTACGTTCAGCCTGACACCGGCGGATGAGCTCAGCGCAATGAAGACAGAGTCTCCGCCGGCAGGCAAAGGTCTGTGAGATACGTCGGAGATACGTCGGGACCCCTGCTAGCGTATACGCTTAGCGTACGGGTCCCGGCGTACAATGGAAACAAAGCCTTAAAGAGAAAAAATCAATATATGATACTTCTCCGGCGAGTGCGTCTCAGCAGGGAAATCACGTCCATTCTATCGCTTTATTTCAAACCACTCATATGGTCGATAGAAGTTTGCAAAAACCGCATTGCATAAATCTCTCCGAGGAATTGCCTGCATAACGCCGCCAAACAAACCATAGAAAATATATTTATGACAGATGGTCAGGAAGTTCTCAGCCCGGAGGTCTCAGGAGAAGAAAGTTCTAAAAGATTCTGAACGTTCTGAAGAACTCTATAGATCTTCCTTGGGGAAGGACCACAGATCATATTGTTACAAAGCAGGCATGGCGGTACCAGGACACAGACACCGGTGGCAATTTAACAGTTAACTTTATTTTCGCAAAGGCGAAGAACAAGTAAAGGTAGTATTTCAGTCCAAAAAACTGTTTGAGTATAATAAGTGTAACGGGCAACCTTGTCTCTCCATGCAGTGGCAGTCTTTGGCTCCGAGGATGCTCTGACTCCAAGAAGAACTGTCTGGAGCCCGGTCCATTTCCTTGCGCCTAATGGGTAACCAGGGCACAGTCCAGTCTGCAGTGTCAGCTGATGGTTGAAGCTTTGGTAACAAGCTGGGCTCACCCAGAATAATGACCCCTCTGGAACACGCAGGCTGTTTTGCTCTGGAGCCACCTGCACGCTTCTAACTCTCTCTTCGTCAGGCCAGGGGCTCTCCACAGCCGCACCTGCAACCTCTCTCAGGCTCCTACCTTCAGACACAGGCCCTACTTCCTCCCTGGAGTTCCCTTTTATCTCCTCTGGCCTGGAGCCAGACTGACCCCCTTACAATATAAAATTCAATGAGTCAACAGAAGGGACTACATACATAGACAACCTGCAAGGTCTGGTGTGGTGTAAAAGGCCACAACCGAGATCTTGTCATTTGTGCACATGTTGGGGTAGCAGTGCTAAATAGTGTTTGTTTTTCAGTAATATGGGCAGTAATAGAGGTCGCAAAGTTTTCACTAAGTTCTAACTAATCCCCTGAACCATCAGCTAAATTGCTTGAGATGTAGAGAAGGGTTGTGGGACAATTGCAAGAAAATAAGTATTGCTCTAGCACATATAGATTCTGCATAAATTAGGTTCAAATTCAGGTAAAATGTTTGATTTCACTTGGAGCTTAATATATGTGAAAAAAACCATATGCTAGAGCTACTGTATTTTTCACACTATAAGATTATTATTATTATTATTATCATTTATTTATATAGCGCCAACATATTACGCAGCGCTCTACAATACATTAGAGTGGAGATACAACACACAATAACACACAGGTACAGGTAATGACACAGGAGGAATAGAGGTGGATCTTCCGTCTACCCTGTGTAGGACTGCCAGGCTCACACTGCCCACTGGCATACACACACTCCAGGGGGACTAGGAGACAGGGAAGCTGTCAGAAACTGCGCTTCTCGTCCTTTTGGTCAAGTGTAGATCAAGTGTAGTATCTGTTCTTATTAGTTCCCTATGGACCCTTGTATGTCTTCCTTAGCGAGGGGGGGAGACTAAGGTGTTTTATTTGGTAAGGGGAATGTAAGGGGGTAACTCCTGCATGTCATGGATCTTCCATTGGGGGTAATAAGTAGGTGAAAGCTTTGTCCTCCCCGGTCTAATAGCGGGCCTTTCCCAGGATAAATATGGGGCCCGGGGGCCATAGCTTCACAGATGGGGAACCACTAGTTATGGCACTTTTTTTACACTAAGCACCTAGCACTCTCTTTTATGATCGTACCTCCTGGGAGCGGCCTTTTGGCCACATCCACGCTTTTTGCACAGGGCACTTACCTATTTAATAAATGTTTTGTTTCCCCCGCACTTACATACACGTTTGTTTGTTTGTACACTAGTACAGGGGTTTCGGGACTTAGACCTTATAAAGTGGTGGGAGGGACTGCAGTGCAGTAGTCCCTCCAAGTTGGGGGACCCTCTTCGGAGGGGACCCATCCAGGGAGTCCTCTTATGAGGTTCCCACACAGTGTCTAATACTAGGGAGACTGGACTGCGGTCGAGTTCACCTAGGGAACGGGACATTAGAGGGCCAGGTAGCTTTGGCCCATTGGCACCCCTACCAGGGTACCGAGTCCTTAGCTCTGGGACATATTAGAACATCCCTGTCTTTTTGCATGGTTCACTTTTGTGCACTCACTTTTTGGCACTGATTTGCCCCACAGCAAGGGGCACTGCCTGCCTGAAATATACAGTTTACTTTTTTGTAATGTTCCCACAACACTTTTCTACAATCATCTCCAAAGAATACTGTCTAATATATTGCTTGGGCTCAGCTTTAGCTATACTATTGTGCATGACTTTCACTGAGTTGTTATTCCTTACATCATGCTTTCCCTGTCTACTGGGACTGGTTTAGCTCCCACAAAGGGCCCTCTTGTTGGACAGTAGGCTGGCAGTTGCTAAAGCGTAAGCTGGACTGTTTTTTCTAAATAAAATCTATAGAGAACAGTCAGGCTTTCTATTGCAGATGCAATAATGGTGAATACACAGCTCAGTGTACAGTCTCTGGGCCGGTCAACCAAAGAGCCCAACTGGAAAGAAGAAAGTCACACGCCAAGAGGGAGGTATAGATGCATTTAATGCTGAACTCCATGCAGTCAATGGGGTTTCTTTGCACTTTATATTGGCTGGCCAGCAGTTGAGTCCTCTACCGCATTGGACATATTATTATTGATATCTGGATCCCATTGTGATTTCTAGAAGTGTAGCCTGGGGTCACAACAGACATGTTTGAGAGAAGGTGCTGTCTCACCTCAAATTTCCCAGGTATTTGGCCTAGCTGGGAAGGCCCAATCCAACTGGGATGTAATAGAGAGGTACACAGAGCCCTGGCACTCTTCTTGCAGGCAGCTGGGGTTTACACTCCTCTATGACAGGCACCCTGCAGATCAACCAAGTGCTTTAGACAATATATGCCATGCTGAAGCTGTAGTTAATAACATAGACTGTTCATATAATTCAGCTAAGAATGTCCACATGTGCTATATATCTAAAGCTGGGCATAGAACTCTGGACCGTCTCTACCACGAGATTGACCATGGTGCCTGCTCAAAGCAATCGATCTGCAGCGAAATTGCCCGCAAATCTAAAGCACTAATCTTAAATCGGGTGCAATATCAGTTTGAAAAACCACCTAAAGAATTACGGTCATGTCCATATATTTTAGATCAATTTAATTTCTTTGGATGGGGACCACAAAAGGGTTACGACCAGTGATGTCATCACACACAATCGATCTGCAGGAGAATCTAATCAAAAACTAGATTTCTATGCCCAGCTTAAGGGATAGCTTTACTAGTTTGTGAGGAATACATACAAGCTTATATTGGCAGGGTACAATTTTGGAAGTAGTTGCAAACAAGTCAATTCAATATATACGGTTGGGATATATACAAAGGATGCTGAGGCTCTAACCCAGGAGGAAGGTGTTGATGCTTGTAAGGGGGTGAAAAATAGTTTTTTGTTCCTAGGCTTTAGTAAAGGCTCTTAATCCCTAGCTCATTGGAAACATAGTAATGCTGGTTCCTGCAGTTCCTAAGGCCTAGCTGGAAAGGCCTAATCCCACTGGGATGTCCTGGAGAGGTACACAGAGCCCTGGCACTCTTCTGGCAGGTAGCTGGCAGGAGGCCTGGAGCTCCTCCTATCAATCATATTTATAATGTCCGCGATATATAAGCAGCTCCTCTGTTACTGGACAGATCACCTAACCAAAGAAGATGATTTCCAGCACAAGCTGGAACATTCTACACAGTTCTATGTCATTTAAAGCTAAATACAGTTACATACAAGCATAATGTCTCTGCCACAGTTCCCCTCAGGGCCAGGTGATCTGTGTCTGTTGTGGCTTGGTACCTCATCACGTTCCCTAGTTTCAGACCCTTGGCTTGTGCTAAGGATTATCTCTATCTCTGCATTCTGTCTCGGCATCTCAGCAGCTACCCACTTGCACAGGTGCATCTGGGAACCACAACCTGGAAAATGTCTGCAGCAAAGCCCATCACTCCTTGTGAACAACAGGCGGTCCCTTAGACTCTATGCCCAGGATTGCAGCTTCTTCAAATGAGCAAGTTGGTCCAGTGGGTCTCATTCCCAAATGAACTTAAGAATGGCAATAATTCTGTTAAACTTCAGAAGCATTGCTAATGCCCATGATCATGAGGCTCTTCAAATCCATAGACTAAGGGCTTGTTTTCATTTACGTCGGGACCCCTCCGTTACGCGTATACGCTTAGCGGGGGGTCCCGATGTAGCATATAGACTTACCTGCTTGGCAGATCTGTCTTCACGGTGCCAAGCCGATCCACCGATGTAAGGCTCAACGTAGTCGAGTATGTTGAGCCTCTGCACCGGCAGATGTGTAAACAGATCATCCGCTGAGCAGGCAACGTCTGTGGGATATGTCGGGACCCCCGCTAAGCGTATACGAGGGGTCCCGACGTATAATGGAAACAAGTCCTTAGGCTCCACTATGCGTTAAGGATGCGCTGCGTTAACAGATTCAATAAACGCAACCCGATGCGTTACAGATGCGTTAGTGATCCATCAGGCATCTATCAGGCATGCTTTAAGGGATGTGTTTGTGACATATCCGTTTTTTTGTGTTGTTTTTTACCATGAACGTATGGATCAACGCATCGAACAGAGCATACCATTGCGTTTCAATGGACTCTATGGGTGCACCAACGCATCCATACTTGCGTTGGCTTACGTTGCGTTAATGTCAATGTAGTGCTTTGCGTTTATGTCAACGCAGTGCTCTGCGTTGTCTTTAACGCAATGCAAGCTGGCGGATCACACCAACAGATGTGTAGACACATCGATTGACTTTCAGTGGATGTGTCAACATCCCTGTGTTTGACATATGGGGTTTAATGCATAGTGAAGCCTAAAGCTAGCCACACATGGTTCAATTTTACCGTTCAATCAAAGATTTTCGATGAAAAAAACGTTCGATTGAACGTTAATCGATGTACTGCCCACATAGTACAATCGACGATCGTTGAACAATTTTTGTAAAATCGTCGATTGAAAAGTGATCGGACAGGTTGGAAAATTTTTCTCCATTGGTCGGTTTTTTTTGGCTCTATTTTGTGTCTCGATTTTTTTGGCTACTTTCAATTGAAACTAAAATCGTAAGAGGAATTCAATCGACGATTTTGGATTACTTCGATTAACTTTTCAGTCGAAATTGAACAATAATCGTACTCCCCATGTGGTGTACATCGATTAAATTAAAATCGAGGTTAGATTTTTTGGATCAAACTACAAAATCTAATCGAACCTCGATTGAACGCTAAATTGAAACATGTGTGGCTAGCTTTAGCCTTCATTTCAATAGTCCTATGTGTACTGTAAGTCTATGAATTGAATTATACATTAATGACATAAAGGATGGATGTGATGTAACAATCCCATAAACAAATGACCATAACATCAACATTTCTGTATATTGTGATGTATTGTCATACATAATTACGCATTTCCATCGCCTCATGCTCTAACCCCATCACCCATTGTTTGCATAGTGAAACACAAAGCTTAAGATTGATCACTCATAACGAAAAATTGAGGTTTCCTCTTTAAAATGACATTTTCCTCTTTCCCACAGTAGATATGAAGAACGCTAGATTTGACCTCATGTAGCTGCTCTCCTGGGACCTCTGATTGAGCCATTGAATAAATTCATGTTCACATCTGAACAGTCAGTAACTTTCAGACTCAGTTAATTCATATGTGGAAAATACAGTACAATTGTTGCTTGTTAAAGAAAAATTCCAGACGAATCATATTCATCTCAGAATTGGGTTTGGTAGCTTTCATGGTCGAGTGCACAAAAATTCTGGGAGTAAAAGGGTCTACAGTAAAATACAATAATGGTCTTCTGTAGGCACACGTGTTCATAGGACCATGCAGTTTAGGTTCATGCAGCAGAATGACCCCTCACTACGCAGCTGCCCCTTTACTGTCCAATCAACAAAGAATAAGTGTTGTAGTCTACAAATCTTGACCCAGCTTAGTGACAAGGACCTTCCAGAATATACCATCAGGCTCCATTGTAACTGAGCAGTCCAGATGCTGCTGTTGACTTGCATTGCTCTGTAGTGCGGGCGGCTGGCTTGACCAGAGGCCCCAGATTCTTTTTGAATAGTCCTATGCTCAGCTCTGTCACTCACCAAGCACACAATACAGTAGTCACGCAGCTGGTAGGGGATATGTACAAGGCTTTACTGTAGGGATAGTATTTATGCTTCTATCAGACCTGTTGAGGGGATGGATATTCCCATCAAAGCTTGTATCGTATCACTAGACAGCAATGTATTTGAATTGAATAGGTTGGATTGGGGGATTTAAGGGTTATTAGACTAAGTATTGCTTTCAAATGAGAGTTAAGGAAACCTCTTGCCCAAACCTGCCTGCCTAGGTATTTCACAGTGCTCTCCTGCTAGTGTAACAATTACCTTCTCACGATAGATTGCTCTGGAAGTGCTGATAATTCATGATTTCCCAGTCAATCAGCTTTATATGAAGGTGAATCCAATCACAGCCATTGGGGTGCCTGCAAGCCTGTTATTGGTCCTCAACCCTACAACCATGGCCACTGAACGTTCTCTAAAGGTCCCATCATTTTTTAATCGGTTTCCACACAATTGATTGGTGAGCGCCTACACTGTAAACGATTGTTCTCAGATTGATTGCATACAGCCTTTCATTGATTGTTCTGCTGAATTGAACAGGGTAAACCCTGACAGGGTTCCTATCAACTCCATATTCATAGACGATGTACAACTTGTATGCATAAGTTATACCCTTTTAGTACGTGATACATCTGCTCATGTGGAACCTGCTAGCTGAATCATTCTCCGTTATTTGTCATCTGTACCATACTTCCACGTGGATCCTGATGGATGCAGGTTTCCTTATCCTGGCTTTTTGCTTGGGGTGGATCCTGATGGATGCAGGTTTCCTTATCCTGGCTTTTTGCTTGGGGTGGATCCTGATGGATGCAGGTTTCCTTATCCTGGCTTTTTGCTTTATATTTATCGCCTATAAATACATTACCTTTGTCTAAACACCTATGGACTGTTGAGAAGAAGTATTATTACTGCCACCATTGCTATGTATTATGACAGCCTACACTGCCATGCTATGCTACGCTTCATGTTTTTAACTGATATCATGGATTAAATGTGATCTGTATTTTATTATACTCATTGTACCTCCAATATACTTCTATTTATACGAGTGACCGTTAAGGTCCCCCTGCCCCTTACTGTCGTCGGGGGGAACTCCTACTATTTGTGGTATTGTGCCACTTTTAGTATATCTTTGTATATATTTTTTGGGATGTGGGTCATCTTACTCAAAAAACGCAATTTTTTGTATAATTCATACTTCCACACATTGTACATTTATTTTCTTCTTAATTGGTACTTGAATTATGTATCATATATTTTTCTGTAAGTTGAAAAAGATGATAAATAGAGTGAACAAAACAGGAAAAGATCAAAGGTCCTATCTGTGTGTATTTTTTGATATTTCTTTTCTCAATAAAAATGATATTGCTTAAAAAATAATAATATACTTGCGGTGATGATACCATGTTCAGGGGATTTTGGAATTAGTTTACAAAGTCAGCCAGATTAAATTGAAGAAAATGAATTCCACCATCCCTGCGGAGCATAATGGAATGCACGGAGCTAAGTACCTGTAGGAGAAGGGCACTTGACCGGAGCAGTCCGGGCGGAAGAGGCTCACCTACGTTGCGCAACTATGATGCACGCGTGGGCAGAGCCTCTTTCAGATTTAAGGCGGCAGCGGAAGGGGAAGAACCCCCTTCAGCCAGACTCTCCCTCTCTCCCTCCCTGGATCCGGTTCTACTCCTCTTCCCTCCTTTTTTCATTTATTCATTGGTCAACCGCCCTAGCGTTATGGACGGCAGCAGCGCTCCAACTGCTTCTATCGCACTGGACGAGGTGCTGCCGTCCAGTACAATTTGGGGCTCTGGGAGAGCGCATACTCACGCTGTCCTGTGTCCCCTTCATGTGACATGGCTGCTCGGCTCCTCATGGCTCCCCCCCCCCCCCCCCCCCCCCCCCCCCGCTCCGAGTGACGTGATTACGTCACTCGGGGAGGCGGCGGGAGATTTGTACAGTAAATAGAATGAAAGCAGTTTTCTATGTAGAAAACTGCTTTCAAACTCCCCCTATGTACTAAACATCGCCAGAATAAAGTCCCTGATGCCCCAGATGTGCACATTTGCAGTAACCCTTTCTTCCCTGGTGTGATTTTATCACACCAGGTTAGAGAGGGTTAAGTGCAAATGGGAACATCTGGGGCACCAGAGACTTTTTATTTTGGCGATATTTAGTACATAGCAGCATAGTTTTGTGTCCTAATTTTTGTGGGGGTTTTTTCATTATTTTTCTTAAAAAATTTATTTTACATAATTGTTTGTTTCAAACATTATTATAGTTAGGATGTCTATTGGACCCTTGTACGGACATATTTTGGGAAGTTACAGGCCTACGACATAAAGAAAAATTTGACCATTGAAGTCTATGGTGCACTTTTGGTACAGAAATCTGGACCTCAGCAGTGCACTAGGGAGGTTAATTCCTGCCCTAATGCTTTGTTTCTCTGACAGGTGCAACGTCACAGAGGACGGGGCCTTGGCAGTGTCCCTGGGGTAGATGTGTGTGAAGGTCAGTGTGGTGACATCCTCATGGTGGGGCAGTCACTTTTGGTATAACCCTGAGCGCATGTAAGGGTCAATGACCCAATGGGAGATTGGTCCGAGAGGCGTCAGGAGGAAGTTAAGTACCCACCGAGCTCTTAAGGCTGGTGGCCAGTACAGGTTGGTTTGGAGCTCGGTCATTGTTAAGGGCGCTGTCAGGGACCTTCTCAGTAGTTAAATGCTTATTGCTACATTACTGGACATTATTTATTCAATTATCTGCATAATGTGTTTGGTATGTTTTGTAATGCTGTGGCCTTTAATACAATTCCACTTAAAGCGGACCTACCACCTGGGAAGACACTCAGCAGTATTGGCTGCAGCTCATCCGATATTGCTGAGATTCTCAATTGTGAAAAAAATAATATTTTTCTGACAGCAGAAGGGGCGCTTGTTACAAGTTACGAGTGTTACTTACATCGCACCTACGCACAATGGTGTCTGGGACATCTCTCCCAGACAGGAACTCATCAGCAGCTCATCCCCCCCCCTCCACACACCCCCCTTCCCAGTGGGGCAGTGAGGGCGGAAGCAGCTGCACGTCTCCAGGAGCTAAGATGCCGGCATCAGAACTAAAAGGAAAGGAGGTGAGTATGTTATGGGGTTTTTTTGTGTAGCAGTTTTCCAGCATTTAGAACTGCTGACAGGTGAGTATTGTGTCTGTTTAATGTATGTGTGTTTCTTAAATGTGTGTTTGAAACCGCTTTAAACTCGAGCATTGTGTCATGTCTTTATTTATAGTTTAAGTTATGGGGGTTAGATTGGTTAACTATGGCCACTTCCACCATCGGCCTTGCCCCAAGTCAAATAAATTCCACCATCCCCACGGAGCATAATGTATTTAACCTTTACATAGAATGTTTGCACATATCATCTCTTCCTTAGGTTGGCCATCTTTTTGCCGGAGATGCATCTAAGTCAACATATTTCTCTCCCTCACTGTGGGATCGGTGTAAAACCCACAAGTATTTTATTACCACCTAAATCTGCTGGAGGACTCAATGCATTTAATTTGTTCAGCTTGATGAGAGGGATTAAAGCTGGAATAGGGCGATTGCATGTCAGACATGAAACATAAAACCCAGAGGATAGCATACAGTAGGCAGACAGCACGGAGCCTGGGATTAATGTGCTCATTCCTCTACCGACTAATAACGTGTCCACTTATGTAACATATAAGGGATCTTCAGATCGAATGAAAATTATCCATCATTATCGGCGTTCGTGTGGTTTTGCCGCCATAGTGTATATGTGGAAATTCTAAATTTGGTTAGCGCAAATGTCCCCGTGCACTTCACATGAACTTTTACTTGAGTGAAGGTTTTAGTGTTCGCGGCAGAGACTTGTTTTTCGAAGGAAAATTCTTTTTTTAAACCCATTTTCCATAAGTCGCTTCTCATGAGCTTTACAAAGAGACATTCTCTGGATTTGTGGATGTGAGGATTGCATCCATGTTGGTAGAGACGGTTTATTTGGGGGTTAATGGCAAACCCTTGAACGTGGCATCATCACTAGTGTTGAGCGAGAATATTCAAAATTCTAATATATTCAACGAATATCCGCCATTCGAAAACTAACAATATTTCGCGAATGTGCGCTTGCATATTTACAATGGCGGATATTCTGCATATTATGCTTCAACATTGTGTACCGGCATACATCGCGTATATCTGTGCGCATTGTGAATGTATACGCGCAATACACACAGCGCTCATACTGGCTAAGATCACAGAATAAAGAAGCTGTAAAGCTTTTTCACGAATCTTTGTCAATAATTCGCCACTCGCGATGTAATGCAATAGAATACAGGCCAATCATTGTCCCCTTCTGATCACTCTGTGCCAATTATTGTCCCCTTCTGATCACTTT
>CM070035.1:13829759-13840181 GCA_036250615.1 Ptychadena robeensis | reverse complement strand
TGTCTACCTGCTTTAGTAGACGCACAGACCTTCCTCCTGAAGGGGACTACCTCTGTGACATCCATCTGCACCTTCCTGGGGGGGTTCACCAGGGAAGCAGGACCTAGCCACCTGAGTGCGGGAAAAGAACACAGGGTCCCCTCAAGGGATCCCTGCCTATCTCCCATTAGGGGGGCTCTGGGTGAAGACCCTCAGGTGGCTTAGATTCCCTGCTCCTGGCACCCCCACGCCAACCCAGGACCTGCGTGCATTACAGTTCCTCAATTACCTTGAATCTCTGCCCTGTTTCCCCGATGATAAGGCACTTTTGAAACGCCAAAATATACCCTAGGTCTTATTTTCAGGGGGATGGCTTATTCTGAGCACACTTTGCCATTAATTGTTCCTTTGATCACTCTGTGCCATTCATTGTCCCCTATGATCATTCTGCCAATCATTATCCCCTTTGAGCCCTCTATGCCATTCATTGTTCCTTTGATCACTCTGTGCCATTCATTGTCCCCTTTGATCATTCTGCCAATCATTGTGCCCTTCTGATCACTCTGTACCAATGATTGTCCCCTTCTGATCACTCTGTGCCAATCATTGTCCCCTTCTGATCACTCTGTGCCATTCATTGTACCTTTGATCATTCTGCCAATCATTGTCCCCTTTGACTAACTTTTTTGGGTTCTGCCGGTACGGCCGGGTAACAGACTCCGTTACGGCAGGGATCAGAAGCTTGCTTGTCCTTGCACTGCAGCCAGCCCTGACATAGTCACACAGTTACCCATTGTAGCACAGAATGGGAGATTCGGGAAGGGGTAGGTATCGGTGGGTGTCCTATTTGTGGGGGGTGGCTTATTTTAACGTTTTGGGCAAAAATGGGGGGGGGTGGCTTACTTGATGAGGATGGCTTATCATAGGGGAAACAGGGTAGCACCACTCCCTTCCAGAGCTCACAGCAAACATACCTGAGCTCAGGTTATAATTATTTGACAAATCCCAATTCACCATCTGCTGAACCTTCATTAGATTGATGAAACTCACATACAGGTATACATAGCTCTGCCTTGTAATTTTCTCTACTAAACGATCCAATCCTTTGTTATTTTGCCAAGCACAGCTGTTCATTTATAAACAGGGCTGCATAGAAGTGGTATGCAGCCACGCATGAGGACCAGAAACTAGCTATATGTAGCTGCAGTAGTGTCACTTTACATACTAACAATAAGAAGGTATACCAAGTCTAGGTGGCCAATGTCACCCAAAAAGGGGAGAGATCTGCAGCACAGCCTCCCCTTCTGCCCCCACCCTCCTTTCCTGATGTGTCAGAAAGAAGCCGGTAATGTCATCTCCACATTGACAGCAAGTGTTCACTGGGGGCATCTTGAGGCTGAAGTAGGTATTGCAGGGGGATTTTTTTCCAATTGAGATTAAAGCTTGAATACTTAAAATAGCTGTACATACAACTTAACTTTATCATGTATACACTACTGTAAAAGTTAACATTTAAAGATTAGCATAATTATTTAAGTTTTTATTGTTAAATGTATACAAATTATATCAATTGAATTGAAAGGTTGCAGTTGGGAAGGTAGGTATTTTCAGCTGTAAATTACTATAAAAAAAAATAAAAAAAAGATTGGACTTCTAAGAGTGTTGGAGATCTGGGGAATGAAAGTCAGAGTAGGCACATGTAAGGGTAAAATCTGACAAGAGAAAAGCACCGTGTGACAGCTTGAATATGACAATGAAAGGTTGAAAAGTGGGCTGCAGGTAATTTTTAGGGGTTCGTTGCCAACACAGAAAAGTTCAGGTATGAGATCTGGGGGTTCAAATGGTGTTGTACTGTGAGAATTACATTTGACCTAAAGCCAGCTTGTGACCTGTGGATGGAGACAGCTAATCGGAGGATCAATCAGGAACAGGGGGTCCATCTGCAGCAGAACCTACCATGCAGGAGGCTGACGCAGAGGACAGTGAGGGAGACAGTGAGGAAGACCACACTACATATGGGTATGAAACACCATCCACTGGTACTCATCTGTAAAGCTCACAAGAAAAGTTATGTGCACCCCTGGCTATGGGAAAATGTGCTCCTTAAGAAGAAGTTACACACTGAGGTTTAATGAGAAAGTTATCATCACAACCTCTATTCCACTTCATCCCAAAGGGGTTTCTATTAAGTTGAACTTGGGGATCTGTGCGGGTCAATCAAGTTGTGCCACACAACTGTCAACAAGCCATTTCCTTATGGATCTTTCTTTGTGCAGTAGGGCAGTCATCCAAAAAATAAATATCCAGCATTAGGGGACCTTACACACTAGCTGCATGGCAGCTGTAGTGTGGTACAGTATGGGAGGCTCAAAAGTGGGGTTCTCGATGGTACTGGAACTTCTTCCGCTAGCGTGTCCATTACTGGCAGAAAAATGCGTATAATGAGAAAGACATCTAAGTATAGATCATTCCATACCCTAGCTTAATCCTGAAATCATATGTAAGATTCCATCGTTATTTGCCAGGCTTCAGGGAGTTAACACAGGGTGCAATGTCGCAATTGGCCACTGGAGGTGTTTATAATGGTTTTCTATGCAAAAATCTTATTCGATTTAATGTGAGATTAGAGATTTACTCCTATATCTCTGCACTGACTATCGGCTGCGCCACAGCACAAGCCAGGGAGAGAGGAGGAGCTGCAATCTTATAAAATTACACATCACCGGTACTTTGGTCTGCATTTCTTGTGCCATTCATGTAATGTTGAATTTATGGTGGTAGGTCTGCTTTTATGCATCAATCTTCAATTTTGCCGCTCGGTGCGTGTGGCAACCTTAATGAATATGCGATCATAGCGGTGTGGCTTTACAGCATCCTGGTCGACCAAACTGCATGGCGTTGATGGAAGGAGTGAATGGGTCCGTGCCTGTGAGTGCAAGCTATGCTGAAGGCCTGCGGTCCTTACATTCAGTAAGTATATATAAATGATTCTCTACACTCCTACTGGTGTAAACCATCTCTGAAGATACCAATGTACTTTATTGGGTTCCTCTTTTTAGCATACACTTGACATTTTGCCTGTTATTAAGGAGGCAAGCATTACACCTTCGACACAAGCTTTGTTTGTTTAAATATACATTCTTGTGTGAACGAACCCCCAGACAGATGAAGTTCCTGAACATCTCTTCTAGATGATTGAAGCCAGAGACCTTCGGGAGTTTATTAGAAAATATGAAAGAATTACAACTACGCTAAACAGATGAAAGCACAGGCTCCGGTGAGTCATGTTTCTACATATTGGAGGAGATTTCTGTAGAATGGTCTGGGAATAAAGAGCTGTTGTTACGGCCTTGTATCTGGGAGACCACTTTTTACCATCCTAAAACATTGTCACCATAGTGACTAACTTCTAACGGATGTCTGCCTATTTATCACCCAAATATCACACAGTTGTCACCCAAAATTCCTTTGCCACAAGAGATTCAATTAGAAGCATGTTTAAAGCTGGGTACACAGGGGTAGATTCTGTGCAATCGATCGGTGATCAATCACAGTGTGGTGACGTCACCACGCTGTGATTAATCGCGGGTCAATCGAACGGTAATCAATGTGCACAACATTGGCACATCAATTACCGTACGATGGGGCCCCGGTTTTCCCATGGTCCCCTGGATCTCTGCATCTCCCCAGCCTGAGGAGCAGAGAGTCAGCCAAATCTGTTTCCTCATCGAGCAACGTGTCTGGCTTAGGGGGGGCCCAGTCCACACACAAGTCGATACCCACACGATCGAGCGGACTTAGTGAAGTCATCATGATGCCGTGATGTATGAACTTTGAGATAAATAATTGGGTTTTGGGTTTCAGTTTGGGAACTCGGATAATCTTTTTCCCAAAAAGTGAATACGTGGATGTCTGCCATACGCATTAACAATATAAAAAGTGTGTCTTAAGAATTACCACGACTGCTTACCGGAACAATTCATCGACATTCTCAACACCTGATGGCTTGAACAGCGGCTCATCACTGCAAGCAGATGGCAGCAGCAAAGAGTCGCCTTTCCTCACAGTTCCACCCAGGTCCTGTTCTTCAAACAGCTTAATATCTAAAAGACACAACACGGTATAAACAGAATCATTTCAGAAACGTAGCAAACACACAAATATGGAAAGACTAATAGGTCAAACAGAAATGCAGTCAATCTTGCCGTCAGTCTTTAGGTAGCCATACACAGGTCGATTTGTCAGATCAAATGCCGATCGATTGCTGATCCAATCTTTCTAGGCGATCAGGATCGGCAATTGATCAGATCGGGAATAGATGCAACACCACCTTGGGAATCCGATTTGTGGCTGATTTGGACATGAGCCGATCTCCAAAATGGCCGATTCCACAAAATCCATCGATTGGAAAGGCTGCTGTATAGGGCTATTTGGGTCCATCAATGTACTCCGATTCCCAAACGATGAACTGTCGGTTCATTGTCCGATTCGATTTTTAGTCGATTCCGATTTTTTGGGGTCGATCGTTCAGGGTGATTAAAACCCGAGTGACTGCCGATCAATTGCCGATCGAACTCGTGAACGCACGCAGTGATCGGTCTGTCAAAACTTAGTGGAAAATCGACCTTTGTATGGCTACCTTTTGACATTGAGTTTGTGCTGATTGGTACTGAGGAATCAAAGCTAAAAGAAGCATGGCAAACCCTACAATTACCACAATGTACACTGCCCCGGTGCACAATTCAAGCAAAGGAATGTATACAAATATAGCAAAAGAAGCATCACAAGTAACGTGACACAAGCATAGGTGGTGGTTTCCTAATGGAAAGTAATGGGTGCGGTATTGCCGGCATCGTGAAAACTGCTCCCTAAACTCTTCGAAACAGCACCCGAACAGCAGGCAAACCACGTGCGGCTGATATGGACACATCTCACTGGTGTCTTTATAACGCCACTCACCCTTATTATGGGGTTTGTCTCCATTAGATTAAAAACAATGGTGTTTGGGTCAAGATCTTTATTTTTGGTTATTGCCCCACATTCACAAGTCCAAGTGTTTACTGGAGTTAAAGAGATCAGTGCCCATTCAGCTAAGCTTTGCATGGCTTTACACTGGTTAAAATAGTGGTTCCCAATCTAGGGTCCGCGCTCGTTCTAGGGGTGCTAGAGATTTTAGGTGGTGACACCCTGTGTCATGCAGCCTCAGAAAGAGAGACCTGGGACACAGTTTTTCCACTTTCAGACTTTTTTTCTCACCTTGCAACAGATCATTGTGAAGTGTCCAAGTGTCATTTTGGTTGGTACTACAAATCTATATTGATATATTAATTATGAATGAGTCCTTGGTATATACAGGGAGTGCAGAATTATTAGGCAAATGGGTATTTTGACCACATCATCCACTTTATGCATGTTGTCTTACTTCAGCTTTGATATTAATGAGTTTTTTGGGTTCATTGAGAACATGGTTGATGTTCAATAATAAAATTATTCCTCAAAAATTCCACTTGCCTAATAATTCTGCACTCCCTGTATCTGGGAGTGGCAGGGGGTTCCTAACAATGAATCTGGGAGGACGGTTGATTCTATGTTTATTTATGATATGTATATTATGATAATCTAAATATGTGATTTTGTTCATAGACTCCCACTGCCCATTGTTTGTTATAACTTTCCTGAAGAAGCCCAGCTCGGGTGAAATATGCAGAAAGGATGAAAAATGTGCTATTCTTAATACATGCGCCCAATGTGGTGATTTATATGTATATGCTGATTATGCAGAGACATCAATAGCATACCTGTCTACCCTCGCGTTTTGGCCGTGAAAGTCACTTTTTTTATGTGGCTTTCCTGGCCAAATCCCGACTTCACAAATCTTCACAAAATCCTGGATCTCCTAATTTAGGAGGGAGGGGGCATTACTCTCCCTCCTTAGTTCCCACCCCGCTTGTGCAGATGATGTGCGGGGTGGGACATTACTTGGCAGAGTAAATCTAGGCATACACGGTTCGATATTAGCACGATCGATTTTCGATTTCATTTTACATCTTGATCTTTTCTTTGGACACCGATCATAATCTAAACCAAAGTAGTACCACATGGAAGGTTCGATCGTAATAAGATTGTAATACAACCCAAATTGTTGATTAGTTTTCATCAAAAACCACAGGAAAGAGTCATATATACATGTGTTCATCGAATACAACCCACCCCACCAACAAGAATGATTTAAAAGTAGCCATAGACGAGTCGATTCCTGAGCGATCGATAGACAATCCGATCGATTCCGTCAATTTCAGAGCCATCGATCAATCGACCAGAAAACATTGTGCCTACCACCTTAGGCCACCGATTCCTGGACGATGTGTGCCCAATCGACCTGGAAACACCGACAGGTTGGTTCCCTGGCCGATCCGATTTGTGGTCAAGGTGGGCTGCACTAAATTTTTAGTCGATCGATCAGAGTGAAAGCACCTGGTGATCGATCGGGCAGGAATTGAGTGTGAAATCGACCTGTGAATGGCCACCTTTAGTGGGATCATTGTACAATGGACAAAAATTTTCCAACATGTCCGATCACTTTTCTGTCGATGTTTTGAATATTGAACAATTTTGCAGTATACGATTTATGTGCAGTATATGTTCGATCAAAGTAAATTTTGATAGTTTTAAGCCGATCGAATGCTAAAATCTAACCGTTTATGCCTAGCTTAATGCCCTCTCCCTCCTAAATTAAGCCCCCCTTACACCTTAAGATCGATCCATACAATCTCCATTAGATCTACCAACAACTGTGTAGTGCCGGGTCCTCCCTGATAGAATACATAGTGATTGGAAGGATTAGAAAGCTCCTCATATTACATGGTTTTGGTAGAACAAAATTTGATTGTACAGAAATTGTATGGAAAGATTGTAAGGTGTATGGAGGCCTTTAGGCAGGGACTTAATTGGAGGGAGGGGACTTTAATCTCACGATACTGGAAGTGACATAAGTGACGTCCCTTATTCCGCGCCGGCAAAAATAGTAAGGACAAGGGGACTTTGAGGTCACAACAAAAAAATGAGATAAAAAGATTCCAAGTATTTTAATGTCCAAGTCTAACAGGTAGAGAATCCCATAGGTTTTAAACATTTTTCTCCTCCAAGGCAATGCCTCCGTCTGAGCTGAGCATGGCTGATGGATGTGTCCATTGGGTGTTCTCAAACACCTGACGCGTGTTTCGTATGTTCTTCCTCAGGGGGTCATTAAACCCTAATAGGAGACCCAACCATGGGTGTGTGGGTATCACCACCAAGCTAGCTACAAAACTGTTGGTAGATAATTTTGACTTGGTCAAGTGTGGGCACCCCTGGCCTTGACATTAGAAGGTATTGCCTGCTTTCCATGACTATAGTTGATGGTTATGGCCAATGGTTTTTCCCCTTCCTTTGTATCAGTAACAGACAATGATAACACCTACACACCAACCTAGCCAATGACATTATTGTGTAAGACCCACAAACTTCATTTATGACTTTCTATTAGTGTTAGGTACAGACACAGCCATCATCAATCTGTGCACGCACCCCCCCCCCCCCCCCCCCCCCCCCCCCCCCCCCCCCCCCCCCAGGACCATAAATGAAGTTGGATTTTACGGCAGTGTTACATATTTCAGATATAAACCAGAAACAACTCCTCTGTTTGAAGTAGGTGGGATTTTCATGCTTGGAATTCAGGAAAGGGATTAGCTTTATATTGTGGTTAAAGTACAAAAATGAGTCAGGAGCGGCTGGATTAGACCTCAGTGTGTACTTTTTCTTTGTCCTCATTGTTTGGCCACCCAACCACAAACATATTTTTAGGCGCATATGTATTATACAACTGTCTAGCCCATTAGATGCAAAACACACTGGACAACATTCAGATGGATGGAGATGGAGACTTGGATGTGGACCACTCAGCAGAAGTTCCTGGAGATGTAGAGAAGGGTTATGGGAACATAAAAAAAAGATTGTTCAAGCACATGTAGTTTTAGTATAAAATTAAATTCAAAGTCAAGTTGACATTTTTCAATTTTATACTTTGACTTATTGTATTTTTCGCAACCTTAAGATGCACTTTTTTTCCCCCTGACATTCCCTGGAGGAGGGACTACCTGCGTCTTATGGTGCAAAAGCACTACCATCCATGGCCACTGCCCCCTTGCTCTCCACTAGCCCTGCAATGCAATACGTTTAGACGAGGAGGAGCTGTCAGATGGAAGATCTGCCCATGGGCGACATTCCTATCTGACTCTGCCTGTATGTGTGAGAGCTGCTCTTGCTGCCAGCCCTTACATACACAGACCACTGTGCAATCAGCCAGTCTGCCCAACGACAGATCTTTCTTATGTGTTTTTTGTCTGTGAGCTGGGCAGCTTGAGCCCAACTCACGTACAGTGCCAGAGGCACATAGGAAAGATGCCCATTGGCAGCTCTTTCATCTGCCATGTATGTTAGTTGGATTGAAGTTTCCCAGCTCACGTTCAGAAGCTCTGTGCCGTCAGAAACAGCTTCCCTTCCTACTTAACTCCTGCTCTGCTGCTGCTCCTACTCATCATAAAGGGTCCTATACAACCAAGAGTCGAAGGCTTTGTCTCCACTGCGTTGTTTGCTCCAAAAGGACCCCCAATGTTAAGCGCAGTGCTTGGTGGGGTCCCGATGAAGCACATACACATACAAAAACAACATACTTAAATTCCTCACTTTCTTATTCCCGGGGAAATCATATTTATTAAGGGCAGATAGAAGCAGTTCTGCCCACACTTCAGCAATACTTAATTCTGACTATGGGGCTGTAATTCTAAAAAAACAGCCACTAGATAGAGCTTCGATTACATTACATTCTGATAGAATACATAGTGATGGGAAGGTATATATCACTGCTATGTAGTGCCAGGTCCTCCCTGATAGAATACATAGTGATTGGAAGATATATATCACTGCTATGTAGTGCCAGGTCCTCCCTGATAGAATACATAGTGATTGGAAGGTATATATCACTGCTATGTAGTGCCGGGTCTCCCCTGATAGAATACATAGTGATTGGAAGGTATATATCTCTGCTATGTAGTGCCAGGTCCTCCCTGATAGAATACATAGTGATTGGAAGGTATATATCACTGCTATGTAGTGCCGGGTCCTCCCTGATAAAATACATAGTGATTGGAAGGTTAAGAAAGCTCCTCATATTACATGGTTTTGATAAAAGAAAAGTTGATTGTACAGAAATTGTATGGAAAGATTGTAAGGTGTATGGGGGGCTTAAACCAATGACTTTCCATGTAAATTCTACTTAAACGTTTACTTGTGAGTTCCTGTGCTATGTCTGTTGTTGGAGATAAAGATGGGACACGCCACTTCAAAGGAACATGACAAAGAATATAGATGGTTCTTTTCAAATTCTATACCGCTTACTTTATGATGGAACGTTCAGAACTATTTTCTGGAAGCTGCAACATATATCATCGAGTCGTGCCTGGTATTTTCCCAGCTGCGGTATATCTGGGTCTCCCGTACCAGACAGGAGCACACCCACCGTAGGACTCACTACATCATGTGTGTTATGACAGCGCTGAGGTCTGGGATTACATGTACTGTACTAGTAAACCACGTGGAGAGCTACACCCAGCCCCACCCCCGCCACTTGGTAAAATAGGAAGTTTGGACGTGACGGAACAGTATTATTCATGCTGCAAGACCTACATGAAAGTACAAAAATAGAGTACGAGATTGTCAAAATAATACATTCCTTGTAAATCCTTGTAGATCTTGAAATAACGAAGACTTTTGTTCACTACTTCAATTCATAAAAACTTTTAGCAACTTTTATGCTACTGACCCGATGTATGAAGCTGACACCCAATGGAAATACTGATGCTTTCAGTGAACCCAGCGACCCCTGTGAAATGGTCATTCAACCCCTGTAGGGTTAAGACCTTCACAGGTTGAGAACCATTTTATTATTTAGGCCCCCATACACATCATACACACTTCATTCAATCCATTTTTTGGTTGATAGATTGAAAATATATGGCAGCCCACATGGTTAGATAAACCTAAAACAATTAAAATTGGGGAAAAAATTGATTGAAAAATGATGCCTGTCGCCCCACTTCTCGGCCGGCCAGAGATCCGACATGTCGGAAAATCTGAGCCGATGGGAGCCGATTGCCATAAGCAGCAATGAAGACGGCGTCTCCATCGCTGCTTATGGCCGGCACACAAAGGGTGCCTGGCCGATTGTGGGGCCCCAGAATGCAATGGGACGTCATCACGTTAGCCTCCCGGAGCGACATCGGGGGTAGTCTGCCTGCACACATCGGCGTGTGTATGGCAGGCATAAAGCTAGGAACACACGGCTCGATTTAAGTGTACAATCAATGTAAATCAATGAAAATTTACATCGATTGTACCAAAATCGTA
>CM070035.1:13812101-13828388 GCA_036250615.1 Ptychadena robeensis | reverse complement strand
AAATTTTTTGTTTTTTAGTTTAGTATCTCCAGTAATTATGGTTGATGATAGAATTTCATGATCGCAACTACAGCTCCACCATATCTTCCGGGCACGGGTGCGCACTGTGATATCACCGGGAACGGACCACTGAAACAGCCAAACTTGTAGTTCTCTACTCCCAAGTAGGAGGGGCGGCCAAGTGTAGCTGGCAGGGGGCTGCCAAGAAGAAAGATCTCAGATAGACCAACGGGCCAAACCTTTGTAGGCCTGGCAAAATTGGCCCGGGCCCTATGATCTACAGCAAGGAAAAATTCGATTGGGGTATGAGAAATGATTTGCTCGTATTGCAAAAACAAACAACATATGTTAAATAATGCAAATTTTCCCCCAGGTTTTTTGTTCTGACAAATGGCGCATTATATATAAAAACACACAACGTTGTATATAACTTGCACAGTGAAGTTTTGACCCCCCCCCCCCCCATTTGAGGAGCCAGGCCCACAGGATTCCCGTTGACTTCAAGATATGAAAGGATGGCGGTTAGTCGCCCGCCAAAGTGTAATGATATTCTCAGCTTAATTCTGAGCATACGAACATTCGAGGGAGAAGAACTCGCCTTAGTGCAAATTTCCCCTGGGGGTTAAGCCAGGGGGCAAGGGGACTTTAAGGCCAGGAATAGGATTAGGTAGATATTGGTATAAAGGAAAATTATGAGGTTTATTAGAGTAAAGGCATTTAACAAGACTAAGCATAGTATAGGAAAAGTTGTCTGGCATCGTCATGTCCAGTAGGAGCCTACATGGTAACATGGATTAGTACACAATGGGTCGCATAAATCATATAGACTGATACATTCAATTGGTCATAATAGACAGATGGTGATAGTAGTTCATCTGTGGAATTGGACATGACGATGCCAGACAACTTTTCCTATACTATGCTTAGTCTATGTTTAAATGCCTTTAATCTAAATAAACCTTCATCATTTTCCTGGATACCAAGATCTACCTAATACTAATTCTGGCCTTAAAAGTCCCCTTGCCCCGTGGCTTAACCCCAAAGGGAATTGACTTTAGATGCGAGTTCTTCTCCCATCGAATGTTACTTATGTATATATCTAATTGGGATGTGCCCCCCCCTATGAAATGCTCTATTAATAGAGAATGTAATTCAATGAGCTCTGGCTTTGTTTGGCGTATTGTACTTGTCTCCGTTCCGTGGAGACGTGAGCCGAGACATACTTGAGGCTGAGCAGAACAGAAGTCCAAAAATGGAAGTCATGCAGAACATTGTGTGAGGACTCTCACACTGTATCTTGTGAACGTGTGTTGATGTTCCGTGTTACCGTTGCCACTAATGAAACAGTAAATGACAATAGGGTCAATCGCCTTCTAGGAATTACCAAAATGCGCGTTCCTACGGGCAGCTACGGCTGTGAAATGTGTTTGGTCTTTCTAGGGACTGTTCATGCATCAGATCCACAACAACAAATGTGCGGCAATAGGAAGGAACAATGCGTTTTAAACATTTTAATCATTGATCGTGATGCCTGTGCATATATTGTTTTAAGCGCCCACAGGCAATCGCTTGTTATGCCGCATTTTTAAAACAAGGTCGATTAAAGCAGGGGATGTGAATGGGCGTGGAGGGAGAAAGAGAAACGTGTGTTCTCCTAACAGGAGCCAGGGAAGAGGCTTCTTCAGCATCCCCCATGGCCCCTCTCCTTATGATGTGTATGAAGTAGCGATTGCTGCTTCTGACGGCAAGTGCCTCACTAGTGACATAGTGGCTTGACGAGTGGTATTGCAGGGAGATTGAGAATAAAGCTAGAACACATAAGAGGGGGGGGGGGGGGGAAGGGGGGGGGGGTTGTAAACTCAAAAAAAAAATACACACTACATTACATGGACAATTACACACCTGCAGCAGTATACATCTGTGAAAAAAAAAGGTACTTACAATCTTCACTTTCCTCATTCCGAAGGCACCATCTAAGTACTGGCCACCTGAAGCCACTTCCGCCCTTTCTGTGAACTTACTAAGGTGCCCTCCCCTGCCAGACACTATTTACCAATCCCAAAGGGTTTGGTATGGAGACAGTTCTGGTCGTTCCAGAGATCTATGTGCTGCAGTTTGCATAGAGACAGAGTGAAGCGTGAAGACAGGAGAGATTGAGGACTCGAAGTGGTGGTGAAGGGGTTCAGTGTGCAGGTGAGGGGGTGACATGGATTTGAGGGGCACAAAGGCAGGGGGGGTTTTGGGGGGGTGGGGGGGGGGGTTTTTTTTTTTTGGTGGGGGGTGGGGGGGGGGGGGTTTGGGGGGGGAGGGGGGGGGGGGGGGGGGGGGGGGGTCTCTTTTTCGGGGGGGGGGGGGGGGGGGGGTTTTTTTGGGGGGAGAGGTTATGTAGATAGGAGGTGATGGTGGAGGACACAGAGGATGATTTGGTGCGCTGCATCTGACAGAACACCTCCCATGTGACTGTCATTGTTACGTTCTCTCCCCTCACAGCTCCCGTGTTCTTAAGCTCCTGACGATTACAGCTGACAAGCTAGCAACACAAGAATGTGAACTCCGAGACAGAAAAGGGGGAGGGGGGATTTTGCGGACAGAGAGCCACAGGAACACAGGAGCTGACACGTGAATCGCTGTGATAGGGAATCAAAGAGCAGAGGCAGCGCAGAGGATTATGGGGATGCACACACAGCTGATGTTTCCAGCAGCCCTTTCAGTTTAAGTGCCGCCGCGCCACAGTCACAGCATGGGAGGTGCTACCTCGGAAAAAACTTGTCTCATGCTTAAGATTTTTTTTCTTTTGGGACAGTGATTGCCTTCTATTGGCAGCCTGATTGCCATAGTGCCAAAGTGACCTACAACGGGTAGGTCCACTTTAAATACCATTAAAGCCGGACTACCACCTGGAGTTTCATCATCATTTTGGCTGCTAGTGTCGCGCCTAGCAGTCCGAAATGGTGTCTAGGACATGTCTACCAGATAGGAATCAGTCAGAGCTATTTCCTCATTCACCACCCCCCCCCCCATAAGTCTTTAAAACTCTAACAGACAAGAGACAAGAGGGGGAGGTGGAGTGAGGGGGGGGCGCGAGAGGGGGGGACAGCGGTGAAGGCAGAAGTAGCGGCCATGTCTCAAGGATCTAAGATGCCAGCATGAGAACTGCAAGCAAGTAAATTGAGTATGTTTGGGGTTTATTTGGTGTAGCAGTTTAAAAAAGCATTTTTGATTGCCAACATTCTTTCAGTTTGTATTGTTAAATACATAAATTTATGTCCATGGATAACCGCACTGGAAACACGGCCCGATTTTTGCACTAGATTTTTGAGCGAGCGCTAACCCACACGGGCGTTCACGGCGATTCAATCGAGTTCTGCCCCACCTGAAAGATCAACTAAACAAAATGGAATCGACTAAAAAATCGTATCGACAGTGAACACATGTTGTGTTTTTTGGTCGATGCGTTTGGCAATGGAAGTACGTTTGTAGACCCAAGTCCCGATGCAGCAGCCTTTCCGACGATGGATTTTGTGGAATCGGCCATTTTGGAGATCGGCTCACGTCAAATCGTCATAAAACGAATCCAAGCTGGTGTTCCATCGATTCCCGACCTCGAGCAATTGTCGATTCCACGATCGCAGGAATGATCGGATCGGAATCCATCTTGTGACAAATCGCAACGGTGTATGGCTACCTTAAGCAGGGTCATCACAAAACATCCATGGCTGTGGAGCACATGCCGCCACTCTTAACCTTCATGTGTGTTCCTGTCAGTCAGCTCCATCCTCCAGACATACGCACTGAAGGGAAAAAGTGTGTGTGCCATCAATTGTAAATTCGTTTTGTGGTTTTGTTAGAGCCACACCTGGGGTGGCTCCAAAGCAGTGGTTTCCCAACCTGGGTCTGCACCTTTGGTTGGGAACAATCGATGGGGGAGGGGGATGGAGGGGGGTTGGCGTATAGAGATTGCACCATTAGTGGTGGTCAGGGTTGTATGTAATTTTGATATGAATCAGTGCTGACTTTGAATCACTTTGATAACATCAGAGCCTAGCATTGCAACGAATCATGCAAGTTGTGTTTTGAGTTGTTGTTATGTAAACAGTTGAATAAAGAACATACTTCTGTAAACACAAATAAGGAAGTAAGAACTAATAAATAGTGACCGTGTACATTTTATTTTCCGACTTATTCTCAGTGTTCCTCTGGCCTCTGTGAAATAAGGAAGTCGTAAATCACAAAACACATGGTACGCCGTGGGGTCACAAGAGGAATCAAAACACAATGTGGCTATTGTCGTCACAAAAAACATTTGTGACTATCATTTATGCTCATTGATAGGGTCAGCATTGTTACCACAGAACTGTGCGATTAAATAAGTGGCTCAACCAGCATGAGAAACAAGTACACCAGGATAACCTAATCAAACGTTAAAAAAAAAAACCATCAAGAGGAGGGGGCGGGGGCTGGAGCTATTAGTAATAGTCATGAGCAGCATAGGCAATTTCAAATTCGTGACATTTCCCAAATTTATTTCTCCACAGACGAAATTAGGAAAATGTGAGACCCCCTGTAATAGTATGTAGGCGACAATCAGCATTTGTACATGCGAATATGCAAGCACAATGTGTGTTGTCACGGGTGAAATCTGAGTGGCAGAATGTGAAATAGCAGCTGCAGTGTAAATCAATACATAGATGTAATTCATTGTGAAATCGGCCACATGTAAATGTGACTATTGCAAACGCAATGCAGGGACTTTCCCAGAATCTCAAATTCAAAAAATTATGAAGATATAAAACTATATTTGAGATCTTAACAAATTTTCAAAGTGACGATATTCGCAACTGAATATTTACGCTGACACTAGTTGATGTCAGAAGAGATAGGAAGATGGAGGGAGACTTAAGACGGTGGGAGAAGTTCTAATGGGAAGAGTGAGAGAGTAGGGGCTAGCGGTAGAGAAGTCTAGGAGTTAATACGGAAGAGGTTATGAAGAAGGATGTCATTAGAGGTCATTGGAAGAGCGGAGGGGCCTGTATATGAAGTGTAAGTGGACAGGAGGCAGTGGAGACCTTTAAACACAACCACACACAGATCGTTTGTATTTAATTGTGAGGACAGTGGGAAGCCAGTGTGAGGTGACAGAGAGGGCTATGTCTCTATTTGAGAGTCATGATGGTGTGTGTGACACACATGGAACCCATATGGACCATGGGTAAATTTTGCCTGCCTTGAGAACCTGTAAGCGCCAGTTATTGTAAACACCAACCTATATCTTCCTATGATCAAATCCCCCCAAAAAGGTTTACCAAGGAGCAAGCGTGTACTTAAAACCGGGCTGTTGTCCATTTAAATAAAGGTAGCCCCATATGATTGACTAAAGGCTGCAGCTAGAAAATCTCACCCAATGATCCTACTGAAAACCCACAGCATCTGTAACAGGAAGTGATCTCATCTGTAACCAGGAAAAGATGTCATCTTGGTAGCCACACTGGCTGAAAGCAAGGGGCTTGAAGGAAAAATCACTTCTGGCCAAGCCTGCACTGTACCAGCAGAGATAAGCCAACCGCAGGACCATCATCATGCTGTGGGACAAACATGGCCTGATATCAAGACGCAGCACTTCTGTTTGCTGCAAAAACCATCAGATACTTTGGATGGGGAACCTCTCCTGGAATCAAACAGGGTTTCAACATGTTGGAACCCTGTTAGACCGAGCTCCTTGAATAAGGATCGATTGATCCCGCTCAATGGGGATTTCGAAAAGTTTGAAACGTGGAAATCGCCATTTCGCAATTTTTCACGAGATTTTGATTTGTCGCAATCCCTTAATGCAATGGATAACGATTATATAATTCGATGCGATTTTTAAAAAGGAAATGAGGATATTTCGCCCAGCGAATATGCCGAGCTCCATTGACGTGCCATGTCATTGCGCATATTGATCCAATTGCGATTTTTAGATCGCAGTGTCAGGTCACAAGTGATGATATTCAAGATTATAAATATGGAATCAAATATTATGGGGAGATTCGCAAACATTACAACGAATTCGAATATTGCCTGTCACCGATCAAATACCCCCCCACCTATGGTATGCCGCCACAAACTTGACCATACTCTGTGACACATTCCCGCATACCGTTCCTTAGGTCTTGAATAATACATGCGATAGTATTCTTGTATCAGATTGAACAAGAGCTCCGAAGGTTTATTTCAAATTTTAATAGACATTTTAAGACCCAACAACCACCGCCACAATGCATGCAAGCAAATTGTGCTATAATTGCAATTTGTATATAGAAACAGAATGGTGGAGAATTTTCCCACCTCTTTTCCTGGTCGAGCATATCTTTTTCTCTATCTCGTAGAATAGTTGGGCTTATCCGGATCCGGCTGCTTTCCGTATTCTATGAACACTAGTACCTGCGTCCCCCTTTGACCGTTCCTGCTTTTTGTCTCTTTACTGTTGTACATTTCTTCTCTCGGCCCTCCCAGTACAGCCCCGAGCCAGGTCACAGGACTAGGATTTTTAGGCATACCTCTCAGTCATGCAGCAGAATCATCACAGCGTTACCTATACAACATTGTAGGATATGTGAGACTAGGACCAGACATTCCCTAACCTGACTACAAACACGATTTCCAAACGAATATGAGTCACGAGTTATGTCCACGTGAAGGAACAAGCGTCATTCCGGAAATGTCTGAGATAAAACCGACAAAGGGCGGGCCCCGGGTCACCCCGCGGTATACACTGGTATGATGTCATAGTGATGCAAAACAAATGGACGGAGCGGACAAAACTTTTATGTGTTGGTAGTTATTGTTAGTTAGGCAGAGAGGAATAGACCAGATGACTACCGAGAACTGGTTGAGGTTTATAACTGGGGGGCTGCATGCAGCCCAATCCTCAGGTTTGATATGTTAGGTTCTCCATCTTAAAAATGAAGAGGATCATCCATTGAGATTTTAACCTCCTAGCCTGCCTGTGATAATTTAAAATATACCATTTTTAAATTACTCCTCTAAGGAGAAAGATGAGGGTGGTTGAGATGGATTCATTAGTTAGAAAAGTCTTTTAAGCTCCAACAACCTTAACCCTACAATTTCAATACAATCATCTTTTGTTCTTCCAAAACCATTTGTAATATGATGACCTTTCTAATCCTTACATCACTATTTGTATTCTTTCAGGGAGGACCCAGCAATACATCGCAGTGATATATGACCTTCCCAATCACTATGTATTTCTATCAGGGGGAGGCCCGCACTACATAGCAGTGATAATACCTTCCAATTCCCTATGCATTCTATCAGTGAGGACCCAACACTACTAGCAGTGATATATACATTCCAATCACTATGTATTCTATCAGGGAGGACCCGACACACATAGCAGTGATTATACCTTCTAAGCCACTATGTATTCTATCAGGGAGGACCGGCACCTACATAGCCCGTCATTATATACCTTCAATCACATGTATTCTATTAGGGAGGGACACGCACTACATAGCAGTAATAGCCTACCTTATAATCACTATGATTCTATCAGGAGGACCCGGCACTGCATAGCAGTAATATATATACCTTCCAATCACTGTTGTATCTATCTAGGAGGACCCGACACTACATAGCAGTGATATTATACCTTACAATCACTATTTGTATTCTATCAGGAGGACCCCGACATACATAGCGTGGACATATACCTTCCAACCACTATGTATTATATCAGGGAGGACCCAGCACTACATATCAGTGATATATCCTACCAATCACTATGTATTCTATCAGGGAGGACCGGGCACTACATAGCAAGTAATATATACCTTCCAATCACTAGGTATCTATCAGGGGAGCCCGGCACTACATAGCAGTGTATATACCTTCCAACCACCTATGTATTCTATCAGGGGAGGACCCAGCATAATAAGCAGTGATTATATAACCTACTAATCACTATGTATATATCAGGAGGGACGGGCATACATAGCAGTAATATAACTTCCAATCACTATGTATCTATCAGGGAGAAACCCGGCCCACTACATATCAGTGATATATACCTTCAATTTCATATGTATTCTAGAAGGGAGGACCGAACTAGATAGCATTGATATATTACATTCCAATCACTATGTATCATATTCAGGGAGGACCCTGCACTACATAGCAGTGATATATACCTTCCAATCAATATGTATTATATCAGGGAGGACTCGGCACTACATAGCAGTGATAATACCTTCCAATCATATGTATTCTATCAGGGAGAGAAACCCGGTCCTACATAGGTGGTTGGGAGTTCGGAGGGAACCATTGTATGGAGGGAGGATCTAAAGGGGTATGGGGGGCTTTAGTCCACTAAAGGGCTTTAGCTTACAAAATCAATGGGAATGAACAAGTATTTTCTCCAATATGGACATAAGAAAGGAACTTATAAACCGACCCATGCACTGCGTTGTCCACAATTCGAGAGCTTGGCAGAGACGCCAACCCATACAACGAATGGTTTAAGTTTCTTATTACCGTTATCTCGACACGTTCTCTTTGATAAAATAAGGATCTGAGAAACGTCCTAATGTCAGATGATATAGTCATTACTCTGTATTTATTGGAGCCAGAATCTATAATAAATGTACAGACGTTTTGATGTGCTATCTCTGTGTTGTGTGCTGTGCAGAGACGACACCAAAATCTCGTGCTGAGATGAAAGCTGCCAAGAAGAAAGACATGGAGTGGTCAATAATATACAAAGTAATAGAATATGTCTGAAGTAAAAAAAAATGTCTTAGATGAATTTGTTAGACAGATAAACGTGGTGGTGGATTATTGTCCATATTACCTGGTCACTTTAAGCACAAACACAAAAAATCAATGGGGTATCCACTAACCTTTTTTTGCGTGGTTGTTTAAACCTTCGAAACTGAAGCACAATGAGATAAAATGTCATAAGGAGGACCTATCATAATCAAGTTCCTTTTACATTTCTTTGGAATGCTCTGTCTATAGGAGTCATGGAAATTTCTGCAGCTGGCATCAAATAGACCATAACCTATAGAGGTGGTGTGCAGGCTTGAGTGGGGAGGCCCAGCACCTGGGTGCTAAAGGGGGAACCAGTGGGGAAATACATGATTCACCAACAAGTGGGTGGCTACTCCTCATGTTGTTGGTTGTGGGTCTAACCTCCTCACTCTGTGCCCCAATTGTTCCCATCAGACTTCCGTGTTTAACCATGGACTAAGTCATAGACTCGGCCATACCTATCAACTAACTCAGCTAGCTCTCAATAGGCTTCGGAAGAAGCCACCAGTGAGGGGTTGATGTGAAAACGCATGCACGCACGCAATAATGAAGGGGCTAGGAAGAATTGGTGGTGTCCAATAGAGACCATGGGAATATTATTCATTGGCATCAAATGGACATAAAAGAATGTAGTTGTAGGGAGGACATCTGGCCACTATGACTTATTATATAGTACAAAGCGCTTGGAGACTCCCAAGTTTAAATTCGGAAGGAAAATTGTAGTCGTAGTAGTTGTGGTTATTAGTGTTCATGGCTCGTGGGCAGTATGTCTGCCCAATGGAAACTGGTTCTCTTGTATTTATTGATGATGTGATGCTGACAAAAGCAAGCAGGATGATCTGAAAGTGTTGGGGCATATTATATGATCTCATATTCAGCAAATGCTTCAAACTCATTGGACAGCGCTTTCACAGTGCAGAGGGACCACACAATGACCCAAAGCATACTGCAAAAGCTGCAACCACAAGAGGTATTTAAGGAAAACGAAAGTGGAAATGTTCTGCGATGCCAAGTCAATCACCTGACCTGACTCCGATTTGGAATGCATTTCACTTTCTAAAACCAAACTGGAAGGAAAATTTCCCAAGAAACGCAGAACTGAAGACAGTTGACAGCGAGGCCTGGCAGAGCAAAATACCCCAGGGATTAAACCCAGCATCGGGTGATGTCTATGCGTCCAGACTTCAGGCTGTTAATTAAAGCAAAGGATTTGGACCAACATGGATTAAAAAGGGAAGTTTGCTTTATATACTCTGCCGTAACAAGTGGGAGGCACATTTGCAATCTGTTTTAAACCCCCTAGAAGCAGGCTGCCTGTACCGCAACCGTTTAACAGGTGGTGACAGGCAATGTGCAGCAGTGTACGAGGTACAATGCTGCGCCGTTTCTCCCTCCCCCCTCCCCTCTCCACACAAGCCAGTGTAATTTCATGACAACCAGATGGGAGGGCTGGCAGCAAAGGCCCCCCTTAATATGAGAGAGGTATATGCACTGCTCACCCCTCACCCCTTCGCCTGGGACCGTGAAGCGATCAGTGAAGCAGCAGAACCCGGAAATGGCTGCGGCTGGAAGCGAATCGCCGAAGCTTTCCGGGATATGCGCTTTCATGGGAGCCCAGCTCATCCAGAGTTTGTTTACACAACACTCTGGACGAGATGGGCTCGTCATGGCACACTTAGAAGGTTAATTCCTTACACCATTTACGTGGTTTGTATGTAAATACCTTTCAAATTAAAGCTTGACAGTCTGCAGTTAAAGCACATTGTGTTTGTTTCATTCATCATTGTGTTGGTGGTGTATACAGCCACAAGATTTTTAGGCTCATGTTGTCCATCTATACGTGTCGAGACCCCCTCCGCTGGCGTATGCTTGCCGTGGATAGCTACCGTAGCACAGGTAGACATTACCTGCCAGGCGTGATGCTGTGTCTTTGCTGCGCCGAGCCGTTCCAGCCGATGAAAGGCTCAACGTAGGTACGAGTACGGTATGAGGACTGCATACAGCATCCGCGAGACGAGGAAAATGTCTAGTGCATGCGTCGGGATTATAAGCGGAGCGGAGGTCGGGGTCCCAACAGCTATAAGGAAACAAGCCCTTAGAATTGTTGTTGACTTTCTGTCCGACAAATTAAGGACCAGACATGTATATCACTGTTTCACTGGCAATGAGGATGATGTGGTCAAAATACTCATTTGCCTAATAATTCTGCACTCCCTGTAGTTGTCTCCTCCTAGAGTGGTAGTACAGAAACTCAGTGTGTGCAGCAGGCGTGGGGTCTGAGGAGAAAGGCAGCTCTATGCGCCACATCTACCATGACAGACGTCACAATGATGCGCTGAGTGCAGCTGGAAAGGGGAGGCTGCAGGGAAGGCAGAGCCGTGGCGAGTACCAGAATGGGTCACATGGAAGGCAAAGTGGTACAGAGTGACCCGGCCAGCCATGTTTGCCCCCATCTCTGCATGTGAAACTTCAAAGCGATGCTATTGCTCCTGTGTGTAGACATCCATTGCAAAGCATGTTGTTAACCCTTGACTTTGTCCACGTTTTTTTTTTTGACCCATTGTGTATTTGAGCTGGACTCCCCTGCTCTGGGGCAACCTGCCATGATCCAAGTTCTGGACATCTGAAGGCAGGGACAGGAGGGAATGGCAGGGTTAAGCTAGGCATACACGAGTAGATTTCTAAATAGATTTGAATACAATCGAGCGCCGTAGAGCTTGCTTGTGCCCTTAACTATTTAGAAATTTACCTGTGTATGTATCTACTCGATTGAACAGGGAAAACCCTGTTCGATGTCTATTACTTTGGATGGTGACCATGAGTCCCCATCTAAAGTAGCAGTGGCAGAAGTCCTGAGGCTGCCAAATTAAATGTGTTAGATGGGATTAGATGGGAACAAGCCATGCGGAACTGAGCCAGGTTTAGTAACCAGAAGGTGGTTCACCCCTCTCAAGTCTGGTTGCATTGACTGCGAGACTTGAGGAAAGTAAATGAGGAGCAGCCAGCATTTCTGTGTTGGCTGCTTGGTAATCACTTCCCTCTGTATTAGTCAAAGTCTAATACAAAAAATGTGCATCTCTGTATACAGCTGTATATATGTGTGCGTCTTATTGTGCGCAAAAAGCGATTAAAAAAAAGTAAAGCGGATGTACACTCAATATGTAAAAAAAACATATGTAAAATTAAACTTAGATTTACCTCTGAGCTAGTATGATGGTGGCTTAGGGCCCTGTGATCCAAAAAAAAAATAATTACCTGCTGTTCCTTGGAATCATATGAGAGATTCCATCTTTGTCTGCCAGGCTTCCGGGGGTTAACTCAGGGTGCAATGTTGTGAGTGACCACTGGGGGCATTTCCAATGGTTTTCTATGGGAATTTTAATCTGTGTACATTTAATGCAGAGCAGAGATCAGAGAATTACCCAGCTATCACAGCTCTCAGAGGTCTGCTGCGGCCAGCGTCATAAGAGCCAGGAAGAGAGGAGGCCCCTATGGTTGAAAAAGAGCATCTGCTCGAAACGCGTCCCATTGTTCCTATTGAACACCCCAGTATCTGTAATCAGGAAGTGATCTCATCCCCAACCAGGAAGTGAGGTCCTCCTTGAAAACACATGGCCCTGAGAGATCCAGCCTTGTAAACCTCTCTCAATGTGAGTATCTTGTCTGTTGTTTTATTTCAATTTGTTTTATCTTATCCTATTCCACATTATTTAACCATTTGTTGTACTAGGTTGTGCGCCTCTGTCCTTGTTCTTATTTGTCTGTTACAGGGGGCCACACTCCTCCATTTTGAGAGCTGCACACCTACACACAACTTATACACCCACCCCTTATGCTGACTCCATTTTTGCTCAGACCCCATACACCTACTGAGGGCCTTTCTGGACACTGATATCACTATAGCTGTGTAATCACTGCTGAAGGTTGTGCGCAACTACCCATCATCTTTCTTAGGAAGAGAGGAGGGACTGCGAGGGATCTTCTTAAATTACTCTTTCCAGGTAAGTTTTTTTTTAATGCTTTTCTCCCTATTATCGGCACTTCTAGTGCGTAGATGAACTTCTGGTGGTAGGTCCACTTTATATGGGTAGCTCAGAAAAATAAGTCAAGGTTCATTCACAGCACACTGACACTTGACCCTCACTCACCCTCAGATGCCACAAAGGATTTCTTGGCTGTGGTTGGAAGTCTATTACTTGGTTCAAACAACTCATCTGGATCCACTTCATCGCTGAACAGAGCCATCGTGGACTTAGCTTTGGTCTTGGGATCTTCAGCTTTCTTTGTGATGACTTTCTTCTTCTTGATTTTTGTTCTGAAATAATGGAATGACAGTATGAATGACTTTGCAGAATAAGGAAAATCCTGAAAGATGCATCCGTTACATCCCGGGTACTGTTCATTTTGTAGGAGAGAATAATGAGCTCCCTGATTGAACGAAGTTTGTGAAATGTTGTCCATATACAGGGGTGCACATAAGTGGTACTCTGATACTCAAAAGGGATCAAAACCTAACTCTGTGTACCGGCATTATTGTTACACAGCTCATATTCGTACTAACAACTTGGAGGCGCTCCGTGTCTGGGCGGCCGCAGCTATCAGGTGCACCCGAGGAGTCTGGCTGTCAACCATAAAGGGGAGAGATCGGCAGCACAATCGGCATCCCTCCCACTTTATATAGCTGTACAAATAACTTTACTTTATCATGTATACATTACTCTAAAAGTATTTTTTTTTAGATTGGCAACATTCTGTCAGTTTTTATTGTTAAATGTATATAATTTATGTCACTCAAGGAAACATTATATGAGTTATATAGAACAACTATGCAGTTAGGGGTGTGAAATTGGCAACATAAATTAGTAATCCAAAATAAAAGAGTGGTCTTCTTAGGGAGTTGGAGATCTGGGGGATGAATATGTATGGGTGAAATCTGACAAGAGAAAAGACCTGTTGGAATATGACTATGAAAGGTTGACATATGGACTGCAGGTAGTGCAGGTAGTCTTAAGCCTGCCATACACATGCCGATGTGTGCAGGCAGACTAGTCCCGATATCTTCCGGGAGGCTAACGTGATGACGTCATCACGTTAGCCTCCCGTTGCATTATGGGGCCCCTTCAATCGGCTGGGCACCCTTTGTGTGCCGGCCATAAGCTGCAATGAAGACGCCGCTTCATTGCAGCTTATGGCATCGGCTTTCATCGGCTCCCATCGGCCAGAGAAGATCGGACATGTCCGTTCTCTGGCCGGCCGAGAAGTGGGGCGACAGGGATCTGTCGCCCCATGTGGGCACATGCCGATTAGCGGCCGATTTTTAACCTGACCGACGGAGCAAGCTCGCACGCCCGTCGGTCAGATTAAAAATCGGCCGCTTATCGGCATGTGTATGGCTAGCATTAGGGGTTAGTTACTAAACCAGAAAATCTTGGGGTTGCACTAGTAAGGTATAAGATCTGGGGGTGCAAACGGTATTGTGCTGTGAGAGTTACATGTGACCCAAAGCCAGCTGGTGACCTGTGGATGGAGACAGCTAATCAGAGGATCAATCAGGAACAGGGAGGTCCATCTGCAGCAGAATCTACCATGCGATACAGCGGGACCATTAGGGGCAGCCGAGGAGTCACAGATGGAGATTTGATGTCAGCCAGAGAGGGGAGACATCGTCAGCACTCAGAGTTGCAGTTAGGGGTGTGAAATTTGGAAGGTAGGTACTCTCAGTTGTAAATTACTAATAAAAAAATTGGAGTTCTAATGGGTGCCATTACGCCATGCACGGGTCGATTTTTGATTCGTTTGATCAGTGTGCGCGTTCATGGTGAGCAATCGGTGAACAATCGAGTTCTGCCCACCCTGAACGATCGACCAAACAAAATCTGATCGGACATTGAACCGACATGTCAGTTTTTTTTTGGTCAATTGGTTCAGCAATCAAAGTACGTTGGTGGACCCATAGCTCCCTATGCAGCTGCCTTTCCGATTTAGGGATTTTGTGGAATCGGCCATTTTAGAGGTCGACTCATGTCCAAGTCGACCACAAATCAGATTCCCACGATGGTGTGCCATCGATTTCCAATCCGATCAATAGGCGATTATACGATCGCCTGGAATGATCGGATCTGGAATCGATCGGTGACAAATCGACCCATGTATGGCTACCTTAAGGATGTTGGAAATCTGGGGGCTGAATGTCAGAGTAGGCACATGTAAGGTTAAAATCTGACAAGAAAAAAGCACTGTGTGACAGTTGGAATTTGACTATGAAAGGATGCCACTTGCAGGTAGTCTCAGTCTAAGTTACTAACCAAGAAAATGTCAGAGTTGTACTACTGAGGTATGAGATCTGGGGGTTCAAACTTTGTTGTACTGTGAGAGTTACATGTGACCCAATGCCAGCTGGTGACCTGTGGATGGAGACAGCTAATCGGAGGATCAATCAGGAACAGGGAGGTCCATCTGCAGCAGAACCTACCATCCAGTAGGATGACGCAGAAGACAGTGAGGAAGACCACCCTACATATGGGGCGGGTACCAATCACCATCTCCTGGTACTCATCTGAGGAGCTCAATAAAAAAGTTATGTGCATCCCTGGTTATATGATATGTTTACTTTAAAATTTAGTTTTATGTAAGGTTTCAATATTTTCATAGAAGATTAAATGTTCGCTTGGCATGTGGCATGAGACCGCAGTTATAAACCCCAATGTGCTTCGTTATAATCTCTAATCTCAATTTAATTTAACTTAACTGAAACGTTACCCAGCATTATGCGTCAGCGACCTTTCCTGGTGAGATAATGCCGCACAGGTGACTATTACTTGGAGTACCGTGACCCGATTAATGACATTCTTCACCTACTTAAGCGGAAATTCCAGTTTAAATAGTAATATCCTATCCATTAGACTGTTCTATGTATTAAATGAAATGACTTTTTTAAATAAACGTGCAAATTTAAAATCGATCAATTACTGGTATTTTGGGCATACACTGGTTATTGTTTACTGTTAAGGTGAGCATACACTGGTTACTGTTAAGGTGAGCATACACTGGTTACTGTTTAGGTGGGCATACACAGGTTGCATAATGACGTCACCATGCTGAGCTGGAGCATTCATTTACTGAATGGAGAATTGATGAGCACCACTTTGCCCAATCGTTTCCTTTAGATACTTTTGATGGGGACCCAGGCCAGAGCCTCTCTATCCTAGAAGTATTCCTGAACCTACCTAACCCCCTCAATCCAAGAAGAACAATATTCCCCCAGCTATGTAAACCTCTCTATATGTATGTCCCCACTTTAGTGATCTCCCGCAATTCTCACCACAGGGCGGTAATCGCTATCGAATTTTATCTCTATCCCTGAAGACCAATATTCCTGATCATCTCTATCCCAGAAGACCAATATTTCTGATCATCTCTATTCCTGAAGAACAATATTCCTGATCATCTCTATCCCTGAAGAACAATATTCCTGATCATCTC
>CM070035.1:13780100-13797533 GCA_036250615.1 Ptychadena robeensis | reverse complement strand
TTGACGTGTAAACCCACCTTAACAAACCAATAGAAACATATCATGGGACTACTTAAGAAACGTAGCCACGCTAGCTCACCCTGTTGTCAAAATGTGGTGACATTTAATGCTTTCCTGCCATAAAGACCCCATACATGCAAAATAGGACACTTGTTCTGTGCTTTTTAACCTCCCTAGCGTTCAGCCTGTAGAGCGCCGTTAAAAAGCACAGCAGAGGACGTAGTAAATTTATCGCCAGCGGCATGCAATGACGTGCAGCCATGTGGTCTGGGAAATCGATGTCCCTCCATTAACATGGAGGTCTATGGCACAACCCAGCTTGGTGATGACAACGAAGGGTCGGTTCCACAAACCAAGAAATGCTGCGGTAGTGTAGAGAATTGCCGCAGCTTTCCGGGGGTATATCGGGTTTTCCAGATCTCCGCTCCTGCATCAGTTGGGACTAAGCAGTGGACGAACTGGTTTTGTCTCAACTGCTAGGGAGGTTAAGCCTATTCTTATGGAACAGAACCGTGGTCCCAACTTCTACCCGCATACACTCATTAAAATACATTTTCACATAAGCTTTGTCACAACACTCTGGGGTAACTTCCCCTCCCTCCTAACTTGCTTGCACAAATTCCTTCTCAATATCTCCTGCAATTTTGGGGATGATGCCATGTTCAGGGGCTTTATAATTAACTCACAAAGTCAAATAGTGACATTTTCAATTTCCACCATCCCAAGTAAAAATTGGTTAAACGTCCACAAGATGGAGCTGCTTCTTGTTTACATTTCACTAGCCCGAGTGCAGCTCCACTTTCAGTTTTTTCAGCCCGTGCTGGACTCGACTTACATAAAGAGAGCAGGGGGAGCATGAGCACTGGTGCACTGGGTGTCACCTTGACCAAAATGTTTGTTCTGACTTGAGACGGATTGCCAGCCCGAAGCCAGTACACAGTGTCGCCTCGGGGTTGAACCCAAGGACCATGTAGGTGTCCAGAAACTTACCTCTAAACCCAGATATATGAGCATACATGGGGGGTGTAAGAAAGGATCCCAAAGGTGCCAAAAAACAGTTCAGTGTCTGCCGCTTTGGCACAATTGATAACTCAAGGGATGTGAAAGGGGAGGATGGAGGGCAGGGAATTGTGGTAGATTACATTGTAACTTTTTAAAAAGTGCGCTACGGTGAAACACCCAGAGGGCTATGGATGCCTGTCTCCTGCTAGCCATTTTTAGGTAAGGCTAGGGCTCCACCATGCATTAAACACAGGGATTTTAAGGGAGTTCAGGAGCCGCCCATTGAAGTCAATGGGGCTTTTAAAGGGCTGTCTCCACAACCCATCAGAGTCGTCGGTCCGAGCCTCCATCCCGTTGATGTAAGCGCAGCCCATCTACATCCACATGAACGCAACAGAGGCTTGTGCTGACATCAGCGGATCTCCACGCATAGTAGAACCCTAGCCTAAATCAGGTTTTCCCTGTTAAGATTAAACTATATAAATAAAAGCGAATCATTATTCATATCTGCCAATGTTATCTGGTTTCTCTTAATTTTAGCGTGGTTAAGGAAGGTGAAAAAAACCTTATTGGCAGGGCACAAGTTACAACTTTACCCTAGAGAGCCTACATCATATATGTTATATGGTTTTGTATTGTGTCCAGACTACTATATATTCTGCTGTACATGTGACTATGATGTTAAAACGTATGGTCCATTTTTTTGGTTCATGCCTTTGTGTTTTCCAAAAGCACTTCCTTTACCAGGGGGATCTGGGGGCCCAGGGTGGTGTGAATAATTTTGGACTGGACACTTTTTGCTCAAATGTAAATAAAAGCTGAGAAATGAATAATTATGTTTTCTTTTATTTACTTTAGGAAAAGAGCATAGGCCGGGGAACCGGGGAAATGTAATATCACCTCTTAATTTCTATATATGGAGATCATCGGACTAGATCACATACAAATGAAAAGCCTTTCTTTCCTGTATGACCATTGACTATTTGGTGTCAGGATGCGCTCACTGTTTAGAGGGGGAAGCCCCCACAGTGCCATAGTCTCCGGCCTGACGAGAATTATTAGACAGGACTATTTAGATCCATTCTTTGTAGAAAAGATGAGAAGGGAGTCTCGACCAGTTTTCTATGTAAGAAAATCTTGAACCCAGATGAGGTCTATAAAAATGTTTTTGCAGGCTGCGACGTAGAGAAAATAACAGGAAGTCCGAGGACCAGGACGGGTCCTTTTATTAGGTGCGATTATTGGGGGTTGGCTTTTCGAGGACGGTCTGTATATGATGGGACCGAAGCCTGAAGTCACCACAGGAAGATAAGTATACACGGCCCGACAACCTGTGTGTGCTCACACCAATTGCCCGGCTGTCGCTTGGCGCAGAGGATCGGGTGGGCCACCTGGTGTGAGATCGACCAGGAATCTCTTGCCATGTCGGATCGCCACGGTGACTGCAAGTTTTCATGGGACTACATATACACTTTGTGGCAGTTGTAAAACTTAGGGAACTCATAAATGCTTAAAGCAGGCAGCCACACATAAAAACCTGAAGAGACGGGGCGGAAGCATGGCAGATAGTATGATTTTCAATTGGTGTTATTTGGTGTCGATGTTTTTAATTGTTTAACTTTTAACCTCATGAAAGATCGTGGTGAGTTGTATAACTTGGGACACCTTATACCTGTGGAGGGATACCATGCGCGTCAGTGTCCCTGACCATCCTTACGGTATTTTCACTAGTGAACCGAAGCGGCACGGGGGGGGGGGGGGGGATTGGTTGATGTAAATTGATTACCATTACACACTCTTTGAAAAGAATGGGACTTGGCCGAAACTTCAGAGTTTATTTTGTTTTGCTTTGTTAGAGTTACATTGTAATATGTTTTTATTTCCTGCCCGTTACCCTTCACTTGCCGGAGATGTGGAGACCCGGAAAACACCTATGTCTGTATTACACTACAGGCATAACAAGGGCAGCCCCACTCCCCAGGTAATTTCACTGAAGTCAAGGAAGGTGGGACCAAGTGATGGCCACCTGGACACGGACACTGAAAAAGACAGCGCAGGCATGCTTGGAGCAGGGGCGGGGGGGCGACACTCGGGTTTACCCCTATTGGAAATGAATCTACCCCAAGCTACAGCAGGCTTATGGCCTCGAAAAAGCTAGTAACTAGTGATGGAACGAACTGTCCCGGCGTACAGTATGGGTGTTTGCACCGCCACGTTTTCTCCAACGAGAAAGAAGAAGAAGAAGAAATATGTTAACTAGAGACAACCTTATGTCCAGAGGTCAGGGGGGGAATAAGGAACTGTGGCATTGTACATACAGAAGGACACCCACTGAAGCCACTCCTGTTTTTTCCGATCAATTACACCGCAAAAAGGCGGACGTCTGTTTCAAACTCCGATCACCGGTTTGCGAACGACATGGCCACCTGTTCGGGCAATCAACTACTAGTAACCCATGAAAGTACCAATTCCAGAAGTTGCACTCGATAGGATGTTACCTTCTTGCCCTCTGCACCTCTCTTCAGGGATGTTGATTGATCGGTGCTTAGAGGCCAATTAAGGGTTAGGGTAGAGGAGGGGTCAAAGCACATCCATCCAAGTACCATGAGCCAATTGTTAAACAAACAAAGCACCCCTGCAATCAATCTTTCATTTCAGTAAAAAATGGGGGGAATCACAGATTGCCTTGCTTCAGGCCGTGTATACGAATGATCAGGGTTTAATCTGTTGCCTTGGGGTGAGAAGTAAGTGTGGGACTGTTAATAGTAAAAACAGGCCGGGAGTCAACATTTTCTCTCAACCACCAAATAGAAACCGCTAATGCTCGGCTGCCCAAATGTGATTTCCGCCTGATCCGGTGTTTTGCTTGGGGTTGATTTATAAGATTCTCCTATTGGGACTTGGGAAGTTCACAAGTAGGTACTGGTTGACATTAAAGGAGAACATCGGCCTCTAACTATTTTCAGCCCTTTTCTGTAGCAGTGTTTTGTAAACACTGGAGTATTAAATACAGAGGTTTGCTGTATGGGATAATAAGGATAGGATAGGATTTATAGAGAAACCTCCACTACTCGTGATAGGATTCTTTTCCTATATAATGATGGTCCTGAAAGGTTACCATCAGTGCAAATGATAAATGAAGATAGTACCCTGTTGTCCTGATTAAAAGCCATCCCCATCAAAAAGCCCCCTGATTTGCCCAAAACTTAAAATAAGCCACCCCCATCAAAGAGACACCCACGATACTGCACTTCCCGAATCTCCCAGTTGCGTGGTATGTGGATGCCTCTGTGTGACTCGTCAGGGCTGGTGCGTGCAAGGAACGAGCAGGAAGTAACTTAAAAAAGCAGGAAGGACAAGCAAGCTGCGGATCCCTGGCGGTAACGGGTGGTTACTCGGCTTGTACGGTAGAACCAATATGATATAATATTTTTTTTTATTGAGTCGCACAATAAACTGTGACTCTAGAACCCAGTGCAAAAAATGGGAAGTGCAACGTAGTGGATACCACAAAAAATGGGTGTTCATTGTCTTGCCCTAAAAGGGGGTAGAATTGTTCCCCAACATGGGTGGGATGTGTTAGGCATCCGAGTACTGAGACGGGGTGGGAGCCCTCCAAAGAGGCTACGCACAGAGGACAGACACTACAAGCTGTCAGTACAAGGCCAATCTCCTCCTCCCAAGAGGTTCCCAAACTTGGGGAGAGACGCCGGGCCAGAGTCGTAAGCAGTATTCCCCATCACTTTCTGGGGGTTTAAGTCAGGACAGGCCCATTTCTAGATGAAATAGGCACATTCAAGCAGAGTGTGCAGAGGCTTTGAAGATGGCTGTATTACATGGGAGGAGAGGCAGTGCTAAGGAGACAGAGGCTACCTACAGAGACCAACATTACAAGCTGTCAGTACAAGCCATCTCCCCCTTCAAGAGGGTCCGAACTTGCAATATACAAAGACATGTTCATAATACACACCCACCATGTGTCATATGGAGCAATGTTCAGGACCTTGTTGTATCTATGCCATGAAGGATGAGGGCAGAAGGGGGGTCCAACCGGTATTGGCAAGGGTGCCGTATAAGGGTGGTGAGTGGGTATAAATCCATTGTGCATTAACCTGTGATCCCAGTATAAGGATTAGCCAATCCTATATAACCAGTTGCCCATTTTACAAAAAAAAAGGTCTAAATGAGATTTAGGAATTAAAAATTGATCAACCCTCGCTGTCGGTGGGGTGTTGGCTGTTAGTGGGTCGGATTGAAAGGTATAGCAGGTCCGACCAGGGGAGGGCAGATAGCGGTGTCAGAAGGTTCGACCGGGTTCCGCAGAAGCAGGGGTTGTTGTGGTTTGAAGATGGTCAAGGCAGTAATTCGTAGTGGTGCCGAGTCACCAACCCAAAATTCGCTCCGGTATGATGTCAGGGACGCAGCAGCGTGGCACTTTTCTTGGATGCCACCCCACCACAATTCCATGCCTTAAACCCCGCTGCAGGATCAATAGGTGATAAATTACCTGTGTCCTGAAAAGACCGGGTCTTATATTAGTTTTTGCTTCCAAAGATGCCCTACTCTTATTTGGGGGGGGATGTCTTATTTCCAGGAGGAAGAAGAATACGGCACTGGGGTATCACAGGGTGGGGGGGGGGAATCATTAAAATGACAGGGGGATCAGAGGGGGGATCACAGGCACATGAGGATCAGAGGGAGATACATAAGTAACGCCTTGTCCTCCTGTGTCATTTTGATTGCCCCCTATCCCCCCTGCCAGAGTCGTACGTATCCGGGGGGCCTATTTTTCAGGTGTGAGGGCAAAAGTAGGGGGGCCTTATTTTCAGAGGAGTCGTTTTTCAGGGAAAAGGGGTATATGAAGTATTAATGGCCGGCTGGCCAAACAGATGACTCTGTATTTATTCACCAAGATATTTGGGTAGGAACCAGCAGCTGCCTCTTGGTGGAAGCGCTGACGCATTTAGAATCTCTCAGCCGGGCTGAGCGAGTGAATAAACATCAGGACGCGGTGGATGCTTTCACCATTTCTCTGTTTTCAGCCAGAGCTTCAGCACAGGAGGAACGCTTTGTGCGCGCTTCTCATCAAACAAATTGGATTCTCTTTCGCGTCCCGTGTTTTGAAGAAGATTCATGGGACTCGGCTAAAAATATCTCTGTTATGCCGGATAGTCCCATGACAACTTCAAGTGTTGCAGCCCCGGACCGAACAAAAATGGTTTATGAACCAAATCGCTGACACGCTACGCAGCAACTGAGGCGTCCCTCTATGTAGGATGTATAAAACTTGCAGGGTCGGCCGTGTTTTTTGGCCTGGCAGCTGAGGCGGGCCGTGGATGGAAATGGTTTTATATGTACAGTTGAATCACTGTAAACACCAGAGAACGCCGCTCTGCCAAGTACAGACTCGGTGGGTTTTTTCAGCTAAAGCTTTCCTGTGTTGTACTGATGGGGCCCGGTGCGGGGGGCGGCAAAGATCAAGGCGTTCGCTGTGTGTGTCCCTGGGGTGTTCTTAAACAAATTTTCTTGTCTAGAGGTTTCCAGCTCTGGTTACTCTGAAGTTTTAATGCGGTTGTACCGCAGACATTCTGGGTGAGGGTGATGTTGAGAACTTAGCAGGGTAAGACCTGAGGTAGAACCGGATCAATGCCGCTCACGGCATCTATCTGGCCCAATCATATGCCGCCATCGCTGTTTTCGAGGGGCAGGGACCATCCCGCTCTCTAACAGCTATATCGGACATTATTTACAGCGATGTCCGTTGCTTGCTAGGAGACGCAGGTCTCCAGCAAGCATCGGCTGGGAGCTGGGGAGAGGGCAGAGCGTCTCCCGAGCTCCGCCGATATTGACAGCAGTGATGAGTCATCACGCTGTGCAGGGAATTGGACGGGCTGAGTATCGAGCCGTCTGTCCTGCGTTATGGTCGTAGGCACGACCAAGGATGGTCACACTTGGCGACCGTCAGCCTTTCGTTCTCGGCAAAAGATTAGTGGGGAGGGGTGGAGGAGCGTCAGATGGGAGACAGTAAGAGATTGCCCAAGGTGGATCTTAATCGAAGCATGTTTATATATGAAGCCCTGCTGATTTTACCTAGTAGATCGAGAGAGATAGATGAAGAGAGGCTGCCAGTGCATCTCTCCTCCCTTCAGAGGGGACTGTGTTATCGCAGCGCGCAGCTTTTGTTGGTGGTTCCAATGCAGAAGCAGGTCTGCATAGGGAATCCGCCGCTGCTTCTGTATGGGAGCAGGCTCAAATGTAGAGATGTGGATCAGAAGGGCAGGGAGCTTGAAAGCTTCCCCACCCCTTTATCTCCCGCTCTTTGGTGGAGCTCCAACTCAAACTGCAGAGCGAGTAATTATTTGTAAGTTTTTACTGGTAGTAGATGCTTCGCTGTATAGGGGGTAGTGAGATATAATACGAATCCCAAGCCTTCAGGTCTGTTATGGTTCCTATAGGGATGACCGGCTCTACCTGCGGTGTACATAAAACGTGCTGTCATGCATGTCTATAGTGTTATAAAAGAAGCAAAGAATCTAACGTAGAACTGTTCCAGATGGTGTAACTTTCAAGCTGATATAATGCAAAGAGACACTTTAATGGCAAGAAATAGGAACGTAACTGAAGATTGCTTGCAGATATAAATGTAGGGAACGTAGATAGTGACGGCGGGCAGGCTACTGAACTGTAAAGTAATTTGAGAGTTTCTGAGGCAGGTGAAATGTAACCACTTGTTGCAGACAGGGGAAAGGCTAACACAGAACCTGAGATAACATTCTCGTCTGAGCGAGTTTTACGTTATGGGACATTTTCAGGATGACAGAGGATGTGACCTGTGTGCTGTGGAAGGTATTCTGTATGAAGGCGGCACTTGCAGGACAGATCAGACTTTACTTCGAAACTGAGACCCTGAGCTAAGCTAGCCACACACGGTTCGATTTTGGTTCAATCGAGCTCGATTAGATGAATTTTACATCGATGAACGCAAATCGGAAATGCCCACATGTACGATAACGAAATTGTGCGATGAAGGAGAAATCGAATCGAATTTGACGGGCAGGGGAAAATCAACGTCGATTGTGCCAAAATCGTTAGATTCGTGGGATGTGTGGTGTTTATCTGGATCAATAGATTCGATATAATAAAAAGGGGCCAACACCTTCAGATTTCTCTGTAAGATTTCCTAGATCAGATCTACCAACAACATGTAGTATAGTGTCCTCCCTGATAGGAATACTAGTGATGGGAAGGGTATATCAGTATGTGTGGCGGTCTCCTGATAGATACATAGTGATTGGAAGGTGTATACCTGCTAGTGTGCGGGTCCTCCTGATAGAATAATAGTGATTGGAAGGGTTATATCATGCTATGTAGTGCTGGGTCCTCCCTGATAGAATAATAGTGATTGGAAGGGTAGAAGGTCTATATACATGGTTTGTAAAACAAAATTGATCTGAAGGAAATCTGACAGAGAAATCTAGAAGGTGTAGGGCCAGCTATAGACACTTAAATCTGACTTCAAACGTTCATACCAAAATCGCGTTTAGTAATATTTTGGAATAAAAATCTCAACAATAGCAAACTAAGTGGGTGTATGTTGATGCGATAGATCGATTTTCGAGTAGACGATTGAATCCTCGATTAAAGAGCATCGATTGAACCAAATTTACATGTGTGGCTGCGTTAGGGCCCCCATACACCGTTAGATTTCTCTGTCAGATTCCTTTAGATCTCCGTTGTGGTTTTACCAAACATGTAACATGAGGGCTTCTAAAACCATCAAGTCTACCGTGTTCAATCAGAGGACCGGCCTACATAGTGTTGGGAGATCAAGGATAGCGACAGAGAGATAAAAAGGTGGCCAGCTTAAGGGTCCCCATACACCTTTAGATTCTCTGTCGAGATTTCCTTTAGATCTCCTTTTGTTTTACCAAAACCATGGAATGTGAGGGATTCCAAACATCAGTCTGACCTGTGTTCAATCGCAAGACCCGGCATACATAGTTGTTGCTTAACAGCATGAAAGGTCGTATATAGGACTATATAATGAAAAGATATACTATATGGATTTGTGGCATAATATAAAACATTCAGCTGTTTGGAGCGTTGTTAGTCAAGAACCAAAAAATTCCTATAGGATTTTTATAGTGATGTATACTCAAAATCTAAAAAATATAGATTGTAAAATTTTGACAAAAGTTTGGCTTCCTCTGAGTATGATAATGGCATGAGCACTCCAATCTAAAAAATATACTTAACTGCTGTTTCTGGAATCATAGGAGAGATTCAATCTTAATTTTTCAGGGTGTGGTAGTATCACGAGGAGCCATGGGGGATTTTAATGGTTTTCTACCGGAAATACTCTATCGTTTAAGCAGGGCAGAGAGAGAGATTACCTTGCATCACAGCGCTGTCTTCGGGGGCACAGAGTGCGTGTATTAGAGCCAAGGAGAGGGAGGGGTGCAAAGATGTTGTTAAATTACTCCTTACAGGTAAGTTTTTTTTTTATGCATTCCTCTCTATTATCGGCACGTTAGTTTCTTGTATGATGAATTTATGGGTGTAGGTCCGCTTTAAGGGATGGGATGCAAATTGTAGCAGACTGAGCCAATCAAAAATAGAAGGTTAAAGAAAACCCATAAAAAATTATATTATAAAATGCCACTACGCTTATCTACTTAGGTACTGTAATAATACATACTGACATACATATATATACAGTTGTTGTTTGCAAGATATCAACCCCCACTAAAATTAAGTGTTTTGGCATTTTGACATTTGTTTTGATCATTCTTGAGTACTAGTAAACATCCTTGTCCAGTTAAACGCTTTTACACGTGAAGCATGCGTGACACAAGTGTCTGCAGCGATACGGAATCTTAGCGCATTCTTCATGGGGCAAAAGCCTCCAGGTCAGTCACATCTTAGGTTGCGCCTGCAATGCTTTCTTAAGTCGAACCAGAGGTTTAATCCGATTTAGTCGGTGGTGACTGCGATGGCCCCTCCAAATGTTCACGCAACCATGCTAGTGACTTGGAGGTATGTTGGGTATGGTCTGTTGAAGGTCCAACGGTTCCCAAGCTCAGGTTTGTGCAGACTGCATCACATTCCTTCAATATCTCTGGTAATGAAGAGATTATGGTACCTTGCACGCTGAAGCTTCCCTGTACCTGCAGAAGCAAAACAGCCCCAAAGCTGATGGACCCCCGCATGTTACAGTAGGCAAGGTGTCTTTTTTGTAGGCCTGTTTTCCTCTCCAAAAAGCTGTCTCCAAAGAATAGAAGAGTCGACTGCAGTATGCCAAAGTCAGGGACAAACCACAAAAGTTTGGGATAGTGTTCTGTGGAGAAAAAAAACTAGACTGTTTGGCATGAATCAACGCTGTTGGGGGAGGAGGAAAGAGAACAGGCCTATGAAAAAGAACACTTGCCTAATGTGAAGCATGGCGGGGGGTATATGAGCACAGAAAAAGGACAATTATCCTCACTGTGATATATGTAAACAAGCTGACTGAATGATCAAAATCAATGTCAAAATGCCAAAACATAATTCAGTGGGGGGGTGAATACTTTGAAACAAAGGTATGATATAAAGAAAGGATGATAGGATGTGGGCTTTGTGGATGGATAATCTCTATACATTCCAGTGGTCATCTCTGTGATCAAGTCCTCTTAGTCTAAGTGAAATGTGCAGGAGGAAGAAGGGGGCAAGGGCCACAATGCCCAACACAGGCAGTAAGCGGACTAGAACTGCCGAATTACGTAAAAAGTAAAGTTCCCATAACTTACAATCTTTCCAGTACATTCTGTACAATCATATTTCTTCTCCAAAAACCATGTAATCGAGGACCTTTCTTACCTTCCAATCACTATGATTTCGATCAGGGAGGACCCGGCACTGAAATACAGGATATTACCTTCCAATCACTTGTTTCTATCGGGAGGACCGGCACTACATAGCAGGATAAACTTCCAATCATATGTTTCTATCAGGGAGGACCCGGCACTGACTGCGTGATATATCTTCAACAAGGTATTCTATCAGGGAGGGGAACGCGGAATAGGGAATGGGGAGCAGGTGGGGATATATACTTCCAATCACTAGGATCTATCAGGAGGCGGCACACATGCAGCTGAGTGTATACACCTTCCAATCCTATGTATTCTTCAGGGAGGACCGGCACTACATAGCAGTGATAATACCTTCCAATCAATGTTTCATCAGGGGAGGACAGCCGAATACAGTGATATATACCTTCAATACTATGTTTTATCAGGGAGGACCGGCATACATAGCGTGATATATACCTTCAATCACTATGTTTTCATCAGAAGGACCCGGCACACATAGCAGGGATAATACTTTCAATACTATGTATTCTAGAGGGAGGATCAAGCACTACATAGCAGTGAATACAGTCGTTGAAAGTATGTGAACCCTCAAGTGGGGTAGATGTTTCTGTTTGTTTTAACCATGATTGTCTATTCTATCATCACCAGGGTTATCATGAAATGTCAGATATTGTTATCAAGCATGTACTGTTTAGTAGGTTTTGTTTAAGAGCCAAAAACTACATGAACATGGATTAGTGATGTGCAAAAGTAAGTGAACCCCCAGCTGGCATTGGTTACGTCGAGCAGGTAAAGACGAAGGGGAAACACATTTGGGTGGTTATCAATCCTTAAGCAGACAATGAAATAGACATCCTGGAAAGTTTTGGCCTGCACTAATAAAGGAGAGGAAACCAACTGAACACTGTGTCCCATACAAATCAACAATGCCAAGAGCAAAGGAGATGACGAGGAAGAAGAAGAGGGTGTAGTGCAGCCATCAGTGGGAAAGGCTATAAGACCATCTGCAAAAGATCCAGTCCATCTATCCCTGTACGACAGGATAATTTACAATGGAGGGCTTCAACATGACAGGCAATTTGCTAGAAGTGGACGCCCATCAAAATCACCCAGAAGCACCAGAAAAAAATAAAAAGGGGAAAGGCAACCCCACATCACCTCTGAGGAGTGGGCCTCTCTGGCCAGTATCGGGACAAATGTGCAGCGTCTACAATCACGAAAATGAAGAGCATGACATTCATGGGGGTGCTAGAAGAAGCCTCAAAAAAAGCCAAAAACGGCCCGTTCAACTTGCAAAGAGCATTGGACAAACAGAGGCCTTCTGGAAGTCCTTCTCTGGACAGACGAGTCTAAAAAGAATTATTTGGTCAAACAAACCGACAGTTTGGGAGAAAAAATCCACACGGCTAGAAGAAAAGAAACTCTCCCAACCGTGAAGTATGGCGTTGGAAATGTGAAAGTCTGGGGCTGCTTCTGTGCGGCTGGACGACTCCATATTGTCAGGATCTGAATTTTCGGGTTTCAACAGATTTCGACCGAATCTCTGCCATCAGTCAGGGAGTGAAGGTGGCGAAGATGGATTAGCACAGACAATGACCAAAGCATTCCAGCAGAGTACAAAGGAATGGCTTCAGAGAAAGAGGATTCGCTCGGATTGGCCAGTCAGGTCCGGACCTTACCCAATTGAAATGTTGTGGGGGAAGAGGACCTGAAAAAGTTGGACATGCAGGTCCTCCAACGCTCTCAATGGTGAGTCTGAGGAGGAGTGGGGCAGAAATCATAGCAGATGTGAGAGATGTTAGTGGGTACAGGAGACGTTTAGTTGGGAGTATGGCTGCAAGGGAGGAGCCACAGCTATACTCAGGGTTCCATACTTATGCCATGTAGATTTCGTTGTGGGACTAAACCTCTTTGTTACTAATAATGAAAATATATCTCTTTTTGTGTGGGTCTACTATTTGGGGTGTGCTGTACAAAATTGGATTTAGATGTATGTCTAATAAGGTTCTTTAATTGTTTTTGCACAAACGTGACATGTCTGGAGGGAGACCCCACTACACCAACCCCTAGTGCTGACAGCTTAGCGCTGATCACGATAGATAGGGCTTTTGACTCGTGTGCCGCAAGGATTTTTGAAAATTGACAAGAGGGGCCGGATAAAGAACCGTGTAAGGGCAACACGGTCCTGAACTGCCTGGGGGGAAAATTTTAATAGATTTTACTTGATAAATTGCAGCGATGGCAATGCAGCCTCTAGAAAGGAACATAACAATATCCTTAGGCACAATCCCCTATGCAGTGAGCAAGTAGGGGGAGAGCCAGAGCATCTTGGACACCAGGGTAACAAAGGACCAATTAAAGGGCCTAAAGGGTCGCAATGGCCGCACAGTTGTCCAGTCGGTTCTAGGCTGTAAATAGTTGTTTTGAAACCACATACATGCGGATGTTGTCACTTCTGTAGGTAGGAGATCATGACTTCAGCAACCTAGGATACAGTATTATGTTCTAGGGAAGGAAGTGAGATAAGACAGAACGGTGTGTGTATGAGTGATGTTTTCCTAGTACATGACAACATTGTGTTACAGTAGCGTGTATATAAAAGAGGAAGAGGGAGATAAACCACGTTCTAGTATTGTATTATTGATACGTGGAATTTACAATAGTGGTGTCTCTGATAGGTCAGGGGGCATTGAATAATCAAAAACTGTTAAGGGGGGTTCACAGTGTAGGGGTCCCGACGGATCACAAAACGTAGTGGAGCATGGCCATGTCTCAACTGCTGTAGGGATTCTTCCTATAATCCTAGGGGAGTAGGGTTTCTCTAGAGAGGCGTCAAGGCGGCCGGGGCCAAATTGATCAAGTATTACTGGCTGCAGCCAGGTCACATACCGCGATTTGCGAATTGCAGATGTGCCTCTACCTCTTCTGCTGTTCCACCTCCAAAAACTAAAGGACACTGACTTTTGAAAGTGTCCTCTGCGGTTGTACGAATAACAGGGGAATTGATGTGGCTCTGTTTCTGTCTCTTAGTGGGAGCGCGATACTGCTCTATTAGCACTCCTTATAGTCATCTGTAGTCTACCATCAAGTCTTTACCTTGTATTTAACCCCCTGGTTTTTACGGCACCATTGTCCAGGCTGTCCGTCGTACTGCTCGGACAAGGATGGGGGGTGTGGGGAAGACGCAGCCCCAGCGCGCATTACAGTTTCGAGCTGTCCAGTGGCTCCATCTCTGAAACGGTTCTGCCTGAAACCAATGTCTCCCCCCCAGTGATTATGAGTCACATCGGGAGGGGCAGGAAAGGGAGGAAAATTCAAAAGAAATTGCACAAAAACTGTTCAGTGTGATTTCCGATGTGCCCCTTTGAGTAACCCTCTCTCGTGGTGTGTTCATTACACCAGAGAAGAGAGAGTGCCAAAAGGATGTAGTGGATACAGTGATAACAACATCCATTCATGAAAGAAAAACCAAACACATTCCAATGTTATAAAATGTATTACAAACAATATAACTAAACCAGTGTTTTGAATCGTCATTCAAAAGAATTATGTTAATGTAATTATTTTAATAATTGTGTGGTGCAAACATTATTGTTCAGGATTCTCTAGACCCTTGGTACGGTTAGGGAATTACGGCGCAACATAAAAAACTATTTCATTAAGTCTTTGGTGAATTTTGGTACAGGAATCTGGACCTCAAGGGGCTAGGAGATTGAGGAAATCAGGCAGCAGGAAGATGCCTGAACAAAGAGGGTCCTCAGTCTTCTGCCCAGGCTCTGCGCTTCAATTCCTGTATCGTTACTGACCCCTGGCGCCGTTATTCCTGCTGGCCGCTCCGACTTCTTTCTGCCTGCTGGGATTGTGTATCTTGTATCGGAATTCTCACTGTCAGCTGCTCCCATAGGTGTACCTGGGGACCCAACTGGGAGGCTCGCGCTTCCAAGTCCATCTATCATGCGGGTGAATGCATAACTTGCCCTGGGTTTAACTTGTCTGGTGGCGCGGTGGGTCCAAGGCCAAAGTCCGTGTCATTAAGCAATGATGCGAAAGCGATAGCAGTGGGGGTAACACGCTGTATGGCTTCAGGGGGCCAAGCAGGTCTTCCTACGCAGGAGCTAGGGGACAGGGGATAAGAGCTCATATACATGTGCAAAATCCGCAGGGCATCTGACAGGACAGGAGGCAAACTGCGCACCAGGGCCATAGTTCCTGTTAGTCTTTACCGTACCTTTGGTCAAGAGCTTGGCGCCCCTCCACTGTTCCTGCAATATGTGGAGAAATGTCTAGAAGGTTATGGTCCTTTTATAGGGACCAGGTTGCATTTGCCATGTTTGCTTAATAGAATTATATCAAACCTGTTGTAAAAAAAAGAATTTGATTGTTCTAACCCCGTGGCAGGTAATTTTTTTAACCTCTAGGGTGTTTGTTTTGCTCATAAAAAAACTCAGCCGAGGAACGCAGGGCAAACTTACCGTCCACGAAATCCCCGGCGATTTGAATCGGCCTACACCCAATCCTTCGCATCGGCCTGATGATGTCAATATATAGCAGAAGGGTGGGGGGGTAGGCAGCGTCAGTGGACCTCGTGTAATGGAGGAATCGTCGCTTGTTCAGCATACCTCGCATCATGAAGAACCGGGTGGGTTAGAGAAGGGCAGGAAATCTAATTTCATTGTGTCTAGGGCTAGTTCCACTATACGTGAGGTCCCAACGGAGCACATAGAATACTGCGTCAGATGCTGGTTTGTATCCAGGCAGAGGCTTAACGGATCAACTACGTCAGCCTTGGATCGGGGAACGGTCGTGCTGTGAAAACACGGCATCCGCCGAGCAGGTACGTGATGTGCTCGTCGGGACCTCCGCAAGCAATACGCTTAGGGAGGTGTCCCAAATTATGTGGGAACAGAATTACAGGTTCCTTGTCCGGCCCCTAGCAAATTTTTAAAGTTCAAAAGTTTGCCCACGCCTGTCATACTCTGGAATGGGCACAATGTCTCTGTAAAGTGCGTGGAATGTATAGAAGAGGTGATTATGTACAATGCAGGGGACCGATGCGTCTAATCCTGTTAGAGATTGTGTACCAATACTTTTTGTTTACTGTTTACTTTACTTGTTGTTTTATTATAGATTCTTTTTGAAAGCGTTTTTTTTTGTATTACATGTAATATATATTGCACTGCTGTAATTGCTGCGTACTGTGGGTGGAACATAAACCTACACTGAGACAGCAATTAAATAAGTGTGCTTCGCAGGATACGGAGCTCAGAAGTAAAGAAAAAACATTAAATAAAGTTTTTCATTCCTCGAGCTCCCAGGCCTAAAGGCCGCGACAAAAATCTATACTTACTGCTCTTCTCTGATCTGTAAAGTTGCCATGTCGATTACTGTGTATCTACCAGGGTTTCATAGTGCAGTAACGCATATGTCTCGGGGGGAGGGGCCCATATTACAATTGCTTTCAATAGGGAAAAATAAAGTGCGTAGACTTTCCTCCACAAAGTCATCATTGCAAGGCCCTAATAATGGGGGGATGACATTAATATCTGGAAACTTACCGGTAATGAGTATTTTACAGGCCCAGCCCCTCTCTCCATGGCTTGTGAACGAGCGCCAGCCCTTAGAAGAGCCATATCTCGAGCACAGTGACAGCCGGGTGTAAATACAAACTCAGTTCTCCCTAAAATGAATTTGTCCATAGAAAAACATAGACACCCTGTGGCCACTTGCGCATGAACTGAGTTAACCCCAAAAGGCTAGAGTTAAAGATTGATCTCTATGATCCAGGGACAGCAGTAAGTATATTTTTTTAGATGTGTGGAGCGCTTTGAGTTATATCGCTTTAAGGGGCTGGGGTGAATCTGTTTTTTCTGCACCGCAGGAAAAGGAAAAAAACATACTGCAAGTTCCGACCTGATTTACCTAGGGTCTATATGGTGCCCCACATCAGGGGGTTGGTCTATATGGGGCCCCATCAGGGGGCTTTGGTCTGATACTGTGAGACCCCACATCAGGGGGCTTTGCATCTATTGGATGACCAACTCAGGGGGCTTGCGTCTATATGTGATAACCCACATAGGGGGCTTGGCGTCTATACTGAATGACCCACATCAGGGGGCTTGCGTCTATACTGTGTGACCCACATCAGGGGGCTTTGCGGTATACTGGATGACCCACATCAGGGGGCTTGCGTCTATACGGTGATGACCCACATAGGGGGGCTTGGTCATACTGTGATGACCCATCAGGGGGCTGCGTTATACTGTGATGACCACATCGGGGGCTTGGTCTATACGTGATGACCCAAGCAGGGGCTTTGCGTCTTTACGGGATGACCCAATCAGGGGGCTTTGGGTTATACGGATGACCAATCAGGGGGCTTTGGTAGAGAGTGATGACCACATCGGGGCTTGTGTCTATACTGTGATGACAGATCAGGGGGTTTGCGTCCTTACGTGATGACCACATCAGGGGGGATTGGGTGGGGGTTTGGTCTATACTGTGATGACCCCCATCAGGGGGCTTTGTCTATACTGGATACCACATCAGGGGGCTTTGTTCTATAATGTGATAACCCACCATCAGG
>CM070035.1:13762082-13772704 GCA_036250615.1 Ptychadena robeensis | reverse complement strand
AATGATCAAAATCAATGTCAAAATGGCCAAAACACTTAATTTTAGTGGGGGTTGAATAATATTGAAAACACAACTGTATATATATATGTATGTCAGTATGTATGTATGGTATCAGTACCTAAGTAGATATAGCAGTAGTGGCAGTTTATAATATAATTTTTTATGGGTTTCTTTAACATTCTATTATTTTGATTGGCTCAGTCTGCATACAATTTGCATCCTCATTAAAGCGGACCTACCACCATAAATTCATCATTACATTAATGAAACTAGACGTGCCGATAATAGAGAGGAATGCATAAAAAAAAAACTTACCTGTAAGGAGTAATTTAACAACATTCTTTGCAGCCCCTCCTCTCTCCTTGGCTCTAATGACACGCACTGCTGTGCCCCCGAAGACAGCGCTGTGATTGACAGGTAAATCTCTAATCTCTGCCCTGCATTAAAACGAATAAGATGTATTTTCCGGTAGAAAACCATTATAAATGCCCCCAGTGGCTACTCGTGATACTGCACACCCTGAAAAATTAAGATTGAATCTCTCATATGATTCCAGGAAACAGCAGTTAAGTATATGTTTTTAGGATTGTGGAGTGCTATGCCATTATCATACTCAGAGGTAAGCCAAACTTTTGTCAAAAATTTTACATATATATTTTTTAGATTTTGAGTATACATTCACTATAAAAATCTCTATAGGGAATTTTTTGGTCTCTTGACTAAAACACGCTCCAAAACATGCTGAATGTTTTTTATGATTATGCCACAAATCCATAATATGTATTTATCTTTTCATTATATAGTCCTATATTAAGATCCGTTGTCATGCTGTTAAGCAACAACTATGTAGTGCCGGGTCCTCTGCGATTGAACACAGGTAGACTTGATGGTTTGGAAGTCCCTCACATTCCATGGTTTTGGTAAGACAAAAGGAGATCTAAAGGAAATCTGACAGAGAAATCTAAAGGTGTATGGGGACCCTTAAGCTGGCCATACATTTTTAGATCTCTCTGTCAGATATCCTTTAGATCTACCAACAACTATGTAGTGCCGGGTCCTCTGTGATTGAACACAGGTAGACTTGATGGTTTAGAAAGTCCCTCATGTTACATGGTTTTGGTAAAACAAAAGGAGATCTAAAGGAAATCTGACAGAGAAATCTAAAGGTGTATGGGGGCCCTAAAGCTAGCCACACATGGTTAAATTTTGGTTCAATCGATGCTCGATTAGATCGAGGAATTCAATCGTCTAATCGAAAATCGATCTTAATCGCATCAACATACACCCCACATTGAGTTTGCGATTGTGTGAGATTTTGATTCCAAAATATTACTAAAATCGTCGATTTTGGTATTGAAACGTTTGAAGTTCAGATTTAAGTGGTCTATAGCTGGCCATACACCTTTAGATTTCTCTGTCAGATTTCCTTCAGATCAGATTTTGTTTTACCAAAACCATGTAATATGAGGACCTTTCTACACCTTCCAATCACTATGTATTCTATCAGGGAGGACCCAGCACTACATAGCAGTGATATATACCTTCCAATCACTATGTATTCTATCAGGGAGGACCCGGCACTACATAGCAGTGATATACACCTTCCAATCACTATGTATTCTATCAGGGAGGACACTATACTACATGGTTGTTGGTAGATCTGATCTGAAGGAAATCTGACAGAGAAATCTGAAGGTGTATGGCCAGCTTATGTTATTATATCGAATCTAATTGATCCAGGAGAAACACCACAAACATCCACGAATCTAAAACGATTTTGGCACAATCGACGTTGATTTTCCAACATGCCCGATCAAAATTCGATTCGATTTTCTGCCTTCATCGAACAATTATCGTTGATCGTACCATGTGGGCATTTCTCGATTTTCGTTCAATCGATGTAAAAATTCATCTAATCGAGCATCGATTGAACCAAAATCGAACCGTGTGTGGCTAGCTTTAGGCTCAGGGGTCATCATGGTTTAGAAAGTAAAGTCTGATCTTGTCTGAGAAGTGCCGTCCTTCATACAGAATATCCATTCCAGCACACAGGGTCACTTCCTCTGTCATCCTGAGAAATGTCATACGTAAGAACATCGCTCAGACGAGAATGTGTATCTTCAGGTTATTGTGTTAGCCTTTCCCTGTCTGCAGAACAAGTGGTTACATTTCACTGACCTCAGGAAACTCTTCATAATTAACTTTACAGTTCAGGAGCCTGCGCCGTCACTATCTGACGTTCTACATTTTATATCTGCAGCAATCTTCAGTTACGTTCTATTTCTTGCCATTAAAGTGTCTCTTTGCCATTATATCAGCTTTGAAAAGTTACATCCAGTCTGGAAAGTTCTACAGATTAGATTCTTTGCATTCTTTTATAAAACAAGCTATAGAAATGCATGACAGCACGTTTTATGTACAGCCGAAGGTAGAGCCGGGTCATCCATATAGGAACCATAATCAGGAGCCTGAAGGCTTGGGGATGTGCGTATTATATCTCAACAAGTTACCCTATACAGCGAAGCATCTACTACCAGTAAAATTACAAATAATTACTGCTCTGCAGTTGGAGGTTGGAGCTCCAACCAGAAGAGCGGGAGATAAAGGGGGTGGGGAAGCTTTCAGAGGCTTCCCTGCCTTCTGATCCCACAAATCTCTACATTTGAGCCTGCTCCCATACAGAAGCAGCAGGACGGATTTCCCTATGCAGACCTGCTTCTGCGATTGGAACACAGCCAACAACAAGCTGCGGCGCTGCGATAACACAGTGCCCGGCTCTGAAGGGAGGGAGAGATGGCAGCTGGCAGCTCTTTCATCTATCTCTCTCTGATCTACATAGGTAAAATCAGCAGGGCTTCACTGATATAAACAATGCAGTACAGATTAAGGGATCCACCTTTGGGCAATCTCTTACTGTCTCCCATCTGACAGCTCCTCCACCTCCCAAGCTAATCTTCTTGCCGGGAGAACGAAGAGGCTGACGGGTAGCCAAGGTGTGACCATCCGTGGTCGTGCCTACGGACCATAAAGCAGGGTACAGACGGCTCGATACTCAAGCCGTCCAATGTTCCCTGCAGCAGCGTGATGACGTCATCACATTGCTGTCAGATATCGGCGGAGCTGGGGAGACAGCTCTGCCCTCTCCCCAGCTCAGCCGATGCTTTGCCTGGAGACCTGCGGTCTCTAGGCAAAGCAACGGACATCGGCTGTAATTAATGTCCGATATAGCTGTTAGAGAGCGGGATTGGTCTGTCCCGCTCGAAAACAGCGATGGCGGCATATGATATGGGCCAGATAGATGGCCGTGAGCGGGCATTGATCCGGTTCATATCTGCAGGTCTGTACCCTGCATAAGTCTCAAGCATCACCCTACGAATGTCTGCGGTACACCGGCATATAAAATACTTTCATGAGGTATACCAGAGCTGGAAAACCTCTAGACAAAGAAAAATTTGTTTTAAGAACACACCAGGGACACACAAAGCCGAGACGCCTTGATCTTTGCGGCACCGGGCCCCATCAGTACAACACAAGGAAAGCTTTATGAGCTGAAAAAACCCAACACGAGTCTGTACTTGGCCAGAGCGGCGTTCTCTTGGTGTTTACAGTGAATTCAGACTGTACATATAAAACACATTTCCATCCACGTGCCCTGCCTGCGAGCTGCCAGGCCAAAGAAAACATGGCCGATCCCTGCAATGTGTTATTACAATCCTAAATGAGAGAGGGACGCCTCAGCGTTGCGTGCGTAGCGTGTCAGCGATTGTGGTTACATAAAGCCATTTTTGTTCGGTCCGGGGCTGCAAGCACTTGAAGTTTGTCAATGGGGACTATCCGGCATAACAGAGATTATTTGTTAGCGAGTTCCCAGTGAAGTCTGCTTCAAAAACACGGGGAACGCGAAAGAGAAATCCAATTTGTTTGATGGAGAAGCGCGCACAAAGCGTTCCTCTTGTGCTGAAAGCTCTGTGCTGAAGAAACAGAGAAATGGTGAAAGCATCTCACCGCAGTCCTGATGTATTAATAATTCACCTGCGTCTCAGCCCGGCTGAGAGATTCTAAATGCGTCAGGCGCTTCCACCAAGAGGCAGCTGCTCTGGTTCTACCAATGAATCAGTTGGTGAAATAAATACAGAGTCATCTGTTTGGCTACAGCCGGCCATGTACAGTACTTCATATACCCCGTTTCCCTGAAAATAAGACATCCTCTGAAAATAAGGCACCCCTACATTTTTGCCTCACACTGAAAAATAAGGCCCCCGGGGATACGGTACTGTAACTCTGGACAGGGGGGATCAGAGGGGCAATCAAAATGACACAGGAGGATCAGAAGGCGTTACTTATGGTAATCTCCCCTCTGAGTCTCATGTGCCATTGTGATTCCCCCCTCTGATCCCCCTGTGTCATTTTAAGTGATTCCCCCCCCCCCACCCTGTGATACCCCAGTGCCGTATTCTTCTTCATGGAAAAATAAGACATCCCCCGAAAATAAGAGGTAGGGCATCTTTGGAAGCAAAAACTAATATAAGACACGGTCTTATTTTCAGGGAAACAAGGTAATTTATCACCTATTGATCCTGCCATGCAGTGGTAGTTTAAGGCATGGGCAATTGTGGTGGGGGTGGCATCAGAAGAAGAAGTGCCACGCATGCTGCCGTCCCTGACATCATACAGGGGAGCGAAGTTTGGGGGGTGGTGACTCGGGCACCACTTAGCGGAATTACTGTCTTGACCAGCTTCACCAACAACCCCTGCTGCTGCGGAAACCCGGGTCGAACCCTGTCTGACACCGCTATCTGCCCTCCCCTGGGTCGGACACTGCTACTACCTTTCAATCCGACCCACTAACAAGCCAACACCCCCTACCGACAGCGAGGTTGATCAATTTTTTAATTCCTTTAAATCTCATTTATGAACCAGGTTTTTTTTTGTAAAATTGGGCAACTTGGCTTATATTAGGATTGGCTAATACTTATACTGGGATTCACAGGTTATATGCACAATGGATTTATACACACTCACCAGCCACTTTATACGGCACACCTTGCCAATACCGGGTTGGACCCCCTTCTGCCTTCATCCTTCATGGCATAGATACAACAAGGTCCTGGAAACATTGCTCCATAGTGACACGATGGTGTGGTGTGTATGTATGATACATGTCTTTGTATGATTGCAAGTTCGGGACCCTCTTAGAAGGGGGAGATGGGCTTGTACTGACAGCTTGTAATGTTGGTCTCTGTAAGGTAGCCTCTGGTCTCTTAGCACTGCCTCTCCTCCCATGTGAATACAGCATCTTCAAAGCTCTGCACACTCTGCTTGAATGTGCTGTATATTCAATCTAGAAGATTGCCTGTCCTGTGACTTAAACCCCAGAAAGTGATGGGGAGATACTGCTTACGACTCTGGGCCGGCTGTCTCTCCAAGTTTGGGAACCTCTTGGGAGGAGGGAGATGGGCTTGTACTGACAGCTTGTAGTGTCTGTCTCTGTGAGGTAGCCTCTTTGGAGGGGCTCCCACCCCGGTCTCTAGTACTCGGATGCCTAATCCACCAGTCACCCATGTTTGGGGAACAAGTCCTTAGCCCCTTTTAGGGCAAGACAATAGAAACACCCATGTTTTTGTGTGGTATCACTACGTGTGCACTTCACATTTTTTGCACTGGGTGCTAGAGTCACAGTTTAGTGTGTGCGAGCTCAATAAAAAAAAATATATATATTCAATATATGGGTTCTACCGGTACAGCCGAGTAACAGACTCCGTTACCGCAGGGATCAGCAGCTTGCTTGTCCTTCCTGGCGTGTTTTTAAGTTACTTCCTGCTCTTCTCTGCACTGCAGCCAGCCCTGACGGAGTCACACAGAGGCATACACTATACCACCAGAATGGGAGATTCGGGAAGGGGCAGGTATCGGTGGGTGTCATATTTGATGGGGGTGGCTTATTTTAAAGTTTTGGGCAAAAATCAGGGGGTGGCTTATTTGATGGGGATGGCTTTTAATCAGGGAAACAGGGTACTATCTGTCATTTTATCATTTGCACTGATGGTAACAGTTTCAGGACCATCATTATATAGGAAAAAGTTAATCCTATAACGAGTAGTGAGGTTCTCTATAAATCCTTATCCTATCTGATGATCCCAGAGCATACCTCTGTATTATATACTCAGTGTTACAAAACACTGCTACAGAAAAGGGTCTGAAAATAGTTAGAGGCCGATGTTTATCTTTATGTCAACAGACCTAACTTGTGAACTTCCCAAAGTCCCAAATAGGAGAATTAATTATAAATCAACCCCAGCAAAACAGGATCAGGCGGAAACATTTGGCAGCCTGAGGCATTAGCGGTTTATATTTGGTGTGAGGAGGAAATGTGAGACTCCGGCCTGTTTTTACTATTAAAAGTCCCACACTTACTTCTCCCAAAGGAACAGATTAAACCCTGATCATTCGTATACACGGCTGAAGCACATTTCAATCTGTGATTCCCATTTTAACTTGGAAATGAAAGATTGATGCAGGGGTGCTTTGTTGTACAAATTGCTCATGGTACTTGGATGGATGTGCTTTGACCCCTCCTCTACCTACCCTTAAATTGGCCTCTAAAAGCATCAACAGGCCTGAAGAGAGGTGCAGAGGGCAAGAGGTAACAGCCTATAGAGTGCAACTTTCTGGAATTGGTAGCTTTCATGGGTTACTAGTAGTGATGGCCGAACAGTGGCCATGTCCGTTCGCAAACAGGTGGATCGGAGTTTTAGAAAAGTCAGACGTCCGCCTGTTTGCGGGGGAATTGAATCGGAAAAAACAGGAGTGGCTTCAGTGGTGTCACTTCTGGTATGTACAATGCACAGTTCCTTATTCTGACTTCTGGACATAAGGTCTCTAGTGAACATATTCTTCTTCTCGTTGGAGAACGTGGCGGGTCAAACACCCATACTGTACGCCGGGACAGTTCGTCCATCACTAGTTACTAGCTATTCTAGCCATAAGCCTGCGTGTAGCTTGGGGTAGATTCATTTACCAATAGGGGTAACCCGAGTGTAGCCCCCCTGCTCCAAGCATGCCTGCGCTGTCTTTCAGTGTCCGTGTCCTATGTGCCAGTCACTTGGCCCACCTTCCTGACTTCAGTGATGACGCTGGGGAGTGGGGGCTGCCCTTGTTATGCCTGTAGTGTAATACAGACATAGGTGTTCCGGGTCTCCACATCTCCGGCAAGTGCAGGGGTAACGGGCAGGAAATAAAAACATATTACAATGTAATCTAACAAAGCAAAACAAAATAAACCTCTGGAAGTTCTGCCAAAGTCCCATTCTTTTAAAAAGAGTGGTATGGGTAATCAATTTACATGCAACCAATCCCCCCCCCCCCCCCCCCCCCCGTGCCTCTTCGGTGTCACTAGTGAAGACGGAAGGATGGGCAGGGACACTGACGCGCAGGGTATCCCTCCAGACAGGTATAAGGTGTCCCAAGGTATACAACTCACCACGATCTATTCAGGAGGTTAAGTTAAACAAGTAAAACATAGACACCAAATAACACCAATGAAATCATACTATCGCCCATTGCTTCCGCAAGTCATCTTCAGGTTATGTGGTGGCTGCCTGCTTTAGCATTTATGAGTTCCCTAAGTTTACACTGCAGTGGTATATGTAGTCCCATGAAAACTTGCAGTCACCGTGCGATCCGACATGCAAGAGATTCCTGGTCGATCTCACCAGGTGGGCCCACCCGATCCTCTGCCAAGCGACCGCCGGGCAATTGGTGGGAGCACACACAGGTTGATCGGGCCGTGTATACCTTTATGCTTCCTGTGGTGACTTCAGGCTCGGTCCATCATATACAGACTTCCTCTAAAGCCACCCCCATAATACTCACCTAATAAAAGGACCCGTCCTGTCCCTCGGACTTCCTGTTATTCTCTACGTCGCAGCTGCAAAAACATTTTTATAGACCTCATCGGGGTTCTAGATTTTCTTACATAGAAAACTGTCGAGACTTCCTTCTATCTTCTACAAAGAATGGATCTAAAATAGTCCTGGCTAATAATAATCTCCGGCAGGCCGGAGACGAGGGCACGGTGGGGGGCTTCCCCCTCTATAACAGGGAGCGCATCCTGACACCAATAGTCAATGGTCATACAGGAAAAGAAAGAGCTTTTCATTTGTAGTGTGAGTTCCTAGTCAGATGATCTCCATATATAGAAATTATATGAGGTGATATTACATTTCCCCGGCCATATTGCTCTTTCCTAAAGTAAATAAAAGAAAACATAATATTTCAAAAGGATATCAAGAGAAGTTTAATGAAAAGTTTGATCACATGACCTGTCAAAGCCATAGGATCAGCCTTTGCTCTGTATTGAGGAGTAAAGCACGGCCTGCCTGGGATATAACATGCATTGAAGAACTGCAACATCTTTCTCTCCGTTCTTCCTTTATCTAGACCAGGGCTGAGCAAACTTTTTGACTTGTGGGCCACATTAGCTTTTAAAATTTGATAAAGGGGCCAGACCAAGAGCCTGTAATGGCTGACCCGCCATAAGTGTGCCAATTGCATGCATGGCCTGCATTACTTATGATGGCTGTGAGGATGCGCCCACAATGTCATCACGTGATCATGTCACTGCATCGTCCCCAAGGCAACATTCGGACACCTCTAGGCATTATGTGCACACATTGCAGAGAACAAATGGAGGGGAGCATATTTTTAATAAGGTGACAAAGGGCCAGAAAAAAAAGCAAAACAGGCCGGATCCAGCCCCGGCCTTAGTTTGCCCACCCATCATGAATGTTGCTGCTAGACTCATCTACTCTTCTAACCGCTCCTCATCTGCTGCATCTCTCTGCAAATCTCTACACTGGCTTCCAATTGTCCAGAGAATCAAATTTCTGTGTTCAAGTTCAAGTTCTGTGCCTTGCTTTTATATCACTTCACACCTCCTGTCCCACTTACATCTCCAACCTGGTATGTAAATACACCCCTAACCGCCCCCTCCGCTCCTCCAGTGACCTACTAATGACATCCCCACTCATAACATCATTACATGCACGGCTCCAAGACTTCTGTAGGGCTGCTCCTACTCTCTGGAATTCTCTCCCACATCCCATTAGACTTGCTCCTAAGCCCAGAAAACCCCCCTCTTCAGTCTGGCCTACCATTCCTAATATCACCACCATGCCAGTTGTATCCACCCACCTATTGTATACTCTGTTCCCCAACCGATTAGATTGTAAGCCCGATTGGGCAGAGTCCTCTGCTGCTCCTGTGTCAGAAACTGTACTTGTGTGTTCAGTGCTTCCATCAGAAATGTATATACTATGTAATTTTCAGCCCCCCACCCCACCCTACACACACACCGGGTGGTCTGATTCAGACCTGTTTTGTGTGCCAAAAGAGGTACGAAAAATTTAACCATCCTGACAGTCCACTGAGATCCAGATTTTTGTACCAAAAGAGGTACATAGGGTATTAACTTGTAAAGTCAGCCAGTGGAATATTCACAATTAAATTAATTCATCTCTAAAAAAAAATTCCCAGAACGTCCACAAGATGGCACTGTCGCCTGCTTGCATTCCAGTACAAGTCCAGCTCAGAAATATGCTGAAAACATCATCTCCCCACCAATCAGAGACAGAGACTGCGTACATGTGATCCACAATCTGTTTCTCTGCACCGGGTATTATGCAGACGGCTGTGCAGGTCGGCACTTCTCTCCCCATGTCTCAATGCAGCACGGAAACCTGACAGGCTGCAACAACAACGGCGGGCATGGCAACAATCAGGCAGAGGACCGCCGGGCCCCCCTAGATGGTCAGCCCTGGGCCGGGAGGGCCCCCTGTATCTTGTGTTGCATCACTCCTTCCTTCTAGTTATTAAATATAAGATTCTGCCATAAATTCCATGCTAGCGCATTGTACTGAACTAGCCCATTCCATCCTGACAATGCGCCAAATGTATCAGGGTGACAAGGTATAAATGAAAGAGCGCTCGTATGTAGAATGCAGCATTAGAAGTAAGACACCTTCATATAGATCATAAACAACTGCAGCACTGGAGAAAAACAAGAACGTTCCACAGGATTTTCATTTTATTTCGAAATGTATACAGCAGCTACAGTGGAGCTACAGCGTATGTTTCCTGACTACTTGTCATTTTATATTCTACCTGTAAGAGGATAACATTCGGACACATAAAACATTGTATAAACCAGCAGAGAAGTGTTACCATTCTCTGTACACCCCACACAGCATCAAGCAGAGCCTAGGGAGCGCACCCTGCTCTACCATCTGTCTATGACCAATGGGTAGGACAGGTCATGCATTGTCAAACGTTGTACAACTGCGCCCCCATGTGGCAATGGAGTCACATTACAAGAACAATTTCAGCTCACTAGAGGAGGTGCGAGTGTTCCCATCACTTGTCCTTACTGTACTGCATTGATTTCCAAACTGGGGGTGACACAGAGGTATTTCAGGGAGAGAGCAGCTAGGGGGCTGAGAAAGGGACAAGCAAAAGGCCAAAAATGGAGGAACTAGATGCAGACAGTAAGTTTGTTTAAATATGATTGGTGTGTGTATATATACGTTACATGTTACATGTCTCTGCATGTGTATTGTGTGTGTGTG
>CM070035.1:13733852-13750949 GCA_036250615.1 Ptychadena robeensis | reverse complement strand
GGGGGGGGGCTCTGCTGCTAGTGGTGCTCTCTGGGAGACCAGTCCAGAGATCTGGGGATACCTGCTGGTAGACCAGTCCAAAGATCTGGGCGCATATGCTGGTAGACCTGTACGGAGATCTGGAGGTACAATGTGGGAGACTGGTCCAGAGATCTGGAGGTACACACTGTGAGACTAGTCCAGAGATCTGGAGGTACCTGCTGGTAGACTAGTCCAGAGATCTGGGGGTACACACTGGGAGACTAATCCAGAGATCTGGGGGTACCTGCTGGTAGACTAGTCCAGAGATCTGGGGGTACACACTGGGAGACTAATCCAGAGATCTGGCGGTACCTGCTGGACGACTAGTCCTGAGATCTGGGGTTACCTGCTGGTAGACTAGTCCTGAGATCTGGCGGTACCTGCTGGACGACTAGTCCAGAGATCTGGGGTTACCTGCTGGTAGACTAGTCCTGAGATCTGGGGGTATATGCTGGTAGAACTGTACCGAGATCTAGAGGTACAATGTGGGAGACTGGTCCAGAGGTCTGGGGGTATATGCTTGTAGACCTGTACCGAGATCTGAAGGGACAATGTGGGAGACTGGTCCTCTGGGGGGCATTTATAATAGTTTTCTATGGGAAAATTTGTCTCATTCGTTTTAATGCAGAGCTTTACCTGTCTATCTTTGCGGTGAGTTCTGGGGAGTACAGCGGCTCACGTCATCAGAGCCAGGCAGGGAGGAGGGGCTAAGAGGGATCGTGTTAAATTATTCCTCACAGGTAAGTTTTTAGTTTTTTTTTTGTTTTTTTTATGCATTTCCTATTTTTAGCGCTTCAGTTAGCCAATAAAGAGTAGCACTTAAACTTTAAACCAGGGCTGTGGAGTCGGAGTCGAGGAGTCGGAGTCGGAGACATTTTTGGGTCCCTGGAGTTGGAGTCGGCTCCTACTAAATTTAAATGGGAATACATTTTTTTTTTTTTACATTAAAAAAAAATTACTTCAAATGTCACAATTAACAAACAGTCATAATGAACATAATGAGAACAACCATACCCTTCACTAACATGCCAGTACAATTAGAGCCCTAGCAGGGACCTAGCGGACAAGCCAGTAATGACTGAGAAAAAGTTGTGGTGATGTGTAATGTGTAATGAGAGAGTTGTTTGTAATGTGTGCTGTGAGAGTTGGGCTGGAGTGTTAGAAGCGTAGTTCTCCAACAGCTAGAAAAGCGCAGCAGGACATGGCTGAGCGTAGTGTAGTTCTTTAGCAACTGGACAGATGTAGTCGCTTAAGTTGATAGTTTGTTTACACAGCCACGTCTGAAAAAATTTTTATCGCTTTTACCAAATAAGAGAAAACTTTTAAAGCGGACGCCTACACACTGCCAGCGCAGCCTAAGATTACTACGCCGAGATCCACAATATGAAAATTAAAAAAAAAACTAGATAGGAACTCTTGCCTAGCAACCCCCCAGTCTAGCTAGCGGAATACACGGCCGCGATTTTCCCCAGATTTCTGCCACAGCCAAGCGGCTCCCATGTGCCGCGTTCACTTAAACTGCGGCTGTGCAGAAAATCTAGGAAAAAAATCTACCCAAATATGGCGTTGTTTTTTTTTTTGCGAGACAGATCGTTACCAACATGTCTGGATTAACTGTTCGCATATCATATACTTTGAATAGGAACCCGCGAGCTCCCATTCAAGTTAGACTGGCCTGAAAGCTGAGACTCCCGATATAGGAAAGCAGGCGGTAGCCCGCATGGACCATCATCACCAACTGCCCAGAGCACTCTCTATCGCTCAAAGATATCGAGCCGTGTATTTCAGCCATAGCTAGTACTGATAGAGTTCTCTCCCCATATCCAGTAGACAATCTCGATACATGGCAGGCCCTAATAACCCCCCCCACCCTAGTGCCCGGGTCCTCCTGATAGAATACATGGATTGGAGTAATATAGCACGGCCCTATGTAGTGACGGGTCATCCTGATTAGAATACATAGGGATTGGAAGGTATATATCACTAGCTATGCTAGCTGCCGGCAGCTTCCTCCCTGCATAGAATACATAGTGATTGGAAGGTATCATATTCACTGCTAGTAGTAGCCGGCGGCGTCCTCCCTAGATAGAATACATAGCTGATTGCGACAGGTATATAATATCACTGCTATGTAGTGCCGGGGTCACAACTCCCTGATCAGAATTAAATCAGTGATTGGAAGTTATATATCCCTGCCTAATGCAGTCTGCAGGGTTCCTCTCTGATAGAAATACATGGCATTGGAAGGTATATAATCACTGCAGGTAGGCTAGGGTCCTCCCTGAATAGAATACTAGTGATGAAGGCGTATATCTCACTGCTATGTAGTGTCAGAGTTCCTCCCTGCATAGGATACATGAAGTGATTGGACTTGGTATATATCCCTGCCTCATGTAAGTCAACCTTAACCATTTCATATCTAACTTCCCTTTTTTCCGACCTCCCTCTTCTAACCAGATTTTCCTCCTTTAGATGCAAACGCAGGAAAGCAATTCTTTGAGAAAGCACCCACATTGTGCCTCCCAGTATAAGCAGATTGAGACAGAAACATCAGAGATACCCAAATGATAAAACTATTCATATTCAGATCTGGGATTCTTATTTTTTGAGTGTTCCCTTTCATTTTTTGGAGCAGAAGTTGTATTCAAGCAGGCTCGGACGGACGATAACAATGGATCCACTTTGGAAAAACGATTACATCCTTCATAGGAACTTTGCTAACTGCATGCGGGTTACTATGAGCGCCATGTTTCAATAGCCTCCAAAAATCCTGCATTCCGGCTTCTCCAGTAGGAATAGTTAGCGCGGTGCAGACGCTCTCCATGAAAACAGTGGGCATTTATGCAGTTGTAACCTGTCCAGCAATGCATCGAAATAGGTATGACGCGCCCATTAAAAATACTGTTGAAATCATTGCCCGAGTCAAATAATGTTACAAGAGTGCTACGTTGCCTTCATCGCGCCGGATTGTAAGGCCATGGAGCCAATAGATTTAAAGGAGAACGTTATCATTGCCGTTGCGATAATACGGTGCATAAGCACAGGCAAAAAAAGTGCCCTGTTTCCCTCCCATTAGTCATTGGACCCCATGCGATGCAGTAGGACGAAATTTGTGTAAACGCAGCAAATTAGTGACTGTGCAATCACTCTTCCTGAAGCAGAGGTATAGATAGCTACCTCACTATGGAACGTTTAGGGTGATCCTAGCCTAAGCCAGTGTCCAAGCCCCTATCCTAGGGAACGCTACATAAATATTAGCACAGACCTTCGCACATACGTACCAATAGTTCAGTTAAGACCAGCTATTTGTTTTATAGCTTTCCGGACAAAGCTATAGCCTGAGGAAGTTGCACCCAGGACCCAGACGGTTTCCAGAAAACTTTCTCTGATACCCAGATCATGATGCATACACGGGTTTTGTAAAAGTTTAAGGACCCAGGAGAGGGTATATGAGCATACGCAGTGAGTGCCAAGCAAGACACCCACAAAGGTAGTCCAGAAAACTTTCTCTAATCCCAGATATAATGAGAATTAACACGGGGTGTAAGTAGGACCCCAGAGGTATATGAGCATACGCAGTCGGTGCAGCAAGCACACCCACAAGCGTTTGTCCGAAACTTTCCTTCTTGATCCAGATATTATAGAGGCATACACGGGGCTGTGTAAGTAAGCGACCCCCAGAGGTATATGAGCATACGCAATCATGGTGCAAGCCAAGCCACCCCCAAGGTGTCCAGAAACTTTAATCTGAGCACAGATATATGAGCATACACGGGTGTAGTAAGGACCCTAGAGGTATATGAGCAACGCAGTCGGGAAAAGCAAGCACCCCACAAGGTTCGTTCCAGAAACTTTCCTCTGATCCCAGGATATATTGCAGCACACATGGAGGGAGTAGGCAGGGATGTGGAGTCGGTAAGAGTGGGAGACATTTTGGAGGACTGGAGTCAGAAGCGCAAAAAAATGCGACCAGACTCTACCGAATCCTACTAAATTAAATGGAATACAAAAACAATTTACTTCCCAATGTCGGGAATAAACAAAACAGTCATAATGAACGACATCTATAGCTATAAGAATAAATACATGCAGCGCAATAACATTACAGAATCCACTGTGACTCGCCTAAGGCACCCACACACGCAACGAGTGGGGGCCGACAGGCCAGCTCAGATGACAGCCAGCTCTAGACTTGCAGACGTGATAGGGGAAAAGTCATCCGCTGCTCTCCAGAGCTGACACAGCCATCCGGCCGGCACCCTTTGTATGCTAGCCAGCAATGTTAGCTTCAATGAAGACTCCCGCAACAGTCCCCATTGAAACTAACAGATCGGCCAGAGAATATCGGACATGTCCGTTCTCTAGCGCCTGCAGACCGAAGACCAGCCTGTGAGGCACCCATCGGTCTAGGGGAGCGGCTCGCTGCCCGTGGTATGGCAGCCTTGAACCTCCGCTGATAATGACGATAGATAAATGTGTGTTGCCGAGACTTAGAGACCTGCTTGTATTAAGTGAAGGAGAAGGGAATCGGACGCCAATAGTTCAATGAATGAAGCTGTAACGCATTTGGAAACCGCTGTCATTCAGCTGAAGCGACAAATATACTTAGCATTGTTAGCTACAACTTTACACAGGACTATGGATTCCAGGGAAACATGAATCATGTTTGAAGTGCCCCTTCGCACGGCCCCTCTTCTTGGACCCTTCCACGCCCTATCGTCAGACCAGAGCTCAGACACTAAACCTGTAAGGAAACACATATGGGTAAGATCTGTAAAAAGCATTTAAGCTACAAGCAATTAACTGAGCACCACGGTTGATTGATTTGTACTCTATTGTTTACAAACTTCCCCTGTGTGTAGCTTTCCTTCGGGCGGGATATCAATAGAGCTGCCTCGAAGGAACTGATTGAATGGTGGGTTCCAACATGTTGCGGGAAAAAACTCGCGTTCCAATACTCCAATACTTGAATGCGAAATAGAATCTTACATGGAAAGTATACGAACAGCTGCGGCTGCCCCGCCTTCGTAGCTCAGAACTTACGGCTGTCGTGAGAAGGAGCGCAGCGGCGGAGCAGCCACTCCTCACTCTGCGAGGAGGAAGCTGTGTGAGTGAGGCAGTGCTGTAGAGACAGCGCCCTGCTGTCTCCAAGCTTAGGGCGTGCATGTAATCACACCTGCTAAGCTGCGGAAGACTGAGGTCCTCATGACAGAGAATCGAGTGCCCATGTGCCGTGCACACATTGATGTAGCTTCCATTTCCCCGATCACATGACAGCGTCGGTGCCTAGCTAGGGAAAGCAGCCCAGCATCTTCTGCCGACTCCCTTTCTCTGCTTATAATTGGCCCCATTACAGTTTGCGTTTTCTGGCCAGTAGTTCCTGTGAGGGTAATGTATGAGCCTTCCTTCCTTCAATGGATGGATCAATACATAGCAATTACATACAAGAGTTGGGAGTCGAGGAAGTCGCGAAGTATTTTCTTAAACTATAGCTAGCAACAAATGAGTCAGGAATTAGATTCTGATGGGTTGGATACATACTGTGCCCCTTGTGGGCATTTATGAAAAGTTTAGGAACCCCTTATGGTAAGCCATACACGAGCACAATTTTTACACACATGATTATTGGGTCTCCCGCCATTTCGGAGAGCACAGTGACTCCAACATGCCAGTATAAAAATTTCCTGATCCCATACTTGATATGGAGGATGGCAGTCTGAGGAGCCTTGATGGTCACGGATATCACTGTTAAGACCTTAGATGATCTATACAATATCCATTAGATACTACCAACAACTGTGTAGCTATAGTGGCCTACCATGGTAGAATACATAGTGATTGGAAGCGTATATATCACTGCTATGTATGCCTGGTCCTCCCCTGATACAATACATAGTGATTGCGAATGGTATATATCACTGCTATGTAGTGCCGTTGGTCCTTCATTGATACAATAATAGTGATTGGCATGGTATATATCACTGCCATGTAGTGCCCAGGGTCCCCTTACTGAATAGAATACATAGTGATTGCGAAGCCGTATATATCACTGCTATGTAGATGCCGGGTCCTTCCTGATAGAATACATAGTGATGGAAGGTATATCTCACTGATAGGTAGATTGCCGGGTCCTCCCTGATATGAATACATAGTGATTGGAATGTAATATCACTGCTATGTAGTGCTAGGGTCCTCCCTAGATAGAATACATAGTGATTGGAAAGAGTATATAATCATCGCTTATGTTGTGCGGGCTCCTCAGAATGATAGCAACATTGTGATTTAGGAAGGTTTAGAAAGGTCCTCATATTACATGGTTTTGGTTCTTTAGAACAAAATTGATTGTACAGAAATTGTACGAGATAAGCTTGTAAGAGTGTATAGGGGCCCTTTAAGTTACCAAAATAAAAATTTTGAAACAGAAACATGAAAATGAGCACTATACAAGAATATATATATGTGTAGGCCAAGCGAAATGCCAGTCATGACCGCAAGTGCAGCCCCTTCACATCAATGCTCCTGCGAGATGCCCTATAAAGTCTGTTATTTTTTGGCAGTCATCGATCCGAATTCAATGAAATAAACCATAGACCGTATGGCGTTTGCCAGGAGTCGATAACTATAATTCAATTTAGTTCATGTGTTAATATAAGCGCATCGCGCTTCACACGTGGTTTCCTCGACGATGCCTAATGCCATCGGCCAGGAGTCTGGAATCAATCTGATGTCATCCGATCGAATACCGAAAATACGCCAAGAATGGATAACCGTATCCAAGTCAAAGAGCCGTGCGGTGAATCTCGCCGACCCCTCTGCATGCGGGTACTTAAACTGTCATTTAAGACAGATAAAGTCCTATATATGAAAGTGTTAGATCCTGTTATTCCTGCGCAGATCTACGTCTTCTCACATATGTTCCTCTTGCGTGTTTTCATGAACAATTAATAGAATGCCACAACACCAGGGCAGCGTGTCACCAACATGTGCATCACTTTTATTGACATGATGTCAGAATATAAACCAAAAAAAATAAAGGAGACTATATATGAACTGCCTAGACAGTATAAATGTTATATTTTCCAGACCTCGGAGATGCCAACACAGAAGTAGTACGCTGACCCGCAAATGAGACTAGAAACTAGCTCTAGTGTAGCTACATTATACTTACTAAGCGCATCTGAGTACTACAGTGTAGGCGAAAGACATGCCAGCAGCTATCCCCCTCCATCCTTCCCGAATATGTGAGAAGGAATCTGTGTGCACGTGGACTGCAAGTGCTAACTAGTGCATTCTTTTGTGCTAGAAGTTGCATATTGAAGATTGAGTTGAGATTAAAACCCGTGAACACAATAAATCAGCTGTACAAACTTAACTTTATCATGTATACACTACGCAAACATCTTATTGTTTTAGATTATTGACAACAATTTATTTCAGTTTTCTATTGTTAAATATACACAATTGATGTCAGTTGGACTTATAAGTGTGTTGGAGCTCGGAGCTTGAAAGTCCAGAGTAGGGCATATTAATAATAAAATCAACGGCCATTTTTAAGTACTGGACCGACTAGAAGAACGCCTACCATTTGCCCCATCATCTTATCTCTACAGCAACAACAAAGCATAAACAAATCTGAGAAGCAGCGGGGCCCAAATCTAACTGACCCCAACTGATTACTAAAGCTAGGCACACACGCGGTCTTAGATTTGCTAAACGATTCGAGACAATAAATCAAACTAAAGCTAGGCCACACACGGGTAGATTTAGTAAACTATGTTTCGAGTACAATCAATCAAATAAAGCTCAGGCACACCACGCGGTAGATTGTAAAACGATCGAGCTACAATCAATCAACGGCTCCCCCATCGCAAGTACCTCGATGAATGGGTTCCAACATGTGGAAAACCACATTCAATCACATTCAATCACCAACACTCTACATGCAAAGAATTTTCATGTTAGAGTGACACCAGGGAAAGACCGACATCTTCATAAAGAACTGACAGCCCGCACGCTGATAGAGCGAGACTGTGTGAGGTTCGTGTGAAAGAGGGGGAGTCAGCACTCTTAAGCTGACACAGCGGAGGCTCTACGGGGGAGAGAAGCTGCGCGCGCGAATTTCTCTTCAGTTTCCAGAGTGTTCGCCTATTACATGCTGAGGTGCCCGTAGAGAACTCTAGCCTAGCCCGTTTCTCATTGCAACGGTAACGATGTGCCATGTGGTGCACATTGATTACCATTCAAATTGATCCCCGATCACTCACAGCGTGGTGACAGCACCACGCGGTGATGATTGAAGTGGTCGATTGCACGGGAATCTACCCATGTGTGCGCTACAGCCCTTAAAGCTAAGACACACTGGGTCGCATGTAGCGATACCATCGCTTAAATAGATGAAATTTTACATTAATGGACTGGATAAATATACGTCCAATTGCATACCACATGACAACTACATATCGATGTTCTTCAATCAATCTTACATCGATCGTACGCTTCCATAGACCAGTGTGTTCCTAAGCTTCAAGACAATTTAAACAGTTCATGAAAACAATACGTTATGTACAAGATGGTCTGCTGTAATAATAAAGCCCAATGCCGCCGGCTGGATTTACTAGCGAGAAGTCCAGCGGAGCCATCTATGAACCTGACATCGTATCTCATTGCTTGCTAGGGCGAAAGTACATGGACAAATAGCTTGTGAGTGTAAACCACATGTAACATTCCTAGAACCGATTCCAAATGAGAAAGCTCATGAATAAATTATCTCGATATGCGATTTATATTGGTATATATTTTTTGCAGTACGAAGCAAACTGCCAGGGCAATCGGTTAAGTCGACTGACCTTACTAAATATAATGCGTTTAGCGTTCGAGAGGCCACCCATACGTTCACTATAAAAGGCAGATAAATAATAGTCCTCTCCTATTACATCCAGCAGGAAAAGAGCCCAAAGATCTAACCTGGGGAGAGGGGGTCATTAACCTTTTTCACATTCACTGCCCAATCTACAAAAATTAGACAACTGGCATGAATGATGGACAATAAGTGCACCACCATAACCATATCACTTTTTTCATCGTATACACTTAAGATCTCCATAAGTGCTGGGAAGGGTGTGTTTGATAGATTACCACCGCTGTGTATTGGACAGGATCAAGCGCACACACCGAATCAAGGTCTGTATCCACATTCAGGATTTACGTACATGGACCAGTTACCTGTTCGACAGAACTGTCTTCGAGCGGGATCGGTTAGATCCTGATTTGATAGAAAGGGTGCGCCCCATCTACGTTAGGCCGCTAGAAGGATGGCTTGCACAAGCACACGGTATTTGTGAAGTCAGCCACTCCAGGGACGTTGATCTAGTAGCACATACTATTGTGTATGCGGCACCTTACAGTTCTACTACTGCTGATGGCTCATGAATGAAATTTGAGTCGTAAAAAAAAGTGGTTGTTATGATTTGGACCTGGCCTAAAGAGTTGTGCTTCCAAAGGGGCTCAAGGCACTTAACATATTCACTCTCGCTACATTACAGACAGATAATATTAATAAACTTTACTACCTGTGTGACGTGTAAATATGAAATATGGTTTCGTAATTGTGACCATAAATCTTCAAAAATGGCTTCAGTGAACAGAACAATAGTATTGCAGGCACGCGAAAGGCACCCACTCCTGAACTTACCCATGAACCGCTGTATCCGAGGGTAAGAAAGAACGTTCCAGCCCCTGAGCAGAGTTTCTAAAGTAAAATCTTAATTTAATGTAAGAAGTACTAATTCAGACCTCAGAGACCAGTGCGGTGGTCTGCCTTGTTAGATAAACCTAGGATAGCACATTTTAAGATCTCCAAATACTCTATAGCAGTGGGTGCGGCAACTGAAGGCGGGTGATATGTTGCGGCCACAAAGTGCGGCCCATTGCATCACTAAAGGGCTCGCACATAACGCATAAAAATGCCGTAAGGAGCGCCAAAGTTAATTAGGGAATGCCGGGTTAGGTTAGATGACTATGCACCACTACACATGGTGATATATGCGAATGCCCAATATACATCAACAAAGGGTTGTCTCATCACAGGATATTATCAAATCATTATCTTTCACGGTATGACCCATAGCCCGCTCAGTGCAGTCACTACTCCTACCTCATGAAGATCAGAAGACAACCACCCCCCCTTAATAGGCGAGGATGTGTCAGAGGAGGATCGACGCTGAACAGTGTGAGGTCCTATGCCATATGTCGATAACGGTTTTGCGACCCGCCAGTCGGCGACAGGACCAAGGGGGCTGCCCAAACCAACACCAAGCGGCCCGCATGTGGCCCCTAGAGGCCGCAGGTGGGCACCTGAGAGCTATATACTAAAAATGGTCTAAGTTTACTTAAGGACTGGGCCAGTAGGAGACTGGCATACATAAAATACATGGATACATAAACACAACAGTATTTATATGACGAATTAGGGTGGTACTGTACGCCGCCTCCACCTGAGGAAAATACGCAGTAGAGCGCCACTTCTCATTCTGAGAATGGCAGGCAGACGGCGGCAGTGCTCCAACTCACGTTCTTCTAAAAGGGGAAGCGCGAAAACACAATTTCATTGAGGCGACGCACACTGTCCACTAGAGACGCGTCCCATGAAGATCAATGCTGCAAGATGCAAAAGAGCCATGCCTGAACCGCATCAAGGCGTGCATTTTCACGTTGATGTAATGGGAATTATAGGCATTAATGGGAACCGCCGACAGAAATCACCCGCCCGCCGTAGTCCAGCCACAGGAGAAAAAGAAGTGAGACATATGACTTATTGAAAGCCCAAGCAGAGCCAGATATTACCCGCGGGCCGTCAGTTCTGACTAGAAGATTAGACAGTAGATATGTAGATCATCAACCAACTTACCCAAATTGTACGACATCTCGGCTGTGTTTAGGCCGCTTTTGAAAGCAGGAAGTAGTGGTGACCACTATAATTGATACTCCACATCGTTACAGAAGTCACATCTTCCACGAAACCTGGTATTCTGGAACCCACATGCAAGGCCATGTTTGTGGTGCAGCATTTGAAGCTGCTCTGGGAGAAGTCAAAAAGACACTGCTAAGAAAGTTTAGGGTCCGGAGCCTGTAATGAAACAAAGACTAACGTAAAATCGCCCAATGTGTTATATAAAGAACTTCATTCAGTTCCTATGGGTTGGTGTAAGTAATAAGAAATAATGAAAAACCCATACTGCATTCATAACCCCTAAGCCACCCTGTTACCTGTATATACTGAACAGCATGTATAATATGTGTGGGGAGTTATCAGAACACCAACAATGTTCATGGTTGCTCTCACCAACGTTTATAAATATTGCCCAGCCGACAAGAAACAAAGATTTCTACCATACAAGGGACAGGTTGCTTTCAGGGAGAGAAAATTATAGAGAGATTAAGACAGGCGCCATGTGGAGTCGGATCGAATAAATTCCCGACACCGACCCTAAGTTTCAGATTCTTCCGACTCCGATCCTCGACTCCTCTGTATGATAATATGAATGTATTGTAATCCATCCATGAAGGAAAGGAAGCGCCCACATACACTAAACCACATGAACTACTGGCCAGGGAAACCAGCACTGTAAGAAGCCAATTAAAGCAGAGAAAGCGCGAGTTTAGGGGCAGAAGATGCTGCTGCCTTTTTCCTTAAGCTAGGCCCACGCTGTGATGATCGAGGGATCAATTGAACGGAAATATCTGTGACCACCACATGGGGCACATCATTCCTGCTTCAATGTCGGACCCGTTATCACCAGCTTGCTTGACTGTATTTACAACCCGCACAAGCTGGGAAGAAGCACCTCACTCACACAGCTTCCGAGTGAGTGCGTTATGTGACTGGCTACGCGCTTCCCCTTCACACTGACAGCCGCACGGCTGTGCTAGGAGGCAAGAGCCGCCAGCTTGTTTCATAATACTTTCCATGAGACTCATAAGTCTCCATGCAAAGTACCGCGAGGTCTTTTCAACATGTTGGAACCCGCTTCAATCAAGGTTCTTTGAGCGCGCTCTATTGCATCCCGCCCGAAGGAAGGCACACACAGCGTAGTTTGTAACAGATTAGAGTACAATCAATTCACCGATGCCCGATTTACGCATACACAAATACTGTGTTAAAGATAACTACCCTGCTGTGCCAAGCTTAGTCTTTCTGAAATTTCTTTCTGCCTGAAGATAGGCGCCAGTAGGGGAAAAAGGCTCCAAGAAGAGGCAGGGAGAAGGGGCCAACTTTCCCAACATTGATCATGATTTCCCTGGGAATCCCAGAGTCATGAATTAAGTGCGCTAGCAAACTAAGTATTGTGTCGCCTCAGCTGATGCTGACAGGGTTTTCCAAAATGCTTTACGGTTTCAGTCCTGAACTATTGCATCCATTACAACTTCACTTAAGGCTGCACCATACACAAACCCGATACGGTTTGCTGCAGGCCCAGAACCACGTCCCGATTACTGACCACCGAGATTCAAAACCCAACCATGATTGACAGTCATTCACGTTATGCACCCCGCAGATGCATTAATCGGGGCCACTATCAGATCGACACGGCACTCCTTGTGTTGCCGGCCATTTACTTCAATGAAGACGCCGATTAACGCGACATGTCCCATAATAATCTCTGGCACGGCCCGCAGCAGTGGGGCGAACATGGGATCCGGACCGATTTTTCCGCTGACCTACGACGCTAGCGCTCACGCCCGTCGCCAGTCTGGTGAAAAATCAGCCGCTTATTGACATGTGTAATAGCCAAAGCATCTTCATACAAGCGTTCTCTCAGTCCGCACAACAAACCTTTACTTCATTATCAGGCGAGAGTTAAGGCCCGCCCATACACCGACACCAACGCAGTGACACGGCCGATTTTCCGCTGCCGCATCAATGGGCGTTGTGTTGTATGCCGATCGCGGAGCCCCCACAAGGGGTGACAGATCGCAATGACTGCCCCAACAGCCTTCGGCAACGGCCAGAGAACGCGACATGTACCGATAATCCCCGGACCGATGCTGTTAGTCTCACATGAAGACCGGACGACTCTTAGCCCCTGTCAGCTTTCGGACGAGCAGAGAGCAGACATGATACGTCATCACTGTGCACCTACTACCGCCCTCATCTAGCTGGTCTGTCGTGCCCCCACTCGGTACGTGTGTGGAGGCGCCTTTAGGCTAGGGTCACAGTGAGGCGCCATTTTGTATAGTAATGTCTCAATGCGCTGCATGCATTTATTACTTATAGCAGAGAAGTCATTATGTTCATTATGACTGTTTGTCTTAATCTGTGACATTTGAATAGATAATTTTTTTTATTTTTAATGTAAAAAAAAAAAAATTGTATATCCCATTTAAATTTAAGTAGGAGCCCGACTCACAAACTCCAGGGACCCAAAAATGCTCTCCGACTCCGACTTCCTCGACCTCCGACTCCACACGCCCTAGCGTTTTATAAAGTTTAAGTGCTACTCTTTATGGCTAACTGAAGCGCTAAAAGAGAAATGCATAAAAAAAAAAAAAAAAATAAAATTACCTGTGAGAATAATTTAACACGATCCCTCTTAGCCCCTCCTCCCTGCCTGCTCTGAGACGTGAGCCGCTGTATCTCCCCAGAACTCACGCAAAGATAGACAGGTAACAGCCTGCATTAAAACGAATGAGACAAATTTTCCCATAGAAAACTATATAAAAGCCCCCCCAGAGGACCAGTCTCCCACATTGTCCCTTAAGATCTCGACAAGGTCTACAAGCAATACCCCAGACCTCTGGACCAGTCTCCACATTGTACTAACCTCTAGATCTCGGTACAGTTCTACCAGCATATACCCCAGATCTCAGGACTAGTCTACCAAGCAGGAACCCCCAGATTCTCTGGACTAGTCGTCCAGCATGCCGTAACCGCCAGATCTCAGGACTAGTCTACCAGCAGGTAACCCCAGACTCTCAGGACTAGTCGAGAGCAGTACCGCCAGATCTCTGGATTAGTCTCCAGTGTGATACCCCCACAGATCTCTGGACCTAGTCGTACCAGCAGGTACCCCAGATCGTCTGGATTAGTCTCCCAGTGTGTACCCCCAGATCTCTGGACTAGTCTACCAGCAGGTACCTCCAGATCTCTGACTAGTCTCACAGTTTACTCCAGATCTCTGACAAGTTCTCCCACATTGTACTCCAGATCTCCGGCACAGGTCTACCAGCATAATGCCGCCAGATCTTTGGACTGGCTCTACCAGCAGTATCCCCAGATCTCTGGACTGGTCTCCTAGAGAGCACCACTCAGCAGCAGCAGCCCCCCCCCCCCCCATAGATCTCTCCTGGTAGGGTCAGCAGAGCGCCCCCCCATTGATCTCCTTAGTAAGGTCAGCAGAGCCCCCCCCCCCCATTGATCTCTCTGGATTCAGCAGAGCCCCCCCCCCCCATTGATCTCTCTGTCAAGGTCAGCAGAGTCCCCCCCCCCCATTGATCTCTCTTAGGTCAAGGTCAGCAGAGCCCCCCCCCCCCCATTGATCTCTCTGGTAAGCGTCAGCAGAGCCCCCCCCCCCCCCCGATTGATCTCTCTTGGTAAGGTCAGCAGAGCCCCCCCCCCCCCATTGATCTCTCTTGGTAAGGTCAGCAGAGGCCCCCCCCCCATTGACATCTATCTTGGTAGGGTAGCCAGCCAGAGCCCCCCCCCTCCATTGATCGCTCTTGGTAGGGCGCACAGAGCCCCCCCCCCCCCCCATTGATCTCTCTTGGTAGGCGGCAGCGAGCCCCCCCCCATTGATCTCTTTGGTAGGGCAGCAGAGCCCCCCCCATTGATCTCTCTTGGTAGGGGCCAGCAGACCCCCCCCCCCCCATTGATCTCTCTTGGTAGGGGACAGCAGACCCCCCCCCCATTGATCTCTCTTGGTAGGTCAGCAGAAGGCCCCCCCCCCCCCCATTGATCTCTCTTGTAGGGTGGGCAGAGCTCTCCCTTAGACCCCCCGGGAAGGGGGGGTGTGCGAGCGGCAGAGGGATGTGCTCACCCCAGGGTGGCAATATCTCAGGACTGCCCCCTGACTACACACCAATCTAATCTTTTTTAGAACAGAATAACCAGAAAAAGGGAAAATGTAACAGTCATCTCGATTTTTACGCTCAAACAACCTCATTTAGAGTCGTTGACGTTTTTTTCCCTGGATGGATTATACCAAACAGGCGCTGACATGCAGCCTGTAATTTTCTAGCGTTTCCACAAAACTCTAAATCTGAAAGCCCTGGGCATTTTATCGATTGACGGCAAATACTCTTGTAGCACATAAAAAATCCAAGTTGGTAAATCCCAAGAAAGGTCAGAATATGTACCACTTGTATAACTGCTACAACAATGGTTGTACAACATGTCCTAGAAAATCCTCACATGGATATAAACCATATAGAGTTCAATCTATCAGTCTTTTCACCACGTTTTACCATAAGACAGTGAGTTCCCAAGCTTTCCCTGCAGGGCCCACCTTCTTTATAGAACATAATTGTGCCCCCCACACAGGTTCAGAATGAGGGGCCGCGCCCCCCTGAGGGAAACCACTACCATAGGAAATAAAAAAAAATTTTTGGGGGTTTGCCAGATCGAAGCATCTATTCTCGTGAAACCACTGGGGTTTGGCAGGTGGTGGCATGGCAAACCCTTCAAGTTGGCCTTGAAAAATTCATTTGTATTATCCTTTGCCAGTATAGCCTGCCATACACCCACAGATGGGTTGGCCGACAGACATACTCCGATATGCACCGGAATGCAAACGTGATGACGTCATCAAATTTGCATCCTGGTGCATTATGGGGCTGCTTTAGTCGGCCGCGCACCCTTGTGTGCCAGCCATTAGCTTCAATGAAAGGCGCCGGTCGTCAAGTGAAAAATCACCGCGAGCGCCGCAATGCCCGCCGGTCAGTGTTTTTTGTGAAAAAGATTGCGTCGCGCTTATCGCATGTGATGCAGCATTAGACTGACTTGGTACCACCATTGTGTACATGTTTCTCGCTTTCCTACGACATTTCCATAAACTCAGTAGTCTTCAAGAATGTCTCCACAGATCTCTGGACCGCCCCAGCCAGTGATCCCCATATCTCTGGATCAGTCTCTGGGGTTGTCCCATTGTACCTCCAGATCTCTGGACTGGTCTACCAGTGTGTACTCCAGATCTCTGGACCAGTCTCCCACAGGTGTACCCCAGCTTCTTGACTAGTCCCACATCTGTACCCCCAGATCTCTGGACAGGCGTCTACCATTGTTTTCCCCCCTATATCTGTGGACCAGTTCTCCACACTGTACCTCCAGATCTCGAACTAGTCTCCCACATTATACCTCCAGATCTCGGACTAGTCTCACAGCGTGTACCCCAGATCTTTGGACCAGTATCACAGCAATAATACCCCCAGATCTCTGGACTAGTCTCACAGCATGTACCTCCAGATGCTTGCGACAAGTCTCACAGCATGCTACCTCCAGAACTCTTGGACTAGTCTCACGCATTTGTACTGCTCCAGATCTCTGGACAGTCTCACAGCATGCTACCTCCAGATATCTGGACTGTCTCACAGATGTACCTCCAGATCTCTGGACATATCTCCCCACATTGTACCCCCAGCATCTCTGGACATATACTCCCACATGTACCCCACAGTCTCTGGACTGGTCTCCACAGGTGTATCCCCAGATCTCTGTGACTGGTTCCCACAGTGTATACCCCAGATCTCTGGACTGAGTCTCCACAGTGGTATCCCAGATCTTCTAGGACTGCGTCTCCCACACAGTGTATCCCCAGATCTCCCTGGACCTGAGTCTCCACAGTGTATCACAGACCTCTGGACTGGCTTCTCCACAGTAGTACCCCAGATCTTCGGACTGGTCTCCCACAGTGTATCCCCAGCATCTCGCAGTGCCAACCCTGGACTGGTCTCCCACAGTGTATCCCAGATCTCTGGATCCTGGTCTCCCACAGTGTATCCCCAGATCTCTGGACTTCTGGATCTCCACAGTGCTCACCCCCAGATCTCTGGGACTGGTCATCCCACAGTGTATGCCCCAGATCT
>CM070035.1:13686539-13703481 GCA_036250615.1 Ptychadena robeensis | reverse complement strand
ATGGAAGTTCGCGTTCGCCGTTCGCGAACCCGAAAATTCGGGTTCGCGACATCACTACTCGGGAGCACCTGATAGCTGCGGCCGCCCAGACACGGAGCGCCTCCAAGTTGTTAGTGCGCATATGAGCTGTGTAACAATAATGAAGGTACGCAGAGCTAGGTTTTGGCTCCTTGTGAGTACCAGAGTATTATTATTATTATTATTATTATTATTATTATTATTAACATTTATTTATATAGCGCCAGCATATTACGCAGCGCTGTACAATACATTAGAGTGGAGATATAAGCACACAATAACACACAGGTACAGGTAATGACACAGGAGGAGTAGAGGACCCTGCCCGGACGGGCTTAAGCTAGCCATACACGTGTCCGATCTCCCCGGGAATCGGAGCTCCGATCAATCGGCCAATTAAGAGTATCCGATCGCTGCATACCACCTTGTCCAGCGGATTCCGGGAAGGATCCGTGTCCGATTGTCCACCTCACAAATGGCAACTCCCCCTGATCTGGGCAGAATCGGATCAGAAAGACCAACATGTTGGTTCTCTGTCGGATCCGATTCTGGGCCCCTGAACGATCGGACCTGATCGATTGGACAAGGTGGGCTGCACGCGATTCCGGGACGATCGTTTCGCGTGCACGCGCCCGGAATCAATCGTCCCGGAATCCGATGGGAAACGGACCCGTGTATGGGGGCCTTTACATTCTAACAGAGTACCACTTATGTGCACCCCTGATCATAGTTGTATCAAATCTTAACATCTACAACCCATCATAGGCCAGCACTGGATATAATGTGTATCTAAAGTCAGGTGGGGTTGAGGGGTTAGAACCCCTGCCATCTTTTATTTGTTTCCCATCAAGGGACATTTACCTGTAAGGTAAAACCTGAATCTCAATAGTGGGCAGGAGGTGGCGCTCTTGTCTCCTTCTCACCCCCAGAGACGCTCTCCCCTTACAGTCTGTAGGGAAATCCTGATGTGTAGAAAGATATTTATTTTAAGCTGCAGATGCACGGGGAAGAATAGCTCAAGCTGTAGATGAAAATCTGATGTTTACAGGGATGAATAGCTCAAGCTGCAAACAAAAGGCTGAGGTTTACAGAGATGAATAGCTCAAGCTGCAGACAAAAGCCTGATGTGTACAGGAATGAATAGCTCAAGCTTCATTTTCAACATATGAGTCCCCCGCATGGAAACACTGTAACATGCAGGGGCGGTCCTTGGGAGATTTGCACCCTGGGGGAGCTCCCCCCCCCCCCCGGGGAAAGCATCTCTGGTCTTTGTCAGGGAGCACTACCTGGGGAGGGGGAAACTTACTGACTGTCCCTCCTCCAGACCGTCTTCTCTCTCCCCAGGTGGCCATGTGATTGATAGGCGTGTTAGGGGGAGGGATCCGTCGCCCATACCTAAAACTGTCTGGTTACATGCGGGTCCCGCTGGGGGGGGGGCACGAAGGTATTGCAGGGGGGCTCTGGACCTCATTCCTAACCTGTGTTTGAATCGGGAGGGGGGCTCAATAATGTCCCTTTATAGAAAGGGGGGCCCTGCAGGGAAAGTTTGGGAACCACCGGTCTAGATAAAGAATAGAAATTAAATAATGCATTAAAAAATATCAATAGATGTAACCGTGACGTGTGAAAAAGTAAGGACACTGTTGGCCTCAAAGCTAGAATTGACTTCTGGTAGGTATTTTGCATAGCTGTCTATCGATCTCTGAAATGGACTGTGCAAATTTTTTTGGGTTAATGTTTGTGGGGTGTATTCTTTCAGCCACCCATCTCCAACCCCCCCATAACATTTCAAGCAGGCCCAGACCATAACCCAACATCTTACTTTAGGACTAACTAGTGTATTTTGGATCAATATCATGTGAATCAGAAATCTATTTTCAGTTCATCTTCAGCTTTTGGAGGTAACCAGCAATCATAACATTTCTACCACCATGCTTCACAGTAGATATGAGGTTCTACTGCTCTGTTTCATTTTCACCAGAGGATCTTTACCATTTCCTCCTTCAGACAGCATGCAAGCTATTGCTCTGTATGGGCAAGGTATTCGCATCTGTTTAAGTACTCCACACCCCTAAATTGTGTGTGCTGGGGGGGTGCAGGGGTCAAGAGTGTGATGTGTATATATAGAAATGACACTAAAGCTGGCCATACACGGCTGGATTCCCCTGCACACATTGTGCAATTGATCGCAACTTGGTGATGCAAGAATCGCCGAATGATCGCTCTGGGAATCCATGCGCACCACATTGGTGAATCGATCCCTGGCGAACAGGGGAATACCGACATTTCGGTTCCCCGTTCAATTAATATTTTTGCTGGAGCAGGATCGATCGCTCAAACTGGGCGGCATTCCTTTCCCGAGGGATCGATCGCCCCAAACACAAAAATCGATCCGTATATGGGCGGCTTTCACTTACTCCTAGCTCCATAGCTTATGATTTATATTGTTAATACATTGCAGGACTTCTGTGTCATGTTCACACAACGTGATCCCTCGTTTTACGTGGCATGGGGATTAGATTGCCTGTTGGGTCCTTATAGCTTTTGGTGAGGGGTGTCACATTAGGGAGATTTGCCCTTGCTTCCTGTCCTGGAGAACAGATCTCCCAGACAGGAAGTAAGGACATATCTCTTTATCAGATCCTTAGATCACGCTCCGACCCTTCCTCTAATCCTCGCATCCAGAGCCAAGATGAAAGAAGGTTTGGGCTGGGCATATTACTTTAAATGAATTCTGCTGATGTTTCTAGGCGAGGAATATTTAAGTATGTTTTGTGGGCATAAGTCATGCAGTGTATTCAGGCGTGCACATCATTTTTTGTGAGTTCCTCAGATGAGTACCAGGAGGGGGTGTTTGGTACTCACCCCATATGTAGGGTGGTCTTCCTCACTGTCCCCCTCTCTGTCTGTGTCAGCCTCCTGCATGGTAGATTCTGCTGCACATGGACCTCCCTGTTCCTGATTGATCCTCCGATTAGCTGTCTCCATCCACAGGTGACCGGCTGGCTTTGGGTCACATGTAACTCTCACATTACAACACTGTATGAACCCCCAGATCTGATACCTCAGTAGTGCAAGCCAGAGATGTTCTGTGTTAATAACTAACCCCTGACACTACCTTCAGTCCAAATGTAAACCTTTCATAGTCATATTCCAGCTGTCACACAGTGCTTTTCTCTTGTCAGATTTTACCCTTACATATGCCTACTCTGACTTTCATCCCCCAGATCTCCAACACCCTCAGAAGTCCAATCTTTTTTTGGATTATTTATTTACATTCCCAATGTCACCCCCCTTACTGCAACCTTTCATAGTTATTCACATTTCCCTGCGCTTATCCAAGTGACATAAATTGTATACATGTAACATTTAGCTGTGGCCGTCCAGACACGGAGCGCCTCCAAGTTGTTAGTACACATATGAGCTGTGTAACAATAATGCCGGTACGCAGAGCTAGTTTGTGGCCCCTTTTGAGTACCAGAGTACCACTTATGTGCACCCCTGTGTATAATATATCTCTTAGGCAAAAATTTCACTTCATTTGGCCAGAATGTGGCGAAATCGCAGTGGTCCTATTCTTGGTACGCACCCTATTCACTTTCAATCCGTACATACCCACAATGTGCATATAACAGATACCCTCCCAATGAAAGTGAATGGGTAGCATACCAAGAATGTGACCAATCTGATTTTGCCGCATCTCTGCAAACCATAGTGGAGTTTTAGCCTTAAGCAATAAAATTGCCTGAATACATTTTTTGGGATAAAAAAAAATAACTATAATATGGTACACATATAGACTTATAATACATATTAGTTTGTGGTATGCACATAGAGATCTGTAGTCTGGCAATATCATATATTATATATCTCTTGGCTGGAGATGAAATGTCTATTACATATTGGCCGATATACTCAATAAATGCCGGTGAGGGTCAGGGTCTACAGAAATCTGGCAAATTAAATGATGAGTGAAGCTCTGTAAAGCTGGCCATACACCTTTAGATCTCTCTGTCAGATATCCTTCAGATCTACCAACAACTATGTAGTGCCGGGTCCTCTGCGATTAAACACAGGTAGACTTAATGGTTTAGAAAGTCCCTCATATTACATGGTGTTGGTAAAACAAAAGGAGATCTAAAGGAAATCTGACAGAGAAATCTAAAGGTGTATGGGGACCCTAACACCTTCCTATGATGATATTAATTCTCAGTTTTTATACATTTACAGATGAAGCTCCTCTTCAGTCCTTGGAGCAGAACTACCTGTTCGACACCAGCACGTTGTCTTCCTTGGACGAGATTGTGGGGGCAGAGCTGAGGATTTTACACAAACCTCTTGAAAACATCAGCCTTGTGGTATCAGACTCAGGGAATGTTGTTCACCTCCACCTTTACACTTGTGCCACCACCTGGCAGGAGCCCACCCTTCTAGACACCCATTCTGTTGACCTGATGACCACCTTCTCCAAATGGAAAGTATTTAATGTCAGGAAATCGATGGACAACAGAAAGAGTCCTGGTGAGCCTCTGTGCTTCACCTTAAAGATAGTCTCTGACCTCCCAGACCAATTCTTGCCGCCAGCTCAGCTTGGATTTAATCGCCTGGGTTTATCAGAACCGGAAAAAGCTTTGCTGGTGGTTTCCTCCTATTCGAAGGGGAAGGAGAATCTTTTCAAGGAGATCAGGGACAAAATTAAGTCCATGGAGAACCCAAAAGGATTAGACCCTCCTGACCATGACATAAGGCCCGTCATTAAAAAAAGAAGGAAAAGGACAACGTTGCCAACCAGGACAGGTCACAGCAAAGGACAAGGCAAGAGGTCTAAAACAAGGTGTAGCAAGAAACCCTTGCATGTCAACTTCAAAGAGCTTGGATGGGATGACTGGATTATTGCCCCGTTGGATTATGAAGCTTATCATTGTGAGGGTATGTGTGATTTCCCTCTGAGATCCCATCTGGAGCCTACCAATCATGCCATAATCCAAACCTTAATGAATTCAATGGACCCCGAGTCCACACCACCCAGCTGCTGCGTACCTTCCAAACTTAGTCCCATAAGTATTCTATACATAGACTCCAACAACAATGTGGTCTACAAGCAGTATGAGGACATGGTTGTAGAAAATTGTGGTTGCAGGTAGCACTTACCTATGCATTGAGTTTCCTGTACTTTTTTTAATAGAAAGAAAAAAACATAAAAGGCAAACAAAGGTAGGCCACCACAAAGTGTTAAGATTCTCCTGTGTGTCACTAAACAGTTCCTCCAGGTTTAAAATAGAACCCGATGTTGCAGAGGTAGTGATGTAATCCACTTTCCATGTGTTTTTTATTACCCTTACAGTTGTAAAGGTCTTTAAATTATTCATTGTACCCAGTGAGGATAGTTGCATTTTGGATGTTGCCATATGGAAACTGTGGACACAGATGTCTTCACATTGCTCATGTAGACACAGCGTACTGTGCGCCTAATGTTCCTCAAGGCAACAACCAAGATTTGTAACCCTCAACAATCGGTCACCTCCTGCAAGTGACCACAAGCATACACCAGAAGCCTTTTCTTTTTCTTAATGGTCACCATCTCTCACTCAAGTCTCCAAGACTTCTCTCATGCTGCTTCCTTACTCCTAAACTCCTGTTCAGTTTTCAGTAACTATCCAAATCTGCACCCATATCAGAAACCTTGGTAACCTTGACCAAAAAACACCTTATTATATTAACATCTTACCTTATTATATCAATCAGTATACTTAATTATTTAGGGGCTTCTACCATGATGTTTCTCCAAGTTCTGCTACTAGGTTTACCCCTCAATTCATCTGCAAGGGCATTTGGGCAGTTATGTCACTTCTATTACTTTTCCCATTTACATGTCATAGTTACAGCTTCTGCATTATAGGGTTGGGGGTATACTACAAAAAAGAAAGTATGTCTCTAACACAAATAGTTTTTGCATAAATTAAGTTCAAAGTCAAGTCAAATTTTTTGAAAATCTGAATTTCGACTTTAATTTGAACTTAATTTATGCAAAAACTACATGTGCTAGAGACACACTTTTTTTTCCAAATGTTCCCACAACCCTTCTCTACATCTCCAGCAATGTTGGTCATGATACCATGTTCAGAGGCTTTGCAATCAGCTCACAAATTTAGCAAGTCAAAAAACTGAAAACAATATAAAATAATGGAATAGCAGATAATATAATAAAATACATACTCCTACATGTATTTAATGTATTTGAATGTGGTTTGGGGATTTACAGGGCAATGCCAGGTGAAAGAAACCCCCCAAAACAACAAGTAAATTTGCAATACTGTCCAGGTAAGCTATCTTAGGGCTTGTTTCTACTACAGTGGTCGTATGCGGATGGATGTGGTTCTATCCGCTCATCCATGGCCGCTACCGACCACAACCATAGCCAATACATGGGCCAGTGTCCACTTGTGTGGTTGTGCGGACGCATCCATGCTGAAATCCGCATTTGACCGCGTCCATTGACATGAATGGACTTGGTCCAAACTACACATGGACATGAATGGATACGAATGGACATGGACTAGAACTGCATCCATCCGCATACGACTGCCATAGTGGAAACAAGCCCTTAGGAGGGATGGGGGGTGTTACTTTCCCTCCTAACTTACCACCCTGCATATCATTTGCGAGGTGGGAAAAATAAATTGTGGGCCAAATATAATAGCACTTTGGGACAGATTCGGCCCTAGGACCTAAGCTTGATGCCCCTGGTGCATAATGGTTCCCGGGTCTTAAAAATAACCACAGGTATATCAGCTAATTATTTTTCAACAGCATACTTTTCCTTATTTGTTAAGAATCTGGGCCTGGCAGAGCCTGCCAAGTGATCTCATCTTTTTACAGGGTGGAATCGGTGATGGATGTAGAGCAGGTCAGTGTAAAAGGGAAGGGCTCGGCGTCTCTACAGGATATACTGCGCCGATCTCCATACGTAGCAGGTTAGGGCCAATGGACTGTAGTGCAGGAAACACCTGGGTTATGACATGCCCGCTTGGCTGGGACCTTCATTAGAGAAGCTTTAGGTATAGTTCAGGACTTACACATCAAGTCGCAGGGTAACCAGTACAACACTATTTGCATTTTTATCAATAACTGTTGTTTAAAAACTATTTTAGTAATTACCCATTTCCAGTTTAATAATATTGGAAAACACAGAATAGTATACAATGTGTAATCCCTAGTTGGGTCGTTTGCTCAATCGTTTTGTTCAAAGAATTTCCCAGCATATCTGTTGAGGGTGTTGTTCTACTTTATATAACATGGCAAATGTTTGGAGAACTCCCAGATAGACAGCCATAGTAGTAATCATTCCACATCATTCATTTATGCAATTTTTTTATGACCTGAGACACAATTATGGTTAAAAAATGCACTAGTGTTGGAATTATAGGGGACCTCTCTATTGAAAATATATAGAGGAAGCCCGGTCAACTCTACTCCTAGAGGTCCATAATCTGCTCCCTGCTGTGTGTCCATTGATCTGATTGGTAGACATCCAGGTAAGGGTCCCCATACACCTTTAGATTCCTCTGTCAGATTTCCTTTAGATCTCCTTTGTTTTACCCAAACCATGTAACATGAGGGACTTTCTAAACCATCAAGTCTACCTGTGTTCAATCGCAGAGGACCCGGCACTACATAGTTGTTGGTAGATCTAAAGGATATCGGACAGAGAGATCTAAAGGTGTATGGCCAGCTTAACAGATAAATATCAGAGTGATATAGATCATTTACCTAGTTTGTGCCCATGGACCAATGTATGGGTTACCTCATATAACATGGCACATGTTTGGTGAACTCACACATAGGCCTCCATAGTAGAATTGTGTGCCCAATGGCCTATTTACCTATTAAGAGTGATACAATAACTAGAGCGTTATATATTTCATTGACATACTTTTAAGAGCAGATGTTGGCTCATTGATTGAAAAAAGAAATACATTTGGGGTTTGAAGATTAAACTTAGAATATTGGTCAATTAATGGTTATTTTTTGTCCATTGATCTGATTGGTTGACATCCAGGTAACTGTGATAAATATCATAGTGATAAAGATCATTGACCTAGGTTGCGTGCCCATACACCAGTGTATGTGTTGTGTAGGGCTTATCATATATAACATGGCACATGTTTGGAGAGCCCCCAGCTGGGCCTTCATAGCAGAGACCATTTAACATAATCAAATAATGGTAATATTTACTGACCTGACACAAAATTATGGTTTAAAATCCACTAGTGTTGGTTAAATTTTATACACTGCCTAGGGATGAGAGGGGACCTCACTCTTGAGAATATCTAGCGCAAGGTTGGTCAACTCCACTCCTTGAGGACAATGATCTGCTCCCTGCTGTTTGTCCATAGATCTGGTTGATGAACATCCAGTTAACGTAAAAATATTAGTGTGAAGTTTTTTTATGTCCACTGATTTTGATCACTGGTTGATGAACATCTAGGTAACTAATAAATATCAGAGTGATATAGATTATTTACCTAGATTGTAAGCCCATAAACCAGTGTATGGGTTTTGTAAGGATTTCCAACTATGACACAAGGCACACGTTGGGCCTTCATAGCAGAGATTATTTACCATCATTAAATGATGGTAATATTCCCAACATGGCACAAAATTATAGTTTGAAATCCACTAGTGTTGGTTAAATCTTCATACACTGCCTAGGGATGAGAGGGGACCTCACTTTTGAGAACATCTATAGCAAGGTCGGTCAACTCCACTCCTAGAGGTCCATCATCTGCATCGTGTTGGCTGTCCAGAGGTAACTAATAAATATCAGAGTGATATAGATAATTTACCTGGGTTGTGTGCCCATGGGTCAGTGTATGGATTACCAAATATTACATGGCACATGTGTGAAGAGCCTATCTGGGCCTCCATATGTTTGCAGAGCTTCCAGCTGGGGGCTCCATACATTTTCATAAACAGCATAGGGATGAGAGGGGACCTCACTTTTGAGAACATCTAAAGCAAGGTTGTTAGTCCGTAGATCTGGTTGATGAACATCTAGGTAACTGATAAATATCAGAGTGATATAGTTTATTTATCTAGATTGTGTCCATGGGCCAGTGTATGGATTACCAAGTAACATGGCACATGTGTGAAGAGCCTAGCTGGGCCTCCATAGTATTGTTGTGTGTCCATGGGCAGTGTAAGGCTTACCAGATATAACATGACACATGTTTGTAAAACTCTCAGCTAGGCCTCCATGGTAGAGTTGTGTGCCCATGGGCAGTGTAAGGCTTACCAGATATAACATGACACATGTTTCTAAAACTCTCAGCTAGGCTTCCATAGTAGAGTTGTGTGCCCATGGACCATGTAAGGATTACCAAGTATAACATGGCACATGTGTGAAGAGCCCAGCTGGGCCTCCATAGTATTGTTGTGTCTCCATAGGCAGTGTAACGCTTACCAAATATAACATGACACATGTTTGTAAAACTCTCAGCTAGGCTTCCAAAGTAGAGTTGTGTGCCCATGGACCATGTAAGGATTACCTATTAACAGTGATACAATAAATATAACTAGATCATTATATTTTGTTGAGATAATCTGGGCATTTTTAAGTTTAAGTGCAGATGTTGGCTCATTGATTAAAAAAAAAAAGAAATACATTTGGGATCATGGGGTTTATGTTAGGCTTTAGGTTAAGGACGTGGCTAATATTGAGAATATTGGTTAATTCATTAAAAATTTTAGGGGGTACTGGTTTTGAGACATAGCGATCTCCAGCTTACAATACAGCCACAGTGGCATTGTATTTTAGAAAATACCCCTTTTTAGCAAATAAAGGACTTTTTTATCACCATTTGGGCCCCTCCAAGAAGCCTATTCTTCTTCTAGTGGTTTTACCACTAATATACCTATAAGGATCTTATCTTCGAAGTTATTTGGCACTTGGCATCCAACTAATCGGATCATTATAGGCAAAGAGTGCGACCTTCACAACACTGCGTGGGGACAGTGAATGAATATCTCCACCTGCGCTTCTAAACATCAAGGTTGCTAGTTGGATGGTAGATCCATCACATGTTATACATATTGGGTCTAACCATAAGCTAGCGACCGTAATAGTAAGTAACCCTTCTAACACACTGAGTTCACACATGCTGACTCAGCCCTAGTAGTATAATACCTCATACTGCTCCTCATTGGTCTTTGTGTGTAACCCAATATATATTTTTCTCTTTTCCATTTTTTTCTCTTCCCCATTCCTTGTTGGGTTCTACACACACTTTTTGGGGCAAACTCTCTCATTGAGATTAAAACCCCCATCCATTGTCTTTTACTTGGCACTGTTGGTGCACATCTCAACTATATCAGAGAATATATTATGCTGGGTCCATATGACATGATATAAAGTTCATAGTCGGCCATCTGCACATACTCAATGGAAGCACCTGAAGCAGCCTCAACTCTAAAACCCCCTTGTTTATACCGCTCTTACATGTTATATCCTTGCCTCTGAAGACCGTTTCATTATAGGGTTATTCCACTTTAACGACATGCCTTTAAAATTATTATTCAAATGTTTATGAACATTTGGTTTCCAGTGACTCACAGGAGAAAATGTTCTAAAAACTTCAGCAAACTTATTTATCAAACCTGTCTAATTTATTTATCGTACAAGGCATAGTAACATTTCGATACACAGCTGCGGGCTTTTTTATTTTATTTTTTCTTCTTTTAAATGACTCGCAGCGCAATTTGGATGGAATAATATATTTTGTAAACCTCCCAGTGTCTCATCCCTCTTCTACCTGTGTTAACATACTGTAGGTGAACAAGTCTTTGTTTAATATATAATCATGTTACACTAGGAGGTCTTGGACTTTGAATTGTATACAGTTCGTGGACCAGAGGAAGAAGAAAAATACAAAGGATGTAAATGCATTGTATGTATTCAAAGAGTGTACATATTGAAATGTAAATTATCATTCTATATTTTCTCTATATGCTATATAGTGGGATATATTTTGTCAATTAAACATTGCTGAATAATCTTCTTTTATAACCCATTTTTAAATATTTTGTACAGATACTTTTATTAAATATTTTATGATTAAACTCTTGGATTTGGATTTGGTTTCTTGATCGTACACGGTGACCTAGTGACATCGTGACAGGTCCTCTTGGGCTGAATGTTCCTGGTTCATCACTATTGCACCTACTGCCGATAAACTTGTCTATAAAGGTCATTCACCTCCAGGGCGTTATGCAGGTGGCGCATTTTTTTTAAGACCGTGCCATGGGCAATTGCGGTGGAGCATTTTCCTACCTGCCTGGAGGTCCCATGCACAACTCTGGAGACTCCTGGATTATGATGGAAAAAAGCAACGAGGTCTATGGCGCTGCCTACCCCTGCCACTTCGTGTCATCAGTGACAAGATCGGGGGCAGACCTGGAAGCATCATCATACATGACAATGTTCCAGATCGCGGGGGAATCCGGTGGACAGGGGAGTTTTTCCATAGTTAACTCGGGCTGAGTTTCATGATGGATTAGTTAACTCAGGTAAAACACCCAGGAGGTTATGTAAATGATTTAAAGATTAAAGTAATTGGGTTAAGCCTCCATTGTCTGTAGGTAGTTAAAGGCAGGGGCGCACAAAACTGGTACGCAGGTGGAGAGAAAAACTAGCAAAGCTCCTCATATTACATGGTTTTGGTAGAAGAAAGGTTGATGGTACAGAAATTGTATGGTAAGATTGTAAGGTATATGGGGGGGGGGGGATTAAGACCCAAGTTCAACATTAAATACTATCTGCTAAGCTATGTATTAAACCCCAAAACATCTAACAGTCTTACCATACACTTTCTGTACAATCAACTTTTATTCTGCCAAAACCATGTAATATGAGGACCTTTCTGTTTTTTTTTACATCAAAGCGCCCTCTGTGAGTGCAGAGCACACATTGTTCATACCTTTAACACCTGATGCTAAGTGGGTGCACAAAAGTGAACCACACAAAAAAAACATAGGTGTCTTAATTTTCCTAGCTCCTAAAGGAGCTAAGGGCTTGTTCCCTGAAAAGTTGTTACATTACATGGTCCAAGGAGCCGAAGCCCCTTGACCAGAATTACACCGGAGTCCAGTCTCCCGAGTACTAGGGATGGACGGTGTCCTCCAAAGAGGGCCCCTCGTTGGATGGAGTGCCGGGCCAGAGCCGTAGCTAGTCCCTCCCCACTACTTTCCTAGGTGGGGTGGGGGATGAGAAAACACCACATAAATTAATAATAATAAAGCGCTCAGAGATGAAACACTGGGCGGTCGTGCCGGCCGACTATAAAATTCCTCTGGTTGTGGCCAAAAAGCCGTCCCTGGAGGCAGGTGCCCATAAAAGCTCTGTGCTATGGTGCCTGAAAATTTTTAAGTGTCATTCCAGTGGGTGGTGCTCCCCAAGGGCCATGCAATACTAGAATGGCACCCCTATGTCTGCCACACATAGGGGCACGGACATCGAGGGCGCTTCAAGACCCCTGAACAGACCAAGGCAGCACAGCCTTATCAGCTCCGTACTAGGCTTTATCCATTCCAGATTTTACTGGACTTATCGTATTAGCTATGCTATTCCCCAAAACAATAGCATTATGTTTTGGACAGACTGATAAGAACAGATACTACACTTGATCTTAGCCAAAAGGCCGAGAAGCGTGGGCCTTTCTAGCCCTTCCAATCCTAATGTATTCTATCAGGGAGGACCCAGCACTACATAGCAGTGATATATATCTTCCAATCACTATGTATTCTATCAGGGAGGACCCGGCACTACATAGCAGTAATATATATCTTCCAATCACTATGTATTCTACCAGGGAGGACCCGACACTACATAGCAGTGATATATACCTTCCAATCACTATGTATTTCTTAAGGGAGGACCCAGCACTACATAGCAGTTATATATACCTTCCAATCACTATGTGTTCTATCAGGAAGGACCCTGCACTACATAGCAGTGATATATACCTTCCAAACACTATGTATTCTATCAGAGAGGACCCGGCACTACATAGCAGTAATATATACCTTCCAATCACTATGTATTCTATCAGTGAGGACCCGGCACTACATAGCAGTGATATATATCTTCCAATCACTATGTATTCTATCAGGGAGGACCTGGCACTACATAGCAGTGATATATATCTTCTAATCACTATGTGTTCTATCAGGGAGGACCTGGCACTACATAGCAGTGATATATACCTTCCAATCGCTATGTATTCTATCAGGGAGGACCCAACACTACATAGCAGTGATATAAATTTTCCAATCACTATGCATTCTATGGCACTGGAAAAATAAACATGGTATTGGAAAATGTTAAAACCTCTATCTGATCGATCATCAAGATATTCCAGGACCACATTCATGAGTCAACTTTCCAGGAATGCAATATATTTTGTCTTCCCTACACTTCGGAGTCCATGTGCTTGGGCCCAGTAGGGTCCATCATTGAGTTAATAACGGAAAATATTTAATAACGGAATACCCATTACAATTCATTTGGTTATCGGCCACAAAAGGGTATGGGCCGCTGGCATCAATTAAACACGCGTTTTTTTGGCCGTTCCCCATGAAAACTATTTTCAAGAGTATTTCCTGTTTACAACAGCCGCCCCCTGTTTGTGTAAAATTAGAAGCATTTTATGCGTAGTTACTTGACCAGAAAACCACACTCACATTTTATAAATTGGTAGGAGACTTACTGTACTGCTCCATTTGGCATTAAGGAAACTCAAAACATTTGCTCACAGCAACTTATTTTAGAATCCCATTGGCAGGCAGAAGCCAAACTTACTCATTACATCCAAGAGGTAATATTTTAAGTTGTGTTCAACCTTTATGATAACTCCACATAAGCTCAGCAATAAGAACCAGAAAGGTATTGAGTAAATAAGGTGACCCGAATGATATTTACTCTTCTGTTATTGGTTCTTGTTATAGGTCGGAGCAGATTTTAGCTTCTGTAGTTGATAAGTAAAAATGACTGGCAGCAACTATGTATAGCTTTGCTTAGTTGGAGCTGATGCAGCCATTCTAAATGTTAAATATACAAAGATGTCTCTTGTGTGTCCTGATTAGTTCTAGATACCAAATGCAGAAAACACATGACGGAACATCACACCTGTGTTGTGATTTGAACAAAACAAGTACAAGAGTCAATGCAGAGAATATGAAAGTAATATTTAGAAATCTGCGTAGTCTAGACTTAAGGCTGCCCTACACACCCCGATAGGTGCAGACAGACCTTCCCCGATAATCACCGGAATGCAAACTTGATGACGTCATCACGTTGGGGCCCCTTCAGTCGGCCGGCACCCTCTGTGTGCCGGCATTAGCTTCAATGAAGACGCCGTTCTTCATTGAAGCTAATGCCATCGGCCAGAGATTATCGGACATATCCGTTCTCTGGCCGACCGAGCAGTGGGGCGACAGGGATCTGTGGGATGTGGGCACATGCCGATTAGCGGACGATTTTTCCGCTGACCGAAGGCGCGCGTGCACGCCCGTCGGTCAGGTGAAAAATTGGCCGCTTATCGGCATGTGTATGGCTAGCATTAGGTCGTCCCTGGGTCTTCCAACAAGACAATGACATAAAGCAGTGCTGGGCAAACTTTTTGACTCATGGGCTGCAATGTACAGACAATGACCCTGTAAGGGCCACCTGATCCCAAGTCCCCCCAGCCTGGGTGGGAAATGTAAACATTGATAAATTGATTTAAAAAAAGTAATAATCATACTGATTACCATGGAGGTTAAAATTATAGCACGGTGGCCTTGGTGGTTAGCACTCTGACCATGCAGCGCTAGAGTCCTAGGTTCAAATCCTGGCCTGGACACTATCTGCAAGGAGTTTGTATGTTCTCCCCCTGTCTGTGTGGGTTTTCTCCGGGTACTTTGGTTTCCTCCCACACTCCAAAGACATGCAGTAGGTTAATTGGCTTCTCCAAATAAAGATTCTCCTATGTTAGTTACATGTGACCTAATGTGTTAGGGACATTAGATTGTGAGCTCCTGTGAGACACATTTAGTGATATGACTATATATGCTCTGTAAAGCGCTGCGTAATATGTGGGCGCTATATAAAATACAAGATAATAATAATATTAAAAACATTAATACATTAATTAATTAATACAAAATTAGGCTTTAAGTAGTAATTATAAGCCAACTACAGCCTCTAGCAGGAGACCATCATAATCATTCTCTAGGCATTATCTCCACTTATTGCAGGTAATGAGCAGAGGGGAGCCAGAGTGCCTTGACACCCAGGTAGTAAAGGGCGGGATATAGCCCCTGGGCCTTAGTTTGCCTACCCCTGACCTAAAGCATACATTTAAAATAGTTCAACAGTTCCTCAAAGGAAACCAAGATCCTGGAGTGGCCAACACAGAGCCCAGACCTCAATCCTATTGAGAAACTTTGCCAAAATCCCTCAGGAAACCTGTGCCTACCTAGTAACCTAGTCCTAGACCTACTCTTAGAGATTGTTCTCAGTTGTGGCTAAGAAAGGAGACACTATTGACTATTTATTGCAAGGGTGCTAATCATTTTGGATGTCTCATTATTGCCCTTTCTCTCTCAACTCGGTGTATCAATAAAACATCCAAATTAAACTTAGTGGACATTATTATTTTGGTAAATACACTACTAATGGTCATTTCCTGGAGAAATCAAAAGTGTTGTCTCATTACAAAGGGTAATAATTTTGGCCTCACCTGTATATATGTAAAGTAGTTCTGCTTTCAGTTGATTTTTGTCTATAAATTAAATTAGCTTTCACTTTTTCCGATTATATTGTAATCCACTTGTAACTTCTTACTCTTGAGGCAGTTTTCATGTCAAATATGACATGTTGATATATAAATGATAATAAATGACACAGGGGCCAGGAACATGAAAGTATACCTGCAATATCACCTTTCACCAGCAGATGGTAATACAGAACCCTCTCAATCAATCCATCAAATTCCAGCAGGGCAAATGCCACCTGCCATATATATGCCACATACCAAAGTAAGTACGAAAATTCTGTAAGTCGTATTGGAGTCAATGAAGAGGCCCCCATGCCCCTAACAATCTTACCATACAATTTCTGTACAATCACCTTTTCTTCTACCAAAACCATGTAATATGAGGAGCTTTCTAAACCTTCCAATCACTATGTATTCTATCAGGGAGGACCCGGCACTACATAGCAGTAATATATACCTTCCAATCACTATGTATTCTATCAGGGAGGACCCAGCACTACATAGTGATACATACCTTCCAATCACTATGTATTCTACCAGGGAGGACCCAGCACTACATAGCAGTGATATATACATTCCAATCACTATGTATTCTATCAGGGAGGACCCGGTACTACATAGCAGTGATATATACCTTCCAATCACTATGTATTCTATCAGGGAGGACCTAGCACTACTTAGCTGTTAGTAGATCTATGGGGGGGGGGGGGGGGTTTAAAGGGTGTCATTAAATAGCTTCTAAAGCTCAATGAAGCTCCTTTTACCCATTGAATTTTTGTACCAAAAAGCTCCCTTATTATCATATGTTTTTTCTTTTTTGCAAATAAAAAAAAAGATGAAGATTCACAGATTTGAAATTGGTTCCAGTATTCATCTCGGGTAAAGTTGAGTGAATTGTGTATAGAATAATGTATAATTGAATCCTTAAAGAAAATAAACTACACTACTACAACCCGTTGCCAATGGAAATGGGGGGGTTGACTTGGATTGGAAATGTCTTAACCCCCCTAGCAGTCAGCCCATGCTGCATTTTTTTACATGGCAGTCTGCTTTAATCCCCCCATGCCTTCCCCCTTCACATCTGGGTATGTGAGGACAAAAAGTGTCACTAC
>CM070035.1:13662484-13677734 GCA_036250615.1 Ptychadena robeensis | reverse complement strand
AAAATTGATCAAATTACATTGATTGTACAGTCAATTGAACCATGTGTGGCTAGCTTTAGTCAGGAAGTCTTGGCAAGTCAGATTCTGGTAATAGGTAAAACAAGCTAGGCATACATGGCTCGATTTTTGTATCGATTTGAACAAAATTGATTGCCATGCACGTTCACGCTGATTGTGCTCTAATTGATACAAAAATCGAGCGGACAACAGTTTCTTTAATCCATCTGCTCGAAGAAACTTGTTCGAACAGGGAACCAACATGTTGGTTAAAGGCCCCCATACACGGGTCCGATTCCCAGCGGATTCCGGGACGATCGATTCCGGGCGCGTGCACGCCAAACGATCGTGCCGGAATCGCGTGCAGCCCACCTTGTCCGATCGATCACGTCCAATTGATCAGGGGCCCAGAATCGGATCCGACAGAGAACCAACATGTTGGTCTTTCTGATCCGATTCAGCACACATCAGGGGAAGTTGCCATTTGGGAAGTGATCGATCGGACACGGAATCGTCCAGGAATCCGTGGGACAAGGTGGTATGTAGCGATCGGACAGACTTAATTGGCCGTTCGATCGGACCTCCGATTCCCGCTGGGATCGCCGGAATCGATCGGATGGGTGATCGATCGGCCATGGAATCCGACTGTGTATGGCTAGCTTAAATATACGTTACTTTGGATGGTTTGGAGCGAGGTTCCCCATCCAAAGTATCAAACAGGATTGAGGGCGCAAAAGTGGTACGCCCCAATTCCCTGTACAATCGAGGAAGCTCAAGTGCAGTGCAATGGGACTCCTCCATTTTATGGGCAAATGGGTGTGTCCCCACGAATGGGGGCGTCAATTACAGAGTCTTGGCCTCAATCAGAGAGGGGCACAAAGTGTTTCCGTGGTGTCCTGCTTCCAGGATTTTAAATACTTTAAAATGTACTACCGTTTCATGCCTCTATTGTTAATACTAATTCTCCTACATATTTTAGTCCTGTGATGTCACCAAGTATATAAACGGTATAACAGAAAATAGTTTCAAAACAGAATTATGAAAGTAAGATGAATGAATAAAAAAAAGTAAAAAACACAGATGCTTATAAAAAAAATTGTCTAGAAATGGAAACAAAATGAATGAAACAATAATCTCAAACCAAATGGAATTTGATAAACGTGTTTGTTCTATTAAGAGTCACAACATGGTTATGTATGAATCTGAATTATTATTATGAATAGCTGTGTTGTGTATTTACATTAATATTCAGCATTGCAATAAATACATTTTGTGACAAAGACTCATATGTAACTAGCTGCTCATGGGTAAGTTGTTCAGTGCCAGATTGTAAAATGTGTCTCTCCATGAGTTGGTCAGTGTGATCAGAGAATGGGAACTGCTAGTGTATAGACACATGGTAAAGTTTCAGCCCTGCACATTCTGCTGCAGTAAAGACCTCCCTCCTGGCACTGGCCTTTTAGCTGGAGGGATATAGAGTGAATACTGCATGGTCCAGTCCTGCACACTTTGCTGGAACATTCTGTATATTTACTTGATATCTAAATAGCTGTTTATTTCTCTCTTCAAAACTTTGGGCACATCTCATAGTCCGAAAAATATGGTACTTTAACCGTCTTTATATTTGTCTGGTTCTCATATTTCAACTCTTTGCTTGAGCAATATCTGCCTTCCTAATTGGAGCACCTTATTAGGTCACATTGCCTTCTTCTGCAGCAGAGGGATGTCCATGGTGGACAGTAGAGATGGTCGAATTTTTCGACTTGCTAATTTTGTGAGCTTATTGCAAAGCCCCTGAACATGGTATCATCACCAAAATTGCTGGAGATGTAGAGAAGGGTTGGAGGAACATTTGAAAAGAAAAAGTGTTGCTCTAGCACATGTCGTTTTTGCATAAATTAAGTTCAAAGTTAAAGTCGAAATTCCGATTTTCGAAATTTCTACTTGACTTTGAACTTAATTTGTGACAAAACTATTTGTGTTAGAGACATACTTTCTTTTTTGTAGTATACCCCCAACCCTTTATATCTACATCTCCAGTAAGTTTGGTGATGATACCATGCTCAGGGGCTTTGCAATTAAGTCGAAACCGTCGAAATGGTCGCATTTTTGAAAAAAAATTCGACCATCTCTAGTGGACAGGGTCAAAGAGGAAATGAGTATACCTAGAAGAGCTATTTTTTTATGCTGGGCAGTTTTACTCTTATTTATTAAATAAATTGTATTCCTTTCAGTAAAGGAAGGAAAACGACCTAAAATCTAACTGAGAAGGCAACTTTAGCAACCTTTAAACAACCCCACAAAGTTCAATCATTGTAAACTCCATATGCAGATTCCTACATAAGTCCAACATGGCTGATCATTTGTACCCGCAGTTGTATAAAGAAACATATACAATAAAGGAGAAAGGCAATGAATGTAGGCACTGCCCTATCATTGTTAAACACTTGCCTTCTGTTATTCAAAAGCTGAAGGAAGTGATATCATCTGTAACCAGGAAGTGATGTCATTCTGGAATCGACACGGCTGAAAACACATGGCCTGGTAGAAGATTACTACTCCTTGCTAAGCCTGCTCTGTACCTCAATTACTCTGAATATTTTATCTTTTCATTTATCATTTATAGAACTTAACTTTTTTGCACTAGGTTGTGTGCATCTCATGTACTTGTTCCTATCTACCCCCTGTTACTCAGCCTGACCCTCTGTACCTCCATGCTCAACCAGCCCCTGTTATTTGATGACTCCAGAGAGCTGCCCTGTGGTGGAAGGCACTCAAGAAAGGTGGATCACGCTGGACTAGCTTCATAATACTAGAATACTAGAATAATACTTCATAATACTAGAAGACATTAAATTCTCAAGATACATTTTCTTTAAACTTCAATGGGGCCATATAAATTTGATTAATCAAGTTAATTGTCAAAGTATGATTGTTCACAGTAATGTTCTCTACTATGTCTGTCTGACCCAAAGAGGACCACACAGTAACCCAAGGTGAGTGAGATATTGCCACTTGCAGCCAAGAACATAAGAAACCAACTAGACACTCAATGGAATGATGAAAGTTTGGCATTTCTGTTTATAATTTTGGGGAGATGACCCCTTCCTGGTTTAAATCTGTTCGAGTTTACGAATGTTCTGTGTTATATACAAATGCTTAAATAAAAGTGTAATGGTTTAAAACATGAAAGAGAAATAAATTACCCAACTAAAAATACATGACGATGGGGACAACTATAAGGTATATTGTCTTACTAAATATCAACATCTCATAGGCTGAGCTTTGGGTAAAAGGAGAAGTGACCCTTGCAGTGGGACTTCCCTTGCTCAGAAAGGGTAAAAAATGTTTTAGTCTAGGGCAGGGGTGGGCAAACGTTGTGACTCATGGGCCACAATGGGTTTTTAAATTTGGGGGTCAGAGGGTCAGATAAAGAACCTGTAAGGGTTGCCCAGTCATATGTCCTCCCAGCCTGGGTGGAAAATTTATACTGATTACCTTGATAAATCGATACATTTTCCGTACCACTGCAAAAAGAATAATACTGCCAGGGAGGTAACAGAAAGAAAAAATCTAAAAAAAAGTATACATATATTAAAAAAGAGCCTTTGGATCGTAAACTTTCTTTGGCAGACATGGGCAAACTGTCACCTATAGAGGACCATAACATTCTCTAGACATCCTCCACCTATTGCAGGGAATGAGCAGAGGGGAGCCGGAGCATCTTGACACCAAGGGGACAAAGGGTCAGATTAAAAGGCTAAACGTCCACATATGGCCCACGGGCCATCGTTTGCCCATGTCTGGTCTAGGGGAATAAAAAATCTCAATTTTACTTATCTTATCCTTGCCTCCCCTGCCATCCAGAGGTCTCATATGCTTTTCCAGGTTTCGGATGTGGGCCTGTCTTACAGTACAAGACTGATGATAGACCAGCCCCACTGGAAGAGGTGGTACCGAACAATCGATCATCGTGTGTGTTTGTGGTAATCTTTTAGGAATGGAACATGGCCACTGTTTCCCGTTCGAAGAGATTTCCATTGAACAGGGGACTAATCCAGGGTTTCCATAGAAAGTATGGAATGGGTTTGATTGAGCAAATAGGTGCGCATCAATTCGGCGTTCCATCAATGAACTCAGCGTGGTGATATCATTGTGACGTCACCACACTGAAGCGTTCGTTGATCTTACAATCTTACCATACTATTTCTGTACAATCAACTTTTGTTCTACCACAACCATGTAATATACTTATGGTAGAACAAAAGTGGAATGTAGAACAAAAGTGGATTCCAATTCCAATCACTATGTATACTATCAGGGAGGACCCGGCACTACATAGTTGTTGGTAGATCTAAAGGAAATTGTCATAAAGGAATAGTCATTGAAAATTATATGGTTGGTTTTACTTTTATCCAGAGTCTTCCATTAGCAATGTTACATTATTTTTGATTTTTCCTTTTAATTAAAACTAAAAAGAACATTCCAATTAAAAAACCCAAATGTGCTAAACAGGACCCCTAAAAATGTTGATTTATAAGATTTATACTATATCAATAAACTGTGATTTGCAGATGTTGATATTTCATTTTTAGAAAGACAATTGTCATTGTATGTATTACCAAATGCTTCAATAAGACATCACAGAGGTCCCTACCATTCCCTACTATTAAAGCGCATTAAAGGTGCTGCCAATGGTGGAACGTTCTATTCATTTAGTAAAAGTAATAAGGGTGTCTTCCTCCCCTCCTCCTTCACAACTCTCTATTATTATTCCACTACCTATAATACCTTTCCTAACATGCACATGATAATGGAGGCTACTTCTTTGCTAGAGTCTAGGACAAAGGCATGTCTGATTCCTTTATCGCAGAGCCAGATATCGCCATCAGGAAACTCCTTCTTCAGGTCTTCATAGTACTGGACCGGACACCAGTGATCAGAGGCCCCGTAGTAAAATATTAGCTGAGAAAAGAGAAAGAAATAACTTTAGCATTGCAAGCACAAGACAACATGGTGTATGAGTTAGTTATGCATAATACTTTTTGCTTTGGTTAAAATAAAAACAAATGGTAGGTCTGGAGTATTCAAAAGGCAACATGGCTGCCAACAGCCTGGAGGGGGAGGCTGGAATATTTTATAAATGTTCACACATACGTTCTGATTACAAGCAGAGTAAAGCCCCCCATACACCTTAAGATCAATCCAAACAATCTCCATTAGATCTACCAACAAGTCCGGTCCCCCTGTAAATATACATAGGGATTGGAAGGTATTATCACTGCTATGTAGTGCCGGGTCCTCCCTGATAGAATACATTAGTGATAGGAAGTATCTATCACTACTTGGCTATTATTTCGGGTCCTCCCTATAAATCATAGGGGTGGGAAGGTATATTCACTGCTATGTAGTGCCAGGTGCCGCCCCTGAATAGAATACCTAGGGATTGAATGTATCCCTGCTATGTAGTGCCGGGTCCTCCCGTAGAATACATAGGTGAATGGAAGGGTATAATACACTGCTATGAGTGCACGGGTCCTCCCTGATAGAATACATAGTGATTGGAAGGTTTATCTCACTGCATGTAGTTGTTTTTTCGGGACTCCTCCCTGATAAATACATAGTGATTGGAGGTATATAATCACTGCTGTAGTGCCGTGGTCCTCCCTGCTAGAATAACATAGTGAGTGGAAGGATATACACACTCTATGTATTGCTGGGTCTCCCTGATAGATACATATTATTTGAAGGTATATATCACTGCATTTAGTGCCGGGCCTCCCTGATAAATAAAACATAGTGATTGGAAGGTTATATCACGCATGTAATACCCATGTCCTCCCTGAGTAGATACTAGTGATTAGAGGTATATATCACCTGCTATTTAGTGCCGGGTCCTCCCTGATATAATACATGGTGAATGGCGAGGTATATATATCACACTGCTATTAGCCGGTCCGCCTGAGAAAACATATTGTGATTGGAAGTTATATCACTGCTAGTATTGCCGGGTCCTCCCTGATAGACATACTATTATTGGAAGGTATATATCACCTTGCTATGAATGTAGTGCCGGTTCCTCCCTGATAGCTGACCTCGTGATTAGAAGTATATATACTGCTATGTATGCCGGTCCTCCCTGAATAGAAATACATCAGTGATTGGTAATGTTGAACTTATCATATTACATGGTTTTGGTAGAACAAAATGTGATTGTACAGACATTGTATGGTAAGGTTGTATGGGGGGCTTAAGATATTGGTAATCAACAATGAGGAATACTTGAACAAAAAAAGATATTCAGCTGTTCTCTTTATACCATATATACTCGAATATAAGCCAAATTTTTCAGCACCTGAAATGTGCTCAAAAAATGGAATTCGGCTTATATTCGGGTCAAAAATGAAAATCGCTGCATTTTGTAGGTGGAATTTATGAATGAATTGCAAAGCCCCCATACATAGTACCATCACCAAATTGGCTGGAGATGTAGAAAAGGGTTGTGGGAACATTGGAAAAAAAATTATTGCTCTAGCACATGTAGTTTTAGTTAGTTTTTTTTTAGGTTCAAGTCAAGTCAAATTGTAACTTATTTTGTGCAAAAACTTGATGCTAGAACAATACTTTTTTCCTTACAATGTTCCCAGGCCCCTTCTCTACATCTCCAGCACTTTTAGTGATGATATCATGTTCAGGGGCTTTGTAATTAACTTACAAATCTGCTGAATTAAATAATTACACCTCAAAACAAAAGTACATTTGCTGTGTGTTTCTGTATCTTAGTTGCTGCATTTCCCACCCAGGCTTATACTCGAGTCATTCAGTTTTTCCAGATTTTTTTCTAAAATTGGGTACCTCAGCTTATATTCGGGTCAGCTTATACTTAAGTATATATAGTAGTTCAAAAATATTGATTTTATAGATAATATTTTATAAAATATACCTATATGTCCTACAAACCAAAAGTAATGACGTATATTTTATAAAATATTATCTATGAAATCAGTATTTTTGAATTGGTGTTCAGAGAGCATGTTGACAATATGGTATTGAGTTAAATGTTTGTAAGTACCGACAATAAATTATAGAGTTTAGGTATGTACAGTGAATGGTAGTGGTATTACCACACAAGACACATACGTGTAGGTACATTTTTCAAGTCTTGTGACAACTATGACATAAGCTGTCCATACACGGCTCGATTTTTCATTTGATTCCCGAATGAGCGATCGGTGTGTGCGTTTGTGGCGATCTCTTGGGAAACGAAAGCAGCCAACCTTAAGCGGAAAATCGATCAAACGGATCCAACATGTCGGCATTTCCCATTTCAATCAACAATACTTTGTATAGTAGACTTTGGACAAAGGGTCCCCATCGAAACTATTGGTCAGTTATTGATTCCCCCAGGTGGTGCACATTGATTCCCTGAACGATTGTTGTGCCCTCGCTCTGCTTTCGTTGCGTACCCACGCCATTTTCATATGGGAATCCAGCCATGTATGGTTGGCTTAAGACAGTTCCATAAAAGCATGGTTTGATGAGTTTGGTATGGAGGAACTTAAATGGCCTCCATAGAGTCTTGACCTTACTGAACCCCTTTAAGATGAATTTAGAACACCAATTTCAAGACCGGTCTTCTCTTTCCATATCAGTACCTGACCTCACAAATGACACAAACCTCAACTCCCATGGACGCATCGGCTTTTTCACCTTCCTAGAAGCTGTTTTTAGCATCAATGTGTGGGCCAGCTCCAGGATTTTGCCCAAAAATTTGGAACATGATGGCCAATCGGGTCAAATAAATGTCCAGATGTAAAAGTTAATTTTCACACAGTCTAATAACTTTAAAGTAAGATAGCTATACGTTCAAACAACATGACTTTTAGCTTGTAAAATCACTCCATATCATAAACATTTACCATTGCTAAAGACTAGTGATGGACGAAATGTTCGCCCGGCGGACAGTTCGCGCGAACATAACATGTTCGCAGTTCGCAATACCGGTGAACATTATGGGTGTTTTACCCGCCCCCCTATACCTTAACATGGAGACAAAGTGTGACCCCTCACTCTATAGTCAGGTGGTACAGTACAGCCAATAATGCATTTTTCCTCCTAGAGGACACCCCCCCCCCCATAAAAAGAAGCAGCCCGGCAGCAATTTTACATTTATCCTGCGTCTCCAGTACTAGATAGATAGGGAGAGATGAGTCTCCAGTACTAGATAGATAGGGAGAGTTGCTGCTGAGGGATGGCTGAGCTACTTCACTATTACACTCCATCCAGTGATCTGTAGCTATAGCTTAGGTGTTCTGTTACATGAAGTTCATCATTACTGAGCCACAAATATGGGGTATATGGGGTATATGGGGTATTCTGTATTATGCATTGCAGAGAGATCTGATTACATGCGATGCGTTGCAGAAGGTACTGGTAAGGTGCAAGGTATTGTCCGATAACTTGTGGTAAAATCTATAATCTACATGTGATTTCCGGCCATTAGACCTGAAGAAAACAGCATTTTGAAAAATCTGTATTTTGGAGAAGTTTAGCCATTGACCCCCTCTGACATGACACTGTCCAGGTGGTCACACCCTTTTGACTTTTTGATTGATATTTTGACCACAAATATGACTTAAAGGTTTGAGAAGTTCACCTCTTTATTAAAGTCAATAGAGGTTCGCCGTTCGCGGCGGGTATTTGCAGAAGTTCGATTCGCCTGATTGCGAACAGCCACAGCTGATGTTCGGCCATCACTACTAAAGACTATTCTTATTACTGTTCAAAATCCTGAAGGATCTAGAAAGCTACTTGATGTCTATGTATGACAGTGATGAGAAGTGATGAGAAGTCAGTGATGAGATGTGAAAATTACATGGATCCTATCCGACTTTACCAATAAATTTGCACAAGTATCGTATCGCCACTCTGTTTTAACCTTTGCCCAGTAATTTTGGTGTAATATTAGGAAATCTATACCTTAGTTGCTGGATCACAGAAAGATACCCAAATAGAATAGAAATGTGGACGTTGCTATTTCCTAAATGAACTAGGAATGATAGCCTGGATCAAAGACGCAGGCTAGGAGGAGGGCGCCTTGACCCAGGGGACTGGCCTGGGACGTCGGAAGGTAGGAGTAGAAGTGGGGAAGGGGCGGGTCATCGGAAAACGCTATATAAAACGGCCAAACGAAGTTCCTCCCTTGTTTTCTGATTCTTCTGACTTGATTTCTGGTACTAATTGGTTTGTTTCTGTCACCGCAGGCGGACCTCTCAGTGCCGGCATGATTAGAGTGATAAACCATGGTGGCGGTCCGGTCTTGGAGGGCAGCCACTTGCATGGGTAAAAGCAGGGCGTGCTTATGCCCCCATTTATTACTTCTGATTTGAGCGGATGTACCCATCGAGCCGGTATTGGAGGGCTGGTGGCCGGTAACGGTTATTTGAAGAAAGGGCGTTTCGGTGGCACTGTCGGGGCATTTCCACAAAGTTTTTAAATGGTTATTTAAGTGGAGTGGTTATGAAAATTTTTTAAATTGTTTGTAAAAGTTTTATTTATGTTTTTCTATTGGCTGTGGCCCAAAGGTTAGTGTAAACTATGGTTCCAAATCTTCTTAATAAACTTTTAAAATGACTTTATTTGGCCTCTGTCGTTATATTTAGTTAAGTGGGGGGGGGTAAAGGGGTTAAAAGTAAAAGGTAAGGGGTCTCAGTATCCCTGGTCATGTGGAACACACTCATTGTGTACAAATTAGAAATATAAATCATTTCTAGAATTTGCTGTGTTTATGGCCGTTTCCAAGTTCAATTTTGAGTTGTTTATTCATAGAGTACCAACACATACCAGGGAAAATGTACACACATTTAGGTCCAAGTTGAAAATTTTTTAGCTCATGGTGTGGTTTGAGTTGCCCCACACTGTTTTTCATATAGTGTAACTGCATTAAACCCAACACTATTATCATTGACTGCGATTCCCGAACACAGGAAGTTTGCAGCGTTGTACTATACTACCCACCTAATGAGTTACAGTGCTGCAACTGCTTTTGGAAGGTGGTACCTACTAGCCACCCCCAACTTTTGTCTTCTCCACATGTTCCAATGTTTTGTAAAAATAATGAACTACACTTTTCTTCTTGTATGTTCTATGTTTTACCTACATATACAAAACTATACATTAGGTCCAGTTTAGCCTCCTAAGATCACCTTCCCAATGATTGTCCCTATTCACATCCCGCTCATTATGAATTCGCAGAGGACTTGCTGAGAAAGCCAGTGTGCCTCCATAGCCATGGTTGTCAATGCTGCCACCCCCCCTGTCTCTTTGGCATCATCGATAATGCCAAAGATGCGGATCTGAAGAATTGGCGGGTCGCGGATAGACTCCATCGTCAGTGGTCCTCGCCAATGACAGTGAGTATCCCCAGAATGTAGTTAATGGTGAGTTTTCAGTAAAGCAAACTTAACACCAAGCTACACTGGGGTAAAGCTCATGAGGTTAAATCTCTGCCGTGTTTAATGCATTTACAACACACATACCTAAAGCCAGTTCTGTAGAGCATTTGTAAACTTTGCTAGTAGTGGGAGATTGTTAGGTTCCTGCTGGTGATTTTCGAACCCAGAACTCGTTCTGGGTTGCTCAGCAGAGGTGGCGAGGCTGGCTGTGTGCACCTTGCAACAATTCTGTGATAACCTGACTGGGATGCAGAGAAAGTGGACACGATCCAGCTTTGGTGGGAACCTGTCCAGCTGATTTCCGTCACATCATAGAGTCTCTGACCGGACCCAGTTGATTGGTTCCAGGTTGAATCAACTTCCGATTTAAGCTCCTGCCAGTGACTAGGAGTTGCTGGTACATTTGGGTTTACCTGCGATCCCAATTCCTGGCCTCAACACCTAGTCCTGACTGATATCTGTTCCTGTTCCCTTGGCTGACCCTGCCTTTGTCCCCCTTGGATACCCGACCTTGCCTCTGCCCCTGACTTTGCCAGACCTGACCTCTATTCGTGTTTTGTATTCCTGTTCCTTAGCTGGTCTCCTCCTTCCTTGCTACCTGACCCGACTTGTCTAGACCCTACCTTAGCCCTTGTTTTGTAATCCCGGGTCCTGAACTGGGTTTTGCCCGCCTGATCCCCGACCTACCTCCCTCCTGACCTGCCTTCCCCGCGACCGTTTGATCCGTGTAACCCCGCATCCTGTCTTGTCCACCACCACACACACTCTGGGGGGATTGTCCTGGGGAAGCGGGACCTGGTGCCCTCTGTGCGGGAAAATCTGTACTGGTCCCCTCAAGGATTGTCCGCCAACCCCCTCCTGGGTGGGCTATTTGGGGTAAAACCCAGAGCAAGGTTAAACTCCCCGCTCCCAGCAGTCCACTCATATCCCTGGCTGGTGTATCCTCCTGGTGACCCCTGCCTGGTGAGTCTCCTGGGAACTGTGGACTACAGCAAACAGCCCCTGCTCTCAGATCTGTACTCTCCTGTGGGCAGTCCCTGCCTCGAGCCACACCAAGGCTAACAGAGGTTCCTCCCTAGTACCTCCCTGTCATATGCAATACCTGATTCTGGGCTCCAGAACCCCATCTACTCTTCCCTATCTCCAGCTAATGGGCTTAGCCTGTCTCATTCCCCAAGCCCAGGCGTAACAGAGATATAGGTAGGGCATGTGATGAAAATAAGCCCAGGACCCAGCAAAGAGTGCTTACCCATAACCCCCCCCCCCCCTTTCCTTCTAGAAAAAGTGATTTCAGTAGAGGGAAAGCTTTATTGTCTCTGCTCTCTTGGATTTGACATTTGTTTACATCTCCAGCTACGGCTTCTACACTTCTAGCATGTGAAATCCCTGTACTTTATGGCTGCAAAGCACCGAATTTAGAGTGCTACAGCCCCGTCTATATGCCAAACAAGTAAATCCACACATAAAAGCTCCACTTACTCATATTTATCAAATGAGTAATTACTGGCAACGCACCTTTCAAAATTTATAGACCAGAGTGTGCTTGTGCGTGGCTTGTACTGACATTTAAATCAAAAGCACATCAAAAGAATAATTAGACAGAATTATTAAGCAGATGGTATTCTTAGAAACATCAAGACATAAATTTAGGATGATTTGGTAACAGTTTTCTTTCCACTCTCTAGTACACAAACGGGATGTTATGACAATGCTGAGTTTTATTTTACTTGATGGTCAAGTATTATGACTTTCACTTAAAAGACAGAATATTATGAATGAAACGACTACTAAAGCCAAGACTAATGTTTTCATCGCCTTCATTTTAGCATTTAGGGGAGCCTATAATTATACTTTAGGGCACTTATACTTGACTGTGAAGGGGAGGGCATTCCGGTATATAAATATAGAGGCATACTACCCCTTTCCTTCCTATGGCTGACAAAGCGCTTCCGCTCGAAATGCGTCCCATTGATCCTACTAGGTATATATAGAGCCATACTGCTTCTTTCCTATGGCTGACATAGGGCTGCCGCGCTAAATGTGGCTCATTCTTCCTACTAGGTATATATATAGATCCATAAATCCCCTTTCCTCCCTATGGCTGACAAAGGGCTGTCGCTCAAAATGCGTCTCATTGATCCTACTAGGTATATATAGAGCCATACTGCTTCTTTCCTATGGCTGACAAAGGGCTGCTGCTCAAATGAGTCCCATCAATCCTTAATTACAGTATAACTCTAATTAAGTAGAGGCCTCCCTTGTCGTCATCCCTACACCACCCATAACCAGGAAGTGATGTCATCCATAACCAGGAAGACGCCATCTTTATTTCAACGCTGCTGGAGTAATGCATACTCAGCAACTCCTATCCCTGTAGGAGGCTGCTACTCCTTGCTAAGCCTGCATTGTACTTACATTATTGTGAGTTCATCGTTTGATCTTTTACTTTGTTGCACCAGGTTGTGTGCCTTGTATCCTCATAACTCTAATTACTGTCCCTTTCCTATGGCTGACAAAGGGCTGCTGCTCAAAATGCATCCTATTGATCCTTAAATAGAGTATAACTCTAATTAAGGACAGACCTCCCTTACCATCATCCCAACACCACCCATAACCAGGCAAAGGGAGAGGAAAACAAGTGGCATCCCGATGCGTCCACCACAGTTGTCGGGCAGGGTGGTCATTAATAGATCAGTAGTGGCTGGTCCACCAACCAACTGACGTGACACCTGCACACATCAAATAGATGCACTCTTGAGAGATAATAATTGTTTCATCTACATGGTTGAAGGAATAAACTGTTATAACTTGGCAACAATAGGTTCTTAAATTTAACAGAGGGGCCGGACTAAGAGCAGAGGGATGTAGTGGGGTCTTTGTGTGAACTAATATAAATCTAATGTAAACCTTATAACATAAAAAGGTTTGGTGAGCCGGATAAAAAAATCTAACAATGTGGATATTACCTGTGGACCGTAGTTTGCCCATGTCTGGTGTAGATGTTTAATCTCCTGGGTGGTTCACACATGGTGCACTTTTTAATTCTCACCGGGGTCATAAATGACGCCATTGGGGCGTGCCCGAAAAGATCGGCGAGTCTGCCTATTAAAAAGGACTGCCACAGGCTTCCATAGGACTGGCGAGTATGCCCAATGTTAGCTCAGGGTAAATTTTGTTAGTAAACAAGCTCACCCTGAGTTACCTGGGGCGAAACATCATTATATATTTGTCAGATGGTAACAAACCCTTAACTTTGATGTAAATCAACATTTTCAATAGCCTATCATGAACCAATTGTCCTTTTTTATCCAATTGTGCAGCCTAGCTACACACAGAAGCTTGTACACCACTCATGGACCCAACACCCCAATCTAAACAACCTTACATGTTATACCCAATTGAGTGTCCAAACATAAAAGACCAAAACCTCAGGTCAGAAAGTAGCAGTGTTCCTACATTTCATGTAGAATAATGCCTGCCATACACCCACAGACGGGTGCCGACAGATGAGCTACGATGAGCTCTGGAATGCAGCGTGATGATGTCATCACGCTGCATTCTGGGGCTGCTTTAATTGGTCGGGCATCCTTTGTGTGCCGGCCATTACCTTCAATAAAGATGCCGGTCTTCATTGAAGTTAATGGCATCACGCAGATTGGCGGCCGATTTTGCTGCCGACCGACGGCGCGAGCGCGCACGCCCGTCAACGGCAAAATCGGCGTGTGTATGCCAGGCTTAAGATACTGTTGCTCTCTTTGCCCAAAATATAGTTCACAACAGGAATGAATTAAGCTGTCTATACACCTTTAGATCTCTCTGTCAGATATCCTTTAGATCTACCAACAACTATGTAGTGCCGGGTCCTCTGCGATTGAACACAGGTAGACTTGATGGTTTAGAAAGTCCCTCATTTTACATGGTTTTGGTAAAAGAAAAGAAGATCTAAAGGAAATCTGACAGCAAAATCTAAAGGTGTATGGGGGCCCTTTAGGCATTAACATGAAATCAAAATATCCTTTAATAATATCTGTCACCCACATATATTGTCATTTCACCATCTCCAGCCCAGAAATTTGATGACAATTTACAGTTTCAGCCTCTTAAATCCAAGATTAACACCTCTAACAGAGTTCCTGACACTAAGGGATAGGATTATGTCATTAGAACAGGGTGGTTCCACAACTTTCACACTTCCCATCCTGTTCTTGGACATTCAACATCTTGACGCATTCCATGGTCATTGGGGTGAGGTGGCCGAGATGCCAATGTTCCCAACATCTGTAAGAACTGAAGCAGTGGCTTGAAGAACTCTTCATTAGCATTATCAATGAGGTCTAGTTAAGTGTGTCTAATGACTGCTAGCCATGTGGAGTGGAGATTTTGTGAAGTACACTACAAAACAATACCACAGTATATGATTGATGGCTAGGACTAGGACACAAAAGGCAGTGAATCAGCACAGAAATATGTACAAAAATAGAAAGCATTATCCAAATATACAAAAAGAACCTGTACATCTAAAATATAACACTTATGGAATCACGTAACAGTTATCAATCCATTTTATTGGGATTCCCAAACACAACCAAAAATCCACAGAATCTAAGCAATCTTCCACCCATGAAATTGATCAAAAGCCAGAATTTGGTTGATTGCAACGTTGAAACTCTGCCATCAACTGACGGATTTAAGGCATGTCTACTACCTCCACATCTGCCTGCTACTTCCAGCAGATCGGAGGTCGTAAAAAAACGTAACTTAAAAGTGTAAATATCCAGGGACGCTTGACCCCCCCCCCC
>CM070035.1:13644683-13662384 GCA_036250615.1 Ptychadena robeensis | reverse complement strand
CTAAAAACTGGGTGCGTCTTATGGTCCGGTGCGTCTTATAGTCCGAAAAATATGGTATGTGTTTTGTGTATATGTGCTTTCACAGTTTACATCCGCTTTAATTAAGTTTAATGAAAAAAAGCTTAGTTGTTTTTTTCTGATGTGACCCAGACCATTGACAATATCTAATTGTTTGTCATTGTCATTTTAACAGAAAATGGAACCAAAAGTTGAAAAGCTGTCCAATTGCCTATTGGATAGCAAAAGTGTTAAAACTCCTGAATATCTGTTCACCTTGCGTACTGGTCAGTGGCCATTTACCTGCCCCCATTCCCAGGATAGGGTATACCCTTCTGCCCCTACTACAGTGTAGTCATGTGCATGTTTGGATCCATATGAATGAGCCCTTCAGGGTTACTCACTGGGGAATTAACCACCAGGACTAGGGTTCTGTATCCACTTGAACTTGTAGACAATTGGTGCACACTTGGCTCTGCCCTCTTATGCGACTGGTCTATATATAATAAAGTCTTCCTGTCTCAACACTCTTAGCATGTTTTCTTACTGTTTGGTAGTGTTGGATGTGCTGCCTTCAGATGCTAAAAGGTAAAGAGTCTATAGAAGGAAAGTTGTTATTTTAACAAACACTGATGTATGGCCAGGGGACAGAAGCTTGGGACCAAAGCTGACCATACATGGGTACAATTGGGCATATAATCTACTGAGACAGGCTGGAAAATTTTAGTTTTTAGGTATTTCAATAGATTTGTATCTGATGGAACTTTGGAGCATGCGCACAGGGCAGGTGCTGGTACGATCCATCGATGTAAGATGGACAGTAAATTGCAAAAGTCGATAGGGTGGAAGATGGATCGAGCAAAAGTTGATTCGTGTATGGCTAACATTGCACTTGGCAATAATAACCCCCCTGACAGGTTTCCAGAGTCTGGATAAGGGAACATTAGTAAAAAAAAGACCCAGAGCCTCATTTGGGGTTTCTTGCAATCTCCAGACGATCCCGCAGCGTCCTCCAGTAATTCTGGTGATAGTTTCTGGGCAATCCTAGGATGCCTATGCCTGTCAAAAATACAGACCTCAGACAGCCCAGATGTCCCCAGTGTCATCATTGACAATAGGGATGCCCGCACCTATACCTGTATTACAAATTCTTACATCCCTGATGTGATGTGTGTAGGGAGGCCTAAATATGTAAACAGATTGGCCACCAGAGGGGTTCAAGTAATTCTACATTACAATCTTCCAGAGGCCATCAGAGCGCTGGAAAATGGAATTATGTCCTCTTCATAAAGCCTAGTCTGTTAGGGGGGGTCTACAAGCGTATTGCTTGGTGGGAGGTCCCGACGGAGCACATAGACTTACCTGCTCGGCGGATGCTGTGTCTTTGTGTAAAGTCTATGTGCTCTGTTGGGATGCCAACAGGGGGGGGGGGGGGGGGGGGGGGGGGCTGACGGATGTGGAAACATAGCCTTACATCCGCAGTTGATAGAAATGATTTGCAGGTTCCAACTTCCATTTTCTAACTTTAATCATTGTAATGCAGATGCATCTTCTAAGATTTCATGCCCCTCGGTTGGTAAGGGAGGTGATGGTTACAGAGGGGTTCAAAAGTGATTCAGAAGGGGGTGTAAGAAGCCTGCATAGGAAGCCGGTTAACGTGCACAATCTAGAGAAAACATTTTCATGTAAATAATTTAGAACAGACAAAACAAAGATCACAACAGATGTTAGCAGGGATGCTGTCCATAATTTTTATGATACATTAGTCAGAAATTAGCAGCTGCTCACAAAATATGTTATTTTTAATGCATCTATCAATTGAAATACATCTGGGCTGGTTAGCTGTAGCCGGGGCATCTGTTAAAACAATAATATTACAACAATAAATCCTTACAATTAGGGGCTATTAGGACTTTCTGATGAACTGCACACTGCCAATCCTCTATTCACACTGCCATTCCTCTATTCACACTGCCATTCCTCTATTCACACTGCCATTCCTCTATTCACACTGCCATTCCTCTATTCAGCTCAACTATATATTTTTTAAGCTGTCTAAATGTTTACATATTTTTATAGGAATTTATATCATTCTATATGTGTTGTGTCTTCTGAGCAGCAGGAAGTACTTAAGTTGATGTGAGAGAAACATAAAATAATCCAAGGCCTTAAGATTGTTGAATATTTTCTCCGAACCTATAAAATGTATAAAATGGATGTTTTCAATATATACATTTTAAAGGGAAAAACCAATACAAAGTCACTAAGGGGTACATAGGAATATTTTTTATATGGTCAGAAATTTGACTTCACCCTTCTCAACTACAGTAACTTTTATGATATCACATTGTAAAACCATAGGACATCATGGAGTTGGTCCATCTTTTGCAGCCATAGCTGCTTCTATTCTCCTGGCAAGGCCTTTTACAAGATTTCGGAGTGCGTCTATGGGAATTTTCTTCTATTCATCCAGAAAAGCATTTATGAGGTTAGACACTGATGTTGGCCGATTAGACTTGGCTCACAAATTCAGTTCTAGTTTATCCCAAAGGTGTACAACGGGGTTGTGTTTAAGTCTCTGTTTCACACTAAACTCACCCAACTATGTCTTTATGAATCTTGCTTTCTGCACAGGGACAAGGACATTCTAGAAGAGGAAAGGGCCTTCCCCACACTATTCTCACAAGGTTAGAAGCAAAGAATTGTACAAAGTTTTGGTATGAGGAAGCATTAACCTCCCTAGCATTTGGCCCGTACTGTGTCATCTTTTCAGCATTGTGCCGGTGATCACAGCAAAGTACATAGTACTCTGCTTAAACTTCCTGCCCTTCCCCAAACCCCTGTCCACGTCATCAATGATGCTGGTGACTGGGTTTGAGAAACCAAAGCCGCTCCATTAAGCCGCCCCAGCAGTTTCGGAACCATGAAAATGCTTTTCCTGGGTTTTCCCGATCTCAGCTCCGTTAGCAGTTGGGATGAACCAAAACAGCGAACAAACTGGGTTCGTCTCAACCGCTATGGAGGTTAAGGCAGGGGTGTCAGACTCAACCACACAGTGGGCCCAAATTAAAAACTTGGACAAAGTCACAGGCCAACTCTAAAGCTAGCCATACATTGTCGGATTCCATGGCCGATCGATCACCTATCCGATCGATTCCGGCGATGTCAGCGGGAATCGGAGGTCCGATCGATCGACCAATTAAGTGTGTCCGATCGCTACATACCACCTTGTCCCACGGATTCCTGGACAATTCCGTGTCCGATCGCTTACTTCCCAAATGGCAACTCCCCCTGATGTGTGCTGAATCGGATCAGAAAGACCAACATGTTGGTTCTCTGTCAGATCCTATTCTGGGCCCCCGAACGATCGGACGTGATCGGACGGACAAGGTGGGCTTCACGCAAAACAATCTTGTGGGCCAAATATAATAACAAAGAGGGACAGAGGTTGACACCAATGCATTAACCTCCAAGGTGGAGTTAACTTGGGTGAGTTAATTTACTAACAAACTCACCCCTGAGCTAAACTCTGACATACTCTCCTGTCCGGTGGGACTTCGCAGCAGTCCTCAGTATTGGCAGACCCGCCGATCTTTCTGAGTCTGCTAGATGACATCATCCTCTGCGAGTGCCACGGTGAACCGCCCTTGAGGTTAAGGTGTGCCTTCACTGGAACTAAGGGGCATAACCTACCACCAAAATTTAAACAGCAACATACTACCAATATTACCCCTCATCAAACTTTACAGCTGGCAATATTCAGCCATAGGGTATGACTGTACTAGCATCTGCTAAAGCTGGAAGCTCATCTGCCACTCCATACATTTCAACTTGTGTGTCTAGTGGTGGCTCGATGACCCCTCTGTAACTTCACATGGTCAGCTACTTTACTGAGTTTCTGTTGTTTCTAAATACTTCCAGTTCCATTGTGACAACGTTTATAGTGAGGGTGCTGTTTCTACCTGGGACAAGAGTGTTGGACACATCGACCCATGGACCAAGACATTGCACTAATTTATTCAAGGGTCTACTGTAACAGATGAGAATTCTTGCTATTGTTTTTGCATTCAATGGCCATATTGCCTACTTTTCAGTATTGTTCCAAGGTGTCAATACACTGGTCGATGCATACTCAACCAGGTAAAATATCCCTATTTTCCTGATTGAAGGTTTAACTTGCACACATCAACGGCAACATCAATAGAAATGTGAGGAGTGCTCCTTTAACTAGCCAATTAGTGCAGTCTCCAAGCGGACCTACCACCTCCAAAGCTACTTTCTATAATTGGCACCAGAGGATTCAGATCCGGATATCTTACCGTAATCTTTAGTTAGGATCCTTGTCCCACTCTGTTGGGAAACCGGTAGGCGTAGGTGGCTGAAAACGTGCCCACGTAAAAAAAGAATTGGGTGGAGGCGTCCGTATTAAAGATATGTGCACATACAGAACATTGCTAGATCCTTCCACATCCATCTCCGCAACACAAGATACGCCCCCTCATCATTTCTTGTCTGGACTACTGTAACATCATCCTCTCTGGTCTACCTATAACTAGACTGTCAGCTCTTCAGTCCATCATGAATGTTGCTGCTGGACCCATTTACTCCTCTAACCGCTCCTCTCTGCAAACCTCTACACTGGCTTCCAATTGTCCAAAGAATTAAAGTTCTGTGCCTTGCTTTCATATCACTCCATACCTCCTGTTCCACTTACATCTCCAACCTGGTACACAAATACACCCCTAACTGTCCCCACACCTCCTGTCCCACTTACATCTTCAACCTGGTACATAAATACACCCCTAACCGCCCCCTCCACTCCTCCAGTGACCTACTAATGACATCCCCACTCATAACCTCATCACATGCACGGCTTCAAGACTTCTCTAGGGCCGCTCCTACTCTCTGGAACTCTCTCCTTCGCCCCATTAGATTTTATCCTACCTTCGACACTTAAAAAAGTCCTGAAAACACTCCACGTCAGTCTCGCCTACCCATCTTCTCACTCCTAACATCACCACCATGCCAGTCCCATCCCCCTCAACCTATTGTATACTCTGTTCCCCAACCTATTAGATTGTAAGCCTGACCGGGCAGGGGTGCTACACTCCACCATAAATAAATGATAATGAAAATTTATTTTGGTACAAGAAAATCCTCAACGCTTAATGTACAGGGCGTTTTGTGACACCTGGTCACTTCATCAGGATAACATAATATGGAGATTTTTGGTCTGCCAGACTTTCCAGTTACCCAGACCAAAAATCTCCATATTATTTTATCCTGATGAAGTGACCAGGTGTCACGAAACACCCTGCAAATTAAGATATGGAATGATAGAATGTCTCAACAATTACTATTTGTGATATAATCGGTGTCCATAAGGCCATTAACTCATATGTTTTTGGATCAAATAGATTAAGAATTTAATGAGTGCATGCTCAAATGTTTTGGCCATAAATCACACACACGCATGAAAAGAGGGGAGCGCTGTTGACATTTGATTTTCTGTAGAGACAGGGGAAGAAAGCCAACAGTTTTACGAGCGGTGCTGATCTCCGAAAATATTCACTGAAGGTAGAACATATGTTTGGAGACCACAGAAGTTGCAGCAGGACAACCAGAAAGCCCCGTTCTGGGGAGAGTATTCATTCTTCTATACACAAACCTTCCGAGGTGAGAAGAAATCTGTGTTAGGGGATAAATACTTCTGCTGCCACAGGAGTCAATCACAAGTAGCAGAGGCTCGACGAGCGGCGATATGCCGTAATTATTACATTGATTTGTCTGTCCCTGAGGGCATATCTCATTTGTATTCCAAACGCCACGGTTCATTAGTGTAGTGTGTAGCAAAGGCTTTGACATTTTTGGCTGAAGTGGCTTACAATTTGGAAGCGTTTCTCCTCGCAGAGCCGGTTTATTTTAGAGAATCATGAACATGAGAAACTTTACAGAAATACGGTTCCATTCCCGGCGTTGGTATAATGTTTCCATTTAAAACATATCTTAAGAGCCTCCTAGGACTTCTGGATTCACCTGATTTGACTGGCAGCTCCTGCTCTGGGCACTGTGATTGGACGAATTGGAAAAGGTATTAAATGTAATTTCTCACTTAAGGAGGTTCACTGAGATGCGGGTGGAAGAGAAACAGAAGTTGGGATAAATGGCCTTTGCTTGGACTAGCACAGAGGTGGGCAACTGAGTTGATGTGGAGAGCCACAAGTGCGGCCCTCGGCATCACTAAAAGGCCGCACATAACATTTTCAATGTATACTGACTTGTATAAGTATTTTTTTTATGACAAAATTACAGCAGGCGTAGCTAGAAGACATTATTTTTCATTTTTTAAATAGTATTTGTTTTAAATGATACTTCGAGCATTAGGGAACACTGTAGTATGGTGATGCATGTCTTGTGTCATATATATCATCAAAGGTTATGTGCCTTATAGATTTCATCAAAGCTATTTATTATATTGATATTTGGGGTACATAACCTTTGATTCTGCAGACAGGTGAGTTGCTATGCCCTATGCATTAACAGTTTTTGGGGGTTTTGGGGGCCGCAAGTGGAGTGAGGGCTCAGTGAGGACTGAGGGGGGCCGCGGAAGAACGTCCAAAGGGCCGCATGCGGCCCCCGGGCCACAGGTTGGGCATCTGGGGACTAGCAGAACAGAAGTGATCTCACCCCAAGACATTCAAGACAGGCCAAAATCAGTGATAGCTCCATAAAGGTATTCCTTATTAAATACCAAAATTGAGTTAAAACACATTCAACCCTTTCACCTTCTGAGCGTTTACTCTGTACATGAGCTACGTTCGGGGATACTCATCTATGCCCTAGTAGCATGTGGCGAAACTGAGTATCGGGGGACGCACCGTTTTGTTCCCGGTCCACCTCTTTGGCATAATCATGGAGGCAGCGTCTGCTTATTTTCACACACCAGCGGCTTCGATGACACCGGGGGTGTGTAGGGAGAGTGGAGAATTATGACCTGCTTTTTGAAAAGGGCACCACAGGGGTAATGCTCAGAAGGTTAAAGCGGACCTACCACCTGGGAGGTCACTCAGCATTATGGATGCCGCTCAGCTGATACTGCTGAGATCCTCAATTGGAAAAAAAAAAAATCATTTTCTGACAGCAGGAGGGGAGCTTGTTCCGAGTGCGCCCCACCCACTGCCTTACGCCGCACCTAGGCAGCCGAAATGGGGTTTGGGACCTCTGACCTCGACAGAGAGGAGACAGGAGGGGGAGGTGGAGTGGAGGGGGGGGGGGACAGGTGATGGTGGAAGAAGCTGTACTTATCCAGAAACTAAATGCCAGCATCAGAACTGAAGGTGAAGGAGGTGAGTATGTTGTGGGTTTTTTTGTATAGCAGTTTTCCAGCATCTGAACTGCTGACAGGTGAGTATTGTGTCTGTTTAATGTAAGTGTGTTTTTTTAATTGGTGTTTAAAACTGCTTTAACCTACAAAACACATGCCTCTTTGTCATTCCCATTGTGCATATGTCAATGCGCAAATGTAACATGCTTTTATATGTATTCTACCTGCATATCACTTTGATACACAATTATTTGATATATTATTGTTAACTTTTATTTATTAGAGCACAGATATTACATTAAAAAAAGACTGGAGATGCAACACAAGCTAACATCATAGGTACAGACTATGACACAGGAGCAGAAGAGGGCCCTACAATCTAAGATATTGGGAAATAGAGTATACAGTAGGTAGGGGAGATAAAACTGCCAGGGCGGGTATGTTGGGAGTGAGAACATGGAGTAAAGAGTGGGGTTTTTAGGGCTTTTTTGAAGTGATAAAAGTAGGAGCAAGTCTAATGGGATGAGGGAGAGAGTTCCAGAAAGTAGGAGCAGCCCTAGAGAAGTACTAAAGTCGGGCATGTGATGATGTTATGAGTGGGGGTGTCATTAGTAGGTCAATGGCAGAGTGGGAGTTAAAGAAGGTAGGGAAGCGGCCTCTGACAGCTTTCCCACCTCCTGGCCCCACGATTCAGAGCTGTGTATGTGAGCGGGCAGCTTCTGGGCCACTCACGGACATTCACAGAGTTGTCCTGAAGCCACTCCACTTTCTTGGCAATAAGGACAAGTAGTCATTTTTCTTTGTTATTCATTTGTATGATCACAGCTTCCACTGATCAGTGCCCAATATCCAGTAAAAGCGTGAAGTGCAATGAAATGAGGTTCTAAACGGCTTCTGCTGTGCGCGGACAGATGCAAAATCACAAAGCAATAAATCATGGAGAATCTGCATTCGCCAACACTAGCCAGCTCATGATTGGCTGCTTAGTTTTACTGACGTGTTGTTTAATTAATATTACATGGAAGCCGCAGAATCACTAAATTGATACCATTCCATCGTTAATGAAAAGCTGGTAAGAATGGAATCAATTAAAACACTAACACAATGAATAATTCCTTAGCATTGTTTGCGTAATATCCTAATAATACAGTATGTTTCTTTTCCTATGCATGGCACGGGGAAGGCATATTCACAGGTGGCACCCTCTCTGGGGTCATGAGACATCGTACCTAGGTTCCACAGCTACATTCTTAACCTAGAAGTGCTATAGAAACAGTCTCTACCTTTTTTAGTGATGAGTACCAGGAGATGGTATTTAGTACTCACCCCATATGTAGGGTGGTCTTCCTCACTTTCTCCCTCACTGTCCTCTGCATCAGCCTCCTGTATGGTAGATTCTGCTGCAGATGGACCTCCCTGTTCCTGATTGATCCTCCGACTAGCTGTCTCCATCCACAGGTCACCAGCTGGCCTTGGGTCACATGAAACTCTCACAGTACAACACCATTTGAACCCCCAGATCTCATAGTTCAGTAGTACAACCCTGACATTTTCTGGGCTAGTAACTAACCCCTGAAACTACCTGAAGCCAAATGTCCTCCTTTCTTCCTTTCACCCCCCAGATCTCCCACACCCTTAGAAGTCGAATCTTTTTTTTGGGGATTAATAATTTACATTCCCAATGTCACACCCCTATCTGCAACCTTTCATAGTGTCAGCCCTCTGTGTCTCCTGGGGGGAATGCAGCACCCTCGGGGTCCCCAGTGTGGCTAGTTGGGTCCCAGGGAGTCACAGCTTCTCCCCCAGGTGGTTACTGACCTGTGAGTGTTGGGGATACCCCTGCCATGGGGTACCCCGGGTCTGCTATGGGCTCTGCACGCAGCCGGCGCGCAGAGCGATGGCGCCCGCCGTGTAGCGCGTCTGCGCATGCGCGGGCCGGCGCTCCTAGGCGGGCGTGCGCACGAGCGTGCACATATTTAAAGAAACATACCCCTCCTTTCTGCAGGCACTTCCTGCAGAGGGGAGGGGTGATTAATCAGTGGCTGGTCCATAAAAACCTCAGCACAGCACCAAGCAAGTGCTGTTGAATTGCAGTTAAAACGTTGACCGTGAGTTAGATGCGATTTCCCTACCCTCATTCTGATCGACCTCCCGTGTACCGACCCCTGGCTTGTCTACTCGTTTACCCGACCTCGCTAGCTTGGGATCCCCGCCAAGCAATATGCTTAGCGGAGGAGGTCCTGAGGGATGTGGAAACCCCCCCTTAATCACTTCTCACCATAACCTTCACGGCTGTTCCTCCATATCTTACGCCCCCCATACATACATAGATTTTATGGCCGACCGATCGCCGTGCGTGCTCTCGTCGATCGGTTGGCCAAAAAATTGGGCGCCGATCTTAAGCTTAAAGAGCTTAAATCGGCAGCCAAATCGATCTAAGCCATTACGATTATGTCCGTAATTCTTAGATCGGTCTGATACTTTAGACGGGGACACAGTGTCCCCATCTGAAGTATGTCTTCTCTGCTCCGTGCTGAGGAATCAGCTGCCTGCTTCTGAGGGGGAAAGCAGCTACCTTCCCTCTAGGCTGACACACAACACTGCCGGCTAGATGCTGACTGCTGGGTCTCCCTAGCTGACAGCATGAGCAGCTAGAGAGACCTGCCACAATCAGTGCTGGTACACAAAGAGTGCCCGGGCTGATTGTGTCCCGATGTTTCAGTCGATTGACCTCGTGTAATGACATCATCACCCACGGTCGAGCGACCAAAACATCGGGTCACAATCTATATGTGTATGGGGGGCTTTAGTCGCAAATGGTAGAATTCAACGCTCATTGTATTTATGTTCTTTTACATTTCTCCTGTGTAAGGCTGACAGAAACAAGAATACAGTGCCATGAAGCCCTTGTATTAATCAGTTACAATTATAAGGTCTGTAAATCTATTTAATACACTTAATGCCACAAGTTTGAGTTAGTAATTATACCGATACGTCACAATGAACTCTTTAATCCAAAAAGCTTCAACAATATGAAAACCATTAGTTGCCGGGACTAGCCCTATGTCATAATCATTCTCAATTACGCCTTACATTTTTTTTCAGTTGGCATTTATTTACTCCAGTTAATATTTCAAGCTGTGTTTTATTAGAGAAATATGATTTTTGTAAACTGCAGCAATTTGAAACCTCTTGTTTAGCAGCGGTGCGGCGTGCCAACCACTAATAAACTCTCGGATTGCCTATATTTTTAACGTTTTACCGCAAGGAACCACTGAATTGTGGCTCTACAATCCAATAACATTTAATCTTCTTATTATGTCAAATCATTTTCTGTAATACTTACGCCGCAATTACATTAGTGGAAACTTTTTTTTAATATAATTTTATTTACGATATTGCTTAAGAGTCAGAGCCTTTTAATTATATATTCGGCAACCTACCCAACATCATCAACAAGTATTTTTATTAGCTACAGAAAATTTCCCTTCGTAATTTAGAGTGTGCAATGATGTATGAAATATTGAAAACCCCATAAACTCGCTTCAGGAATAAATAATGTTTAAAGCCCCCCATACACCTTAAGATCACTCCATACAATTTCAACTATGTAGTGCCGGGTCCTCCCTGATAGAATACATAGTATAGTGTTGGAGGTCTAATCACTGCTGCTATGTAGTACCCCGGGTCCTCCCTGTTAGAAATACATAGTGATGTGAAGGTATATATACTACTGCTATGTAGTGCTGGGTCCTCCCTGATAGAATACATAGTGATTGGAAGGTTTATATTACTACTGCTATTTAGTGCCGGGTCCTCCCTGATAGAAACATAGTGATTGGAAGGTATAGAAACTGCATGTAGTTCGGATCCTCCCTAATAGAAACATAGTGATTGGAAGTATATAATCACTGCTATGTTGTGCCCGGGTCCTCCCATTATAGAATACATAGTGATTGGAAGGTATATATCACTGCTATGTTGTTGCCGTGTCCCTCCCTGATAGAATACATATGATTGGAATGTATATATCACTGCTATGTAGTGGCGGGTCCTCCCTGATAGAATACATAGTGATTGGAAGTTAATATCACTACTATGTAGTTCCGCGGTCCTCCCTGATAGAATACATAGTGATTGAAAGTATATATCACTCCTATGAGTGCCAGGTCCTCCTGATAGAATCATAGTGATTGGAAGTTGTTACAAACACCTGAGCAGACTTGCACCTGTGAAGCTCCTGCACTTCCGCACCCTCAGCCTGGCTTGCTGGCCTCTTCTGGGTGACCCGGAGCGGATTCCCCTGGCAGCGATCTTGACGATCCCCTTGATTGCTCATTGAGGACCTGTCCCAGAAGCGCAGACGCATGTGGATAGTGGTGTGTACAGTAAGAGATTATAAAACGTGTTATGACATCGAGCACTTGGATAGAGATATCAGACTTGCGTTCATGACGCACAGAAGAAGGAAAGCGGTGTATGACCGAGTGGACCAGCTCCAAGAGGAGAGAGCTAAAAGGAGAACTGATGGATCTGGAGAAAGTCACTTTATGACAAGAAATCTTTATTGTTGAAGATGAAACAGAAAGCTGGCCCATGTATAGAAATACAGGAACTGAGGAGCGTTTTCATACGCAGCGTGCCTCGGACAGCGGCGCTGGTGAGTCTGCCGGGTCTGCTGCTGTGGGGCATGTGGTTGGTGATCCGTAGGCTGGTCGTGCTAAGACTTGGTGGTCCTCCTGTGTTGTGAAGTGTTTCCATCTGCGCTCCTCTTCCTGCTACGTTACCTGAAGGTCCAGGCGTGTCGCGGTGATCCCAGCGGTGTCCACCCGATCTCCCTCTCCCTGTCCCTGGAGAAGGAACATCTTCTGGTGGTGTTTCCAGCATGGCATCTAGCCAGTTCCTGTGGCCCCTCCAGCGTTGGTGGCGACTGTGGCAGCAGACAGCATCGGAGGAGCCGGGTCCAATTCTGCAAGGGAAAAATGGCGGCGGCAGAGCAGCAGTGACAACACACAGCACACGTGCGAAGGCCAAGATGAGGCGCAGTGACAACAAAGCACATGGAAAATCCAGATGGCCGACAGCAGTACCTCCGCAAAGTGCCTGACAAAGTGATCTGCAGGATTCCCTCTGCTCCTGCAAAGTGGTGGCTGCTTCCTTTCCTCTGCACCACTGGAGGAGTAAGGCAGCGGTCTGCCTCATGGCATTGCCAGGGACAACACCAAGAGGCAAAGGAGCAGAGGAACTACAGAAGGCCCGGTAATTGGAGGGAAAACTGTGTTGGTTGTGAGGGTCAGAAGTTGGCTACAGGTGTCGTCTTCACAGCCCTTCCAGCAGGGGCGTAGCTGTGATATGCAGGTGAGTGGAGAGACTGACCTGCTATTCATTCACAGACTCCATGACACCTGTGGGAGGGAGATGAAGATGTAGACTGTTCCCAGAAACTCCTGCTTTGGTGAGGTTGGATGGTGGGTGTTTAAAAATCCGTGAATGTGAAACCAGCCTTTTTAAAATCAGGACAATTTTTGCATTAGTGTGGATTATGTGTGTATTGATGATACCAAGGCAAGGACTGGGTTCACCAGGAAAGTTGTCACTATGTTACAGACATCCTCTCTGCAGTCAGAGACTGAGGGGAGCTGGTGGAAGCTCTCCTAACGATTGGACTTCTTTCTGATGAAGCTTATTCCTCAGAGGACAATGGTATGTGGACATTGCTGGGATCAAACCTCCAAATGTACCCATGAGGCTGGCAGGTCCATGTTTTGCCTTACAAACTTGGAACCGGCCTGCTGGAGGGTGAGGGTCCCCAATGGAGGGACATATGCCAATGTCCCAAGAGGTGGTTTTTCTGCTTCCTCGCCCTCCTCCTAGGCTGCAGTCTGTATTACAGGAGGAGGAATCGTGTGCAGTTGAAGTGGTTTGGGAAGGGACTCCCTGCAGCCGGGGGTGGTGGTCGGTTAAGTTTTGAAAATGAATGGGGTTCACTGCTTTGTGATGGGTTGCACTGATGCATGCACAACCGGTGGGTATTGGGGAGTACATCCTCTCCTTTTTCATGCCAGAGTGGGTGGACTATTATGGGAGAGGTCTGAGTCCACTGGAAGTCAGTCTACAAATGGGACAGGGTTAATTCCCCAGGCCAGGATCAGACAACCGGTTGATAAAGACTGTGGACCCTCCTCACCAGGAATGAGTCCATACCCTTGCCGACCTCACCATCTGGCTGAGGAGGTTTGGAGGGTCTGAGACCACTGACAAAGGTGGTCGATGATTATCATATCTGGACGGGTGCAATGGATTGTGGCCATCAAGGCTGAAATGATCGATAATGTGGATTCAGCACATCCCTTCCTCCGCGTTTATCGCAGAGATAGGATAGTGGTTTTTCTCTATCCTGGTCAGCCAAAGCTCTGCCATAAATGTGGAGCAGATGGGACCTTTGTTGCGGCTTCCTGTCCCAGAGAAGTGTCCCTCTGCCCAATATTGGGTCACCCTAGCCAGGCTTGTAACCGTATCAGGTGCAATCCTTGGTGGCTGCTTTTTGGGCACTTCTTCTATAATAAATGTCCCAGAGGCCTTTCACAACCTGCCTTCAGAGGTCCATAGAGGATCTGCTGACATTGGAGAGAGAAACTCTAGGGGTGGTGGGGGGGAGAGGTAGTGGATGGTGGTGGGGGCTGAGGTGTCTGTGTCTGGGGGGGGTGTTGTTGGGGAGGGGGAGTCCCGCTCTGTTCCGGTAGAGGGTAATAGGGGTTCCGGAGGGAACCATAACCATTAGGGAGTGGGGGAGGGGGTCTCTGATGGAGAATAAGGGGGTGGTGGAGGTTAGGAGGTCCATGAGGGTCAGGTTGAAGGAGAAAGGGGGGAGGGTAGAAGCTGAGGGGGAAGGAAGAACTCTCTAAAGAAGACAGAGAATGGTTGGCGGTGCGGAGGAAAAGGGGAAGAAAAAGAAGGGTGGGGGTGTAAGAGTCCGCAGGAATCTTTCCGCTACAGAACCGTTATGAAGCCTGTCCGGGTGAGTTAGCATTAGTGAGAGCCGATGGATACTCTGGGGCTCTCACTAAAGCGTGTGGGGTCACTAGTAGGTTTGGATAGGGGTAATACGGCTAAGAAACCACTACTCACTCATCTGATGGCGGTGGCCCGCTCTGGTAAGGTAGTAACCATTAATGTTGCTACCTGAGATCTGTCAAGGGCTGTCTTTTACGGCCATTTTTTGCTCAGTCGATGATGCTGAGATTTTTTTCTGCCAAGAGACCCGGCTCATTTCTCTGGCCGAAGCCATCCGTTTGAACATAAATGGCAGTGCGGTCCTTCTTTTTGGTCTCTTGCGGCCGAGCCTGGCAGCGGAGTTGCGGTTCTCTTCAGAACTGGTTCGTAACTTGTCGGCGGATTATTGAGGTAGAAATCGGGAGATGCATGGTAATGGAAACGTCTTGGTGAAGGGGCAGGAACTGCGCCTTATAAACATCTATGGTCCCTACTCCATGGGACAGGAAATGCCTTTTTACCAGGTAAAGCCCTTTCTTTTACGTCCCGGCAGGTTTTGTCTGGAGGTGATTTTAACAACCTTCAATTAGGCCCCAGGACAGGAGAGGTTCAAAGTCCGGCTGGATTCGATAGTAACTTTTTGATTAGTATGGTTAGCCAGGCCGGCCTGGTAGACGTCACACAAGCACTGCCCCAGGCACACGGGATGCACTTATCACATATGAGAGTCTAGGAAGTAGGATGATAGGTTTGTTTGTTAAGGAGAACTCTGCCTTCTCTGGCTCCTGGGTTGGAGGCGGTGGAGTTCTCCGATTCACTGTTTTTATTGTATGGACCTGAATGCACATATATTCCTCCCAGAGGGAAGGGTCCATGGAAATTAAATCCGGCCCTTGCTGGAAGGTGAGACATAAGACAATCCTTTGAGGGTTTTTTTCGGCGCGGTCTCTGTCCTGGACTTCTGTGCAGTAGTCGGTGGTTTGGGGGAGTTGGTGAAACGGCGAGCTGTTGACTTTCAAAGCCTAGAAAAAGAGACGCTTGAATTAGATATATATTTTACCACGGTTACGTAGGAGGCTGACCGTCTTGTCTCGTCTGGTGGTTGTCCTGGGGAGATTTCAGAATTGAAGGCCCGTTTGAGGGACCATCAATATGATCGGCATGCTCTTTCTTTGGTTCTGGAGAGGGATTATCGAATACCACTCACCCTACCCTTACCAGAACTGTAAGGAGAGGGCATAGCATTAAAAACTGTTTTTTTAAGGGTCTGGCTGGACTACCTTCCGTATCCCTGGTGAAGTCCAGGTCAGGGATCCTGGGTCGTCTTCTTTTATGCCTGATCTCCTTGGGATAAAGGTGCTGGATGTGGCCAAGATGGAGGGGTTGCTAGAGGCCACTCCAGGATTGGGAAATGTGTCACCGTTCTGCGGGTGATTTGAACAGATCCTATACGGCAGATGAGTTGGTCATGCATCGATGCGCTGGCCATAAAAATCGCCGGGTTCCGGATGTTGACAGCTGAATTTTTACAAAAATTCAAATCCCTCCTGTCCCCTTGGTTAGCTGCGGTGTTTAATTGCGTCTGGACGAGGGTGCCTCCCTCCCTCTATGGGCAATCTGCTGTGGTGGTGCTTCTGTCAAAGGGGAAGGATCCCCTACAGGATTTGATAATTGGCGTCCTATTAGCCCTGCTCATGTGATAGGAAATTCTGGCAAAGATTCATTTCAGAGAAGTCATTGGTGGTCGTCGGCGATCTTTTATCCGCTCAGCAGCATTGTTCTGTCTAGGTTAGAAGCACGTTTTCTGCTGTTGTAGCAAATCCGGGAGACTTTGGAGCGGTGCAGGCTGCTGGGGGTGGGTGTAAATACTGTCTGCTGACCTTGTATCAATTCCAAAAGCGTTTGATCGAGTCATCCGAGTACCTGTGGCTGCTTCTAACAGATACGGTCTACCGGGGAGGTTTCTTAATTGGGATAAGACCTTGTATAAAGGTGCTGAGAGGTTCTCATTGGTTAGGGTTGGGTTGGTCGATCCTTTTGGAGGTGGATCTGGTTGCGTCAGGGTTGTCCTTTGAGTCCCCTGCTCTATGTGTTTGCAATCGATCCCTTTGTAAGAAGGTTAGAAGCCGGACCATTGTGTGGGGTACCACAGGCCTCTCTGGTGTGCAGCCTCGAGGGTTGTGGCTACGCTGATGATGTTTCTGTTTATAGTCCTCTGGACCAGAGGAGGAGTGTGGTGGTCTCTGAGATGAGCAGTTGGGAGGCTTCGGGCTCCAAATTCAACCTGAGAATGTGAAGCTTCCCTGGATGGTAGGCAGGATAGGCTTCAGACACTCCCGGAGGTCTTCCCCGAGCCCAGTCAATAAAGTTTCTTGGCATCACAGATTTTGGCCCCGGAGATTATCGTTAACAAAATTGGGGTAGAGTTACTAAGATGCCGCTGCTAAGGTAGCCCGCTGGAGGAAATGGAAACTTTTCTCTGAGGGAAATGGTGACTTGATCAAGACTTACTGATCCAATCTTTTTTGTAGTTCAGCTTGTTGTCTGCATGTTGCCTTGCCGGATTCCCTTCATGTCCGCCTGTACAGCTGCTTCTTCCGATGTTATGGGGAACAGAATGAACCTGGTGAAGCGGAATGTACTCCCTATCTAGAAGGAGGGTGGCCTGGTATGGTGAACCCGATTGTCTTCTTTCTCTTGCTGTTTTGTGAAGTATCATCTTGGTATATGTTGGCAGAAAAAAAAAAGAACCCCCTGGATGGGTAGGAATTTTCCAATCTGGTTAAAGCCCTTTTCTACGTACGGGGGAGAGGGGTGGCCATGTGAAAAGTCCGAGGGCCCAGGCCTGACCAGCTCGCGTATGTTACCCAAGTGCCTGAAAGTTCTCTCCGTAAGTGGGCGATCACGGGGAGGAGGTCAATCTCTTCCTAGGAAATCCCTGGAGAGGAGGGTCTTTCCTCTGCCTTTGCTGTGTCACTTGCCTTGAACGGATTGCCCAGTGATGTGATGAGGGTGGGCTTACGCTATTGGTTCAGAGAGGGAATCCCCTTGAAGTTTAGGGATATCGCCTGGCCACCTTTCATGGCAAGCTCCTCTGTTTTACGGGGGTATGGGGTTAAGTCGTCCTCTGGGGGATCGTAATTTGTCCCAGGGAACGGATGCGATGATCAGGGAGGAGACCGTTGAGCAATTTCCTCTTGCTTCAGTGCCCCTTTAACATAGAGGTTATATAAGGGGTGGGGAGGGCCTAGGTGTCCCTTTCCTCCTGGCATGACTTTGTCAGATGGATAATTGGGGTCATTCAGAGGTCGCAGGGATTATGAGTTGGCACTCTTTTCTAGTTAGTGTGTGGCCCCTTTATACCCATGAACGCACCGGCTGTCAGGT
>CM070035.1:13609296-13628529 GCA_036250615.1 Ptychadena robeensis | reverse complement strand
GGACTGGCATGGTGGTGATGTTAGGAAGAAGATCGGTAGGAGAGGCTGAAGAGATGTTCACATACTTTTTCTGGCAACTGTATTCCTCCAGTATGTTAAACGATGCACTCAAGTTAACTAACCCCTGAGACTACCTGCAGTCCAAAGGTCAACTTTTCATAGTCATATTCCAGCTGTCACACAGTGCTTTTCTGTTCGATTTTACACTTACATATGCCTACTCTGACTTTCATTCCCCAGATCTCCAACACCCTTAGAAGTCCAATCTTTTTTTTTGGTCTCTGTGCAAAACTCAGTAAAGCTTTCTTTACAAATGCAAATTTGACAGGAGCAGACTATCATCAGAAGAAGGTAAGTAGGCATTTTAGGTTGTGGTTTCATTGGACAAGTTTAGCGGGCTACAAGAGGCTATGGGGACTTTTTAGTTACCGTATTTTTCGGACCATAAGACAAACTTTTTCACCCCCAACATTGGGGGCAAAAAGTGCCTGCATCGCGCCTTGGCTTCCTGCCAGCTCACGGAGATTAGCCAGGGAGCTGTCAGTTGAGAGATGCCGGCTGGTGTCCGGCTCTCCCAGCTGTACTGTATAATTGCCTATGCCAGCAGAGCTTAGAGCCCTGCTGGCATAAGCAATGAAGAGAGGCTTAGATGAACTGGCATCTTTCCCTCTCTCCATCCGTGGAAACTGCAATCACTCTGCAGTTCCCACGGACACAGTAACAGCAAGATCGGCAGAGGAGAGACTCTGTAGCTGTTGGCCCCCCCCCTCCTCCTCCCAATCAGTGTGGAGAATGAGGTTGTGCTGAGAGTGTACTGCTGCTAGTGACACCTACTGGCTGAATTGAATATTGTATCTTTTTTTCTGCTTTTCCCTTCTAAAAACTGGGTGCGTCTTATAGTCCAACATAGCATATATACTGCATATATACTGTCCAACATAGCAAAAAATACCATCCAATAGTACTTTACAATACTAATATGACATCTGCACTATCCTCAGAGAATGTGCGCAGGCTGTGATCAGACACAGTGAATCTCATACGTTCTCAGATCACAGGCCGCCAGATTCTCTCATACGCAGTAACCGAGCCACCTGGAAAGAAGTCCGTCACGGTAACATCAGAAAAAAATAAAATAAAATGAAGAATTCCGTTTGCCAAAAAGCAAATGAATAAAGAAAGTCAATTACCTGTTTTAAAGGCTGAGAACGTTCAGAAACGGTAACTGTAATTTTGGCGGACATCCCCTTTAAGTACATTACTAATTCCTCAATTTAAAGTTGTCTGGAAGTCATCTGTCACACGAGCGCCAAGCTTCTGTTACACCAATGTGATCGGCTCCATTAAAATGTAAAAGTCTCAAGTGTGCTAATTTCGACATATTAGAAGACATTTATGTCTTAAACAATAAGTAACGGACTAGCGTGCTGTAATTCCATCCACCGCTGTCACATTTTCAGGCCAATTATTATTATTTTTTTCCCTCCTAAATGTAAAAAAACCAGCACCGCATAGTCTTGTTTGGCCAAGCATCTGGGGTCCTTAGTGACATAACATGGATACACAGTGGTGTCATATGAAAGCCGAAATGCCTACAGTCCAAGAAAACATGTTTTATATTGACGGAAACACTTCGCGCAGGCAAAGCGACTGAGCAGCAGTGAGAAACTGAAGACAATTAACGCATGAACAACACAAAACAATGAATACACTGGTAGTCTAAAGCAGATGTTTGTCTCTATATGGCGCTGTGTTGCGTTTTATTCCTTTAGTTACGGTTAATTGATAACAAGAAAATGGGCAACCAATACGCTTCCACTAAAGCTGGCCATACACCTTTAGATCACTTCATACAATTTCCTTTAGACCTACCAACATCTCTGTAGTATAGTGGCCTCCCTGATAGAATACATTAGTTGATTGGAAGGTAGATATCACTGCTATGTAGTGTGGGTCTCCCTGATTAGAATACATATGATGGAAGGTATATATCACCTTGTAGTGCCTGGTCCTCCCTGATAGAATTACATAGTGATTGGGAAGGTATATATCACTGCTATGTAGTGCCGGGGTCATCCTCATGAGAGATACATAGTGATTGGAATTGTATAGTATCACTGTATGTAGGTCAAGGTCCTCCCTGATAGAATCATATTGATTGGCAGGTATGTATATATCACTGCTTTGTTAGTGCAGGGTCCTCCTGATAGAATACATATTGATTGGGAGGATATATCACTGCTAGTAGTCAGGGTCCTCCTGATAGAATAAACATAGTGTGGAAGGTATAGATCAATGCATGTAGGGCCGGGTCCTCTCTAATAGAACACATAGTGATTGGAAGGCTATATATCATTGCCTTGTAGTTCCGGGTCCTCTCTGATAGAATACATATTGATGGAAGGTACAGATCAATGCTATTGTGTGCCGGGTCCTCCCTGACAGAATTACATAGTGATGGAAGGTATAATCCAATGCTATGTAGTTGCCAGGTCCTCCCTGATAGAATAACATAGGAGGAAAGGGTATATATCACTGCTATGTAGTGCCGGGTTCTCCTGGATATAATCACAGGTGATTGGAAGGCTATATATCACTGCTATGTAGTCCTCCCTGATAGAATACATAGTGATTGGAAGGGTTAGAAAGGTCCTCATATTACATGGAAAGGTCAGCTGCAGGGAGACCAAAAGGTAATACAGGTGATATTTTTGCTTTAAAAGTTCCTCTTTAATGTATACTCAAAATCTATAAAAAATATATGTAAAATTATAGTTTGACCTCTGAGCTGGTATGAATGTGGCGTAGCACTCCACAATCCCATAAAAATATACTTATCAGCTGTTTCCTGGAATCGTATGAGAGATTCCATATTTATTTGCCAGGCTTTAATAGTACAAGTGCCCACTGGGAGAATTTACAATGGTTTTCTAAGGGAAAATATGTTCCATTCAGTTTAATAAAGAGCTGAGATTAGAGGTTTACCCATCTATCTCTGCGGTGAGTTCCGGGGGGCACCACAGCAAAAGACAGGCAGAGGTGAGGGGCTGCGAGGAGGAGGGCCAAAAGTATACTAGGGGACCCCACAGCTTCCTTCTTACACTCCCATGTGGGTATGCAGTGCCTTCAACCTTGCCTTAAGGCAGTGGTTCCAAAACCTTCCTTGCAGGGTCCCCCTTTTCTATTTAGGAACATTTTCGAGCCCCCCCCCCCCCCCTTCCTATTCAAACACAGGTTCAGAATGAGGGCCGTCGCTGCGCTGCGTTTTATCCTTTCAGTTACGGTTAATTGATAAACAAGAAAATGGGCAACCAATACGCTTCCAATACGTGTTTCATAATGATCTACCACCAAAAGGATAACTTATGCCAGCCATACACATGCCGAGCTGGAGCGATATCGCCCTCCGATATCGCTCCGGGAGGCTAACGTGATGACGTCATCACGTTAGCCTCCCATTGCATTCTGGGGCCCCACAATCGGCCAGGCACCCTTTGTGTGCCGGCCATAAGCAGCGATGGAGACGCCGTCTTCATTGCTGCTTATGGCATCGGCTCCCATCGGCCAGAGATTTTCCGACATGTCGGATCTCTGGCCGGCCGAGAAGTGAGGCGACAGGGATCTGTCGCTCCATGTGGGCACATGCCGATAAACGGCCGGATTTTAACCTGACCGACGGCGAGAGCGCGCACGCCAGTCGGTCAGATTAAAATCCGGCCGTTTATCGGCATGTGTATGGCCAGCATTAGTTATAGAGGAAAGGTCAGATGCAGGGAGACCAAAAGGTAATACAGGTGATATTTTTGCTTTAAAAGTTCCTCTTTAAAGCGGATGTATACTCAAAATCTAAAAAAATATATGTAAAATTATAGTTTGAATTACCTCTGAGCTGGTATGAATGTGGCGCAGCACTTCACAATCCCCCCAAAATATACTTACCTGCTGTTGCCTGGAATCGTGTGAGAGATTCCATATTTATTTGCCAGGCTTCAATATCACAAGTGGCCACTGGGGGAATTTATAATGGTTTTCTATAGGAAAATATGTTCCATTCAGTTTAATAAAGAGCTGAGATTAGAGGTTTACCCATCTATCTCTGAGTTCCGGGGGGCACCACAGCAAAAGACAAGCAGAGAGGAGGGGCTGCAAGGGATCTTCTTAAATTACTTCTTACAGGTAAGGTTTTTTTTTATGCATTTCTCCCTATTATGGGCTATTCATTAATTTCTAGTGTCATTCATTAATTTTATACATTTCTAGTGGTAGGTCTGCTTTAAGTACCATGCTTTTCAGACTATAAGACAAAAATTTCCCCCCATTTTTGGCATAATGTCTGTGCATCATAGTCCAAACATGTAAAAAGATAAAAATTTTTTTTACTTCCAAGCATCCCAGGAGGAGGGAATTTGATCTATTCCCTCCAGCAAAGTGCCCACTGCCAGGAGGGAGGTCTTCCTTCCAGCTTAGGATGCAGGGCTGAAACTTTACCATGTGTATACACACTACAGTACCCATTCTCTGAATCCACTGAGCAACTTATGGAAAGTAACATTTTACAATCTGGCACTAACAACTTACCCATGAGCGCCTATTTACATGGGAGGAGAGATGAGTCTGTGTCACATAATTTTATTACTGTAATGCAGAATGTTAATGGTTAATGCAAATACACAACTCATGCTATCATAATAGCATCAACTCACTCATCTATTACTGTCTGTTGTTATGAGTATATAATATAACTCCTCTCATGAAAATAACTGTGCAATAGCTGGGCGAATTGATGCTTTATGATGGCATAAGTTGTATTTTTACATTCTTTGCAATAAAAAAATTATGTAACACAGACTCAACTCTCCTGGTGCTCATGGGTAAGTTGTTAGTGCCAGATTAAAATGTGTCTTTCCATGAGTTTAGAGAAGGGATACTGCTAGTGATGGGACATAACCCGCTGAAACTCCTCTCCTGAAACCGGCCTTTTGACTACTGAGATATGAGATCTGGGGGTTACACAATGTTGACCTGTTGATGATAATCAGCTAATCAGAGGATCAATCAAGAACAGATTCTGCAGCAGAATCTACCATGCAGGAAGCTGACGCAGAGGATAGTAAGGGAGACAGTCAGGAAGGCTACGCTACATATGGGGTGAGTACCACACACCATCTCCTGGTACTCATCTGAGGAGCTCACTAAAAAAGTTATGTGCACCCCTGGGTAAGCATCCTCTGCAGCTCTCAGCCTGGGAGGGCAGGGGGTTTAAGGGGTAGAGGTAAGCATCCTTTGGAACCCTCAGAACGGGAGGGCAGGGGGTTAAAGGGTAGTGGTAAGCATCATTTCAGAACAGGGGGGTGCTAGTGGTAGGGGGCCCGGAAATTTCTGATGGCGTCCCTGAATATAGATACATGTCCATGACACATCTTCAGCATTTCAGTGCTTTTCTGTCTCCATTGGTCAGAGTCACATTTTCCAGACTCGATGATGGCGGACAGATTAACACAGATAGGAAATCACATCCACCAGTAAAATAATGGCCAATGACTTCAGCGTTTTACAGTCTTCCTGGGATAAGTCGGCCTTATCTTAATGTAAACCTTAAATAAATACAGTAACCTCAGAGTTTCTTGTGTTTGCGACTTCCTTCATAAACTCTGCACAATAAACTTGTACATTCCTGAGGACAATCTCCTTATTCTATTGTCAACCAACAATAAATTACTGACTTCCACGAACCTTGTACTATGTTGTTTAAGCATAAATTACCCCACAGTATGGTAGCTTTCAATGCACAATTCTGTGTATACCTGTAGGTCACTCAATTTACAATTTAGGTTTGTCCTATTAGGGTCCATTGTTAATTTTTCAATGGTGTAATCCAGGCATGTCCAAAGTCAGGCCGACTGGGCAAATATTCTATACTTCATATGCTCCTGAAAGCTGCTGCGATTCTCTATCTCGCCTCACCCTCCGGTTGACTCCTGTGCCCTCCTTTCTGCGTCCGTGGTGATGCAGAAGAGGTGGGGAGGGGGCCGCAGCATAGACCTTTATGTTGTTGGAGGGGCATTGGTTTCCCAGCCCACATCGCCGGCATCATCGCTGACGCCGGCGATGTGTAGAGGGGCGGAGGGAGGTCTGGGAAAAACAGAGTACTGAGAAAATGGCGCGGTATGGGCTGAGCCCTTGGGAGGTTAAGGTGAGCAGTTCTGGGGAATCTTCTCTGTGGTTTTCCATATGCCATAGCTAGAGGAACAGTCAGGACTTCTGGGGTTAGGTGAAATGTGGCTGGACAGCAGGCAAGTCCCAGCATGCCTAGTGGCAGCCTTTATCAGTGTTATGGCAGTGAATGCTTTCCAATATTAATGACAAGTAAGGAAGTGTGAAGGATGGGATCTGCCCATAGTATTGTTAATTTGCATCAAAGAATGTCAAGCTGAATGGTGGGCCCCTGACACATTTCAATTCACATAACCCGGCCCTCTTTGGAATAAGAATTAGAAACCCCTGGTTTAAATTAGGCCTGTGTACTGGGCCATTAAATATAATGGGCAGCAATTTGGGTGTAGATGCATGCCGAGTGTTGACAAAAAGACACAGTGAGGTCTTGACCTTACTGTTGCTGTCCAATACTATGCTGGACTCCATCCAGGATACACCACCTAAAAGAAACCTTTCACCGCTGGACATGGTCCATTTACAGAGTGAAAGACAAACGGTCTGTTACAGGGGTTGTAAAATATTAACAACTGCCCCCATGTTGACATGGGCGCATCCCTGAAAAATAGCCAGGGAACGCCTGATTTCATGGTTTATGGGCATCTGGCCAACCATGCAAATAAGCCCTTTGGCGACTACTGTTACCTGAGTAAAAGAGTGAATTGGATCTAAGCTGATGGTCATGTCTAATGGGATTTTAGTTTTAAGTCCTCTTCATTTTCAAAACTACTCTTCAGAAATCTTTAATTGTCATCTGTTGACCCCAGTGGTAACAGTCAATACAAAGATTTCTGGATACTTCTGAAAACCCAACTTAAAAGGTGTGTCTCTAGATGACGCGGTGATGACTTTTGGGCCATAAAAGGAAAGCAGAGTCAGTTCTTCATCAGACGTCCTAGCAGACTACAGACACTATCCCAAGAATTCCTAATAGCATTCACACAAGGTCTACAATCTGATCTGAATTTCTCCAACCGCTTGTGATAAAGACATGCTCTGCGTTCTTTGTATTATTAATGACTTGTTCCACCGACGCTGGAACAAACAGAAGAATTAGCAGTAAATAAAAGCCTGCGGGCGACTAGCTGTCAGTGGCTTGATCTGTGATGAGCCACAAAACTTCCTTGATTTTGTTTTAACTGGATCCCAGTTTTTAAATGAAACAATTCTAAAGGAAAGTGTTGATACAACGCGCACAGAACTTTTTATTTGAAGAGTAAGCCTTTAAGTAAGACTTTCCTACATGTTGTACAAATGTGTGCGTTTTATTAAGTCAATATGCTCAGGTCTCTGATTAACGAGGCACCCACCCAAAATGGATCACTCAAATTTTGTTCCAGCTGCAGAGATGACAGCAGGAGTGGGGCATATGCGGGGGGGGGGGGGGGGGGGGGGGGGGGGGGGGGGGGGGGGGGGGTGATAGAGGAAGGAGACGTTTCCTTGTTTTCCCTGTTTTCTCTTCTTCTTTATGGAAAAATGGATGTGTCGGCACAATCGATCTAAAGGTAGCCATACACAAGGCGATTCTCCCTCGATAGATGAGGAATTGACTGTAGCGTGATGATGTCATCACGCTGCAGCTGGCCCCTCAGCTGATCGGCGCGCACACTTTGTGTGCCGGACATTACTTTATGGGAATCTACCAGCATGTCGGATCACCATGCGATTCGACATGCGGCAGATTCCTGGTCGATCTTGCTAGGTAGGCGCACCAGATTTTTGGCCAGCCGATTGATGGGAACACTCACGGCGGAGGGTCGAAAAATCTGAAGAAAATCTTCCTGTGTATGGCTACCTTAAGATTCAACCGTGCTGTGCGATTTAACGAATATACGCCAGTCTAACATCAATCGATCGTACCACCACACAATGTGATCGAGTTAAACTTGATCGATTTATAAATCAAAATACCTACAAAACTCATCAGATATTTGTAAGATTTATATTTCGATCACTATTGGTCGATCTTGCCAGGTGGGTAAGAATCGATTTTTGTTCGTTGTGCATCTCTTTGTAGTTCTACAGTAGGTGTCCCTGACTCACAATATCTCCTGACACACAAAATCTCCTTTCTCCTCCAACAATATTGATGGCAATGTTTAAAAACCACCCAGACCTCATCACTACTGACCCATCATATAAAGAAATACAAAAATTTCTGGACACACCACAGGGGTGTCCAAACATTTTGCAAAGAGGGCCCGGTTATGTGAAATGTGTTGGGGGTCGACCATTCAGCCTGACATTCTTTGAACCATTAACGAACGAGACAAACTGAGTTTGTCAGCAGTTTGGGTTTGTCCCAACCGCTACTGGAGTGGGGAAACCCGATATACACCAGGAAAGCTGCTGTGATTCTCTATATCGCCCCAGCATTTCCAGGGTTCCAGAACTGATGACTCCGATGGGGGGTACGCGCCATAGACTTCCATGTTAATGAAAAGGGAAACAGTGCAGAGAACTATGTTAAAAACGGTGTGGCAGGGGCTGACTGTTAGGTAGGTTAAATGCAACTGAACAATACCATGGGGCAGATCACTTCCTTCACACATACTTGCTATTATTATTGGAAAGCATTAGTCATTTACTGCTATAACACTGATAAAGAATGATCCAGGTATGCTGGGACTTCACCCAGCCACATTTCGCCTAACCCCATTCCTGACCGTTTCCCTATCTATGTCATATGGAAAATCAATCAGTCAAATCAATGCTTTATCCTTAAAGTAGGGATAATCTGCATGATGAACATCCATAGCAGGCACAGCACGGTCTTGTTCCATTCATGGTGGGGGTGTCAAAGTTTCTGCTAGAACTTTGACACTGACAGCTGTAATTCTTGAGGGAGAAGGGTGTCCTTTTACTGCCCTTGAAGCGAGCGCATCAAACATTCAATGGTGCTGGATAATTACCTTACTAAAAGAGATGGTCGACTTTTTCGACTAGCTGACTTTGTGAGCTGGTTGTTAAGCCTCTGAAAATGGTATCATCACCATGCTGGAGATGTAGAGAAGGGTTGTGGAAACATTTGAAAAGCTCATGTAGTTTTTACAAAGATTTTCAAAATTGGCTTTGAACTAAATTTATGCAAAAACTATTTGCATAAAGCAATACTTATTTTTTGTAGTACACCCCCCCCCCCCACCACCCGTCTCTACATCTCCAGCAAGTTTGGTGATGATACCAGGGGCATTGCAATTAACTTGAAATTATCGAATATTTGCAAAACAATTTCGACCATCTCTACTAACTAATCATCAGGGGGATAGGAATGATATCTCTTTATGTGGTAAGACATGGAAAAAGATCAGCTGTAGGGTGCTTAGATGGTGGTAACCATTGTGTCCACCTTGTGTTTGATTTTTTGGGGCACAGCTTCCGTAGTACAGAAAAAAAATAAAGTAGAGCTCACCCCCTCTACCTTCCTTCTTCACACTCAAATGTTTTTCTCCATCTATGTAGGAGCTCTTTAAAAGTAAAAAGTTGGATATTACTCTTGAGAAGCAGCCCAACTTACAGCTATATCAATATTAGTAGCACTTCTATTCACTGTATGCCTTGCACTTAAAATGAGCTGCATCCTGTGCACACTTTGCCCAGTGCTGTCACTTTTTGAAATGTTGCTTGGCTCGAGTCCCGCAGGAGTTATTTGTTGAACGGAATTGAAGAGGTAGTCTGAGAAAAAAGTTTGGCCTGGGTCCCTCTCCCTCAGCTCGTCACTAGAAACGGATAATAAACAAACCACAGGAAGAGAGGAAAGGTCATCGGCCATCACTCATAGACCTCTTGCAGAGACCAAACGCTCTTTAATAACCTGAAGAAACACGTTGAGTGAAATTACTGAGGCAGAGTCGGAAAAAGTGTAACTGCTCCAGAGATGGTACAGGAAAAGCTATGAGGGATTTAGTTAATGACAGCAGGATGGTCGCAGGGCAAAGTCTTGGATGAAAAACAAGCATGGAAGTAGATGACTGGATCAACGGACGTGGGTACCCGCGGACAAGAGGCTGCAGGTGCCTGTGACTCAGTGTGAATTGCAGGCTGAGCGCCAGTATTTTTCCAGCAACAGGTTACACACGTCTAAATCTGTCACATTGGGCTTTAAATGAGCATTTTAGATAGGAACCTGCCCTCACATGAACCTGGAAGACCTCAGACACCATCCAAAATCCCCATCTTTTCATTTAATATTGTTGGGAAACCATGTTCATTAGAAACTGTCCGAATTAAGTTTACCTCAGATGTTCTCTAAAAATGTATACTTCATATAATAGAGCCAAAGGTCTGGCCAGACCCTGTGTACCGAACTTGGACATGGCTGCAACCAATGAAGAACTGGAGACCAAAGCTGGCCAAAGCTGCAAACAGTATGATGCAGTAAGAAACGACTGGGGCAACGACTGGGACAACTTGGCCTTTTGAAAGCTTTGGCTTTACTTATTGTACAAAGAGATTTCTCACAGAATGCGCAAAATTATCTTTAGATATTGTGTACTAAATGTATCTCAAAAATTTATGTTTGGTTCCAGGAGGCATAAAGACTTCCCTTAGGTATGCTGGGATTCGCAGTCTCCCAGCTCTCCAGCAACATTTCATTTAACCCCAGTCATGACCATTCCCCTATCTATGACATATGGAGAATCAGTGAGAAGATTCCCAGCACTGGTCTCCTTCATGCTTTATCTTGATAGTAGGGATAATCTGCATGATGAGAAGCCATAGCAGAAACAGCACGGTCTTATACCATTCATGGTGGAGAGGGGGGTGGTGTAAGCCAATGCTCATATAAGAGATGTCTGGCCAGACTCTGTATGTTGACCTTGGACATGGCTGCAACCAATGAAGAACCGTAGACCAAAGCTGGCCAAGCTGCAAACAGTATGATGCAGTAGAAATGACTGGAACCATTTCAGCATTTCCTCTGACAAATTGGCCGTGTCAAAGTGAGACCATCCCATTCTGGGAAGCTTTACTTATTGTACAAAGAAATTTCTCACAGTATGCACAAATTTTATTTTCATATTGTGTACTAAATGTATTTTAAAAAATGGATGTTCGGCTCCAGGTCCCAGGAGGCATAAATACTTCCCTTAGGTATGCCGGGATATGTAGTTCTCCCAGCTCTCCAGCAACATTTCATCTAACCCCAGTCCTGACCATTCCCCTTTTATGACATATGGGAAATCATTGAGAAGATTACCAGCACTGGTCACCTTAATGCTTTATCATGATAGTAGGGATAATCTGCATGATGAACAGCACGGTCTTGTACCATTCATGGTGGAGGAGGGGTACGCAAATACTCCTGCGAGAGGTCTGGCCAGACCCTGTGTGTTGACTTTAGACATGGCTGCAACCATTGAAGAACTGTAGACCAAAGCTGGCCAAGCTGCAAACAGTATGATGCAGAAGAAATGACTGGAACCATTTGAGCATTTCCCATCCCATCCTGGGAAGCTTTACTGTACAAAGAGATTTCTCACAGAATGTGCAAAATAACTTTTAGATATTGATTACTTAATGTATCTTAAAAAAATTGATGTTTGGCTCCAGGTCCAGAAGGTACCAGTGAGGTACATACTGGTATTTGGCATTTTGTCCTTCACCAAAAAAGTGATATAGTGTGACTGCAGGGTGGCCATCTTTCAGAATGATGATGTCAAAATGGGGTGTAATTGTGCTCCAAAGCTAAAACATAAAAGTTTACCCCACCCTAAGGTAAGGATAGCGGCGTTAATGGGATTATTATGGCAGTGATTATTGTTATGCTTGCACTTTTATGAAAATCGTATTTACCCAATGATGTCAGCAGGGGATGTAAGTGAGGTCACACTTTTTCAGTCACTAGATGTGTGTGTGTGCCACTGGATGTACTGTATGTAGTCCGCTAGACTGCATGGCCAATAAAGAGCCCCCAATGGTCTACTCAATGCCACTGATATGGTTAGGTCAGCAAGGCGGCTCCAACAAAGCAGGCAATAAGGTCGCCACTTCTTCAGTCATTAGATGTGTGCCCAGATACTACCTCTTTAGTCACTGGATGTACTGTTTGTGATCAACCAGACTGCATGGACCTTAAAGAGTTTCCTACTGATATGGCTAGGTCGGCAAGAAGGCTCCAACAAAGCAAGCAAACTTAACAACAGGGTAGAATCAACCTGTAATGGCAGCTGCCGTACACCACCATCGCCTCCCTACTTACCGTTGCAAATCTAGGCGCCCTGTTCAGTGGTGATTCTGATATTTCTACACACTTCCTTAAACACCAGCACGTGTCATTTCCTGGGATTTAAGGTATTCGTCATGTGACCTGGCTGACCAATAGTGGACCTCCTGCAGCTATATAAGGAACCCTGCCCTTTCAGCCTTGCCTCAGTATTAAGGTCTCTATGTTATGCTAATCACTGCCTGCCAGTGCTGTTCCTGTGATATAGACTCCTGCCTGTGTTCTGAGACTGATACCTGTTAACCCTTACCTGCCTGCTGCACTCTCCTGCTACCTGATCTGTATCTACGCTGCCCGCCCTGTCTGGCTGATGACACCTGTGTCCCTGGAGCCTTCCCTGCTGTCCCCTGGACCAGCTGCCTTATGTTCCTACCATCCCTTCAGAGGTAGAGACCTGGTGATCCCCTCAGGAAAGTCTATCCCCACCATCAGGGGTATTGTGAAGAATAAGTGGGTTCACTTAGACAACGCCCTTAGAGGAGGTAGGACACGTGGCACAGTGGGTCCACACCTGCTGCTCCGTGACACAACCTATGATAAGAAAAGTTGCACAATAATATTAAGTATTCTATATTGTGAATCCCCATGTATTTTGCAGTCCATTCTTTTGTTCTACAACTATACCTTGGTATGGACAACTGGCTATGGATCAGCTACAAAAATGATAACTAGCGCTGTCTACAAGTGCTGAGGAGGTCTGGCGCAACAGGAGAAATCGGGGGGCTTGTAGCCGGACTGAAATACCACAAGTTGACAGCTTAAACTTTTCCTGCAGCTCCTACAATCAGCTATGTTGGTGGTCTTCCAAGGCCAGCTGGCACACCACCACCTAGTACTTGCAGTGCTCCACTGTTCACAGCATGTGCGCACTCACCCAGATGGTCACCACCCCAGCGGCCTACTTGACGTCTGACTATTTGTTCTGTCAACGTGATTTTATAAGCCCTGCTAGTCATTAGTAAAATCATTATAAATACAATACAAGTCATCTAACATGAAAAAGGCAATGATTTCCCCCTCCGTCTTCCTCGTTAAATCTCCCTGTTTTCAATTTATTAACCTACAATAGAACAATGACTGCTGGAATCTAAACAAAAACACTTTCGTTTGAACGCTCTTCATATATGACATCACTCGCTCTTATATTCAACGAGTAATCTTCCATCAAAGATCGGAATAGTCACATGAGAACCGCTTCCCGGATGCCAGCTGAGGCCACAACTACCCTCCATGATGGCTCCTTCGGCTTTATTTGGTTAATCAGCGCCTGGCCATGGACCAAGCAACTGAGAGGTAATTATTTGAAGTGAAGCTCCACATTTCTTGAGAAAACAAGAATCCTCTGCAGATAAGTTATAGAAATTGCAAGGATTTTAGCAAACACGACCACAGACTCATAGTTCATGCTGTTGTGTGAATACGGACACATTCATTCTAGTCACTTCCTCCGTGCCAAATACTAAGCGGGTGACTAGGCTTGCTAAAGCTACATGGTCAGTACATGTAATGAAAGGATAATGCTTTGAAAGACAATATTGCTCCCAATATTCTCTTAAGGTACCGATACACGTTGCGATTTTTCGTGCGATTTTAGCTCTTCCGACCGATCCGGTCGGTCGGGTAGGTCGATCGTTCGGGATTCCTAACATGCAAATGCAGTCCGACCGATGCTTTTTTTAGAAAAATTGGCCGAAAAGTCGGTCGGGTCCCGAATAAGGATGCCTGTAATTTTTGGACGGTCGGCCACTCTTAAAAGATTCCCAATCCAACGAGCCGATCGGTTGAATAATCGGCCGAATAATCGGGTGAAAAATCGGGCATCCGACCGACTTTTAAAAATAGCACTAAAGCAAAAATCGGGCATCAAAATCAAATATCGCATTGGTCCCCGAAAAATCGCAACGTGTATGGGTACCTTTAGACAACCTCTGGGGCCATCACAGAGCAGCTGGATTTGTACTGACATTAGATTACACATAGGTGCACTCTATTTAGTCATTAGCACTCATCAGGCAATGTCTATGGGCAACTGACTGCACTCAGACCATAGGGGGCTAAATAATTACGCACACCCCACTTATTGATTTGTAAAGAAATGTTTGGAATTATGTCTGATTTTCCTTCCACTTCACACGTGTCACCACTTTGTATTGGCCTTTCACATGGAATTCACAAAAAATGGATTCATGTTTGTGGCTGGAATGTGACAAAATGTGGAAAAAGTGTTGAATACTTTTGCAAGCCACTGTAAATATTCATAGATTCTCTGATATACAGTATATACTCTGAATATAAGCCAATCCTATAGCTAACAATAGATACAAATAAGATGTATTAAGTGGTATATAATACTTATAATATACAGCCTAGTTGGAATAAAAAAAGTAAAAAAAATGAACAATTGATGTTCATTTCCCAAATTTTCTTCTGGACCAACTTCCTGAAATCTGGCAACTCAAAGCCACCTTGCCCTCACAATATATTTTGAGTGTTTTGTTTGTGGGAGAGGTTTTCCATGAGGCAGTAAAGCTGTCCGCTCTTAGAAAAGGCCTTCAAGTCCTGTTAATTTCGGGGTTGTGTTATAGTGATTGCATCTAAGATCTACCTAAAGTCACTCAATGATATGAGTCCAGGAGATTGCTGCAATGTAAACAAAGGTTTACTCACCTTTATCCAGTGTCAACTGCCCATCTCCAGCATCTTGGGCATCTTCCTCCTCTTCTTGCCATCCAGGGTGACATCACAGCGTAAGGCAGTGGTTTCCAAACTGGGGGGCGCAAAGGTATTCCATGAGGGTGCAAAGGTATTCCAGGGGGGTGCAGGCCCTTATTCTTAACATGTGTTTGAAAAGGGAGGGGGGGTCTTGATAATGTTGCTAAATAGAAAAGGGGGGCCCTGCAGGGAAAGTTTGGGAACCACTGGCGTAAGGGAACAGCAAACAGGGAGGAGCGGGAAATTCACAAAGTACAAGTTCCTATGTACCGCTTTTGGTATAGGGACTGACACTTCCCAGTAGCCCAAGGGAGGTTTATATAGCGCCGACATATAACACAGTGCTTTATAGAATACATAGTTATATGTAACAAACTGTCCCTCCAGTTTCTCTTTGGATTGAGGGAGGAAACCCATACAGGCATGGGTAGAACATTTAAACTCCTTATAGATAATGGCCAACCTGGGACCCTAGCTCTGCATGGGCAGCGTGCCAACCATAACCACTGTGCATCAGCCCCAACATTTAAAAATACATAACCCTTTGATTGGTCATGACCAATCATATATTCAATTTTTTTTTACAAGGGTACATACATTGAGAAGAACAACTGCATATCAAAGTAAACTTAAGCCGGCCATAGACGTCCCGATCTATGGCCGACATTTAGCAGACTCTTCACAGCGTGGTGACGTCACCACGCTGTGATCAGTCTGCTAAAGAACGGACAGGAATCCTGTGTGTTTCACTAACACACAGGACTCCTGTCAGACTGTAGCCAATTAACTCGGAGAGGGAGGAGACTTTCCGTCCAAATTAACAGCCTGCAGCACAGTCGGGCAGAAAAAAAAACAGCAGGACGGATCCGTGTGCGATCCGACCTGCCGGCTTTTTTTCAACGAAACTCAAGGTGGGCTCCCTCATAGTTGCGGCAGACCAACCTTTATGTGCTCGGCGGGAGCGAGCACGCATTTTGGTCTGCTACAACTATGGCCGGGAATCGGCCCGTCTATGGGGGGCTTTAGACATACATGGCTTTTTTATTACATTCAAGCACAATCGATCACGGTGCTCGTGAATGATTGTATCCAGCTTTTGTTCAATCGATCCTGCTCGAATAAAGCTCGACATGTTGGTTAATTACTGTTCGATTGACAAAGATTACCATTACTTTGGATGGAGACCCTCGCCAAAATATTGAACGGGATTGATTGTGCAGAAGTACTGGGCCTCTATTCTCTGTTCAGTCGAGGAAGCTTGAGCGCAACGAGGTGACATCACCACACTGCGCTTGAGCGGGTCATCGATTGCACAGGTATGGACCCAGGTATGGCCAAGTCAAACACACCTTCTTCCAAAGGGTGACACTTTATGTATAATACAAGAGCCCTGAAACACAAAACAGACCACATAGCACTTCCCCATCTCATCTTCATAGGACAGGGGTAGGTATTTTGCAGTTCATAGCAGTACTCACAGAACAATCCCATAAAACAGTGGTTCCCAAACTTTCCTTGAAGGCCCCCCTTTTCTATTTAGGAACATTATCAAGCCCCCCCCCTATCCAAACACAGGTTAATGAGAATGAAGAGCCAGTGCCCCCTTGGAATGCTTCACGACTCCCCCAGTTTGGCAACCACTGCCATAAAACATGCCTACAGAGCACTCACTATCACTTCAGTGCTCAGCTTTGCACTGCTATGGCTAGAATGTACAAAAAAAATGTTCAATAACTTGAGGTTTTCATATATGCATCTCAGGTTGTTTATACAATATTCCCTACAGACATATTCTGTGATAATTCAATCACAAGGTGGCACCTGTTGCAAATATATACCGTAGTTGCAAATATTTGCAAATTTGGTATTTATGCAGTTACAGAGAACAAACCTTGCTTCGAAAATAAGGTATGAGCATGGAACTCATTTCAATAAAAAAAAAATAGCTTAAACAATATCTGGCCCGGCTTATGAAGTCTGTTTTCCCTAGACTTGTAAATCTGGCATTCATTAATAACTACACAACTCTGAGAGCTGCATACGTTTAGTGAGCACAGACAAATAAAGCCAAACAAACATTAAAAGCAGTTGTTTTATTGCCCATAACATATCTTGAGAGGCTGTAGCTAGAGAAGGAGACTCTCTAGGGTCTTCCGTGCCCAGAAGCTACGATCTGTTGCCCATGTGTCCAACCTAGACATCTATAATGATGCCTGTCCTTGCCGTACGCTAGGTCATAGTATTGGCTGTTGTCACGACTAAAGCCTGCCATACACGTGTTGACTTTTGCACGATCAATTTTAAGGTAGCCATAGACGCCTTGATTTGTCTGCGATCAATTCACCATTCGATCATTCCTGGATCGTGGAATTGGTGATCGATCCTTTGCACCACCATGGGAAAAAGATTGTTTGAAGTTTCCCTCCCTGGGACTTTAAATGGAGCATGCGTCACTCTGAAAAAACTTGTCGTTACACAATTTTTTGTCTTTACACAGCATTATTGTAAAACAATAAACTCATTAATTCTTGGTGGTTCACTGTATATTGTGCAACATGTTTCACCCCAACAAAGGGGCTTCCTCAGGCACGTACAGGTATATGATCCACCAGATGGTAATAATTGACTTATCCAGCACACCTTGGACACGCACACCCAAGGAAAGCTCCTAGACCACAGAAAGCCACACCTTAAAGTAGTTTGTGGAGTACATATAAAAAGGGGCTTTCAAAGGTGGATGGAGGGTGCTTGTCCGTGTTGGAGGGGGCACCTTTGGGGATCCGGGATGGAAGGGGGCACTACTGGTGCTGGCGGGTCCACGGTGAGACGCTTGTCATCAGGTAGCTGACTCCCCCGAGATCTGTGCACACCACACCTGTGGCTTCCCCAGCATGTATGTGTCCCACAGGATCCTACGTGGGTGGGGAAAACTCAAACAGCGGGCGGGGTCTGCAGGGCCACCATGGGAATTTGATTTATGGTTAATTTTGACAGGAGCCGATCGCCAAAAAGGCCTATTCCTCATAATCCATCGATCGGAAAGGCTGCAGCATAAGGAGCTATGGGTCAATAGCACAGGAAGTGGTCGGTTTGCTCCACCAACATACTTCTATTGGCAAATGATTGACCAAAAACCCCCACATGTTGGATTAATGTTTGATTCCATTTTTGATCCATTTCTATTTTGTGTGGTTGATCATTCAGGGTGGGCAGCACTCGATTGATCACTGATGAACACGTGCGGAGTGAAAAATCGACCCATCTATGGCTACATACGATCTAAACAAATAATTTGAAATACCCTGAAAAGCCGTCAGATATTTGTACAATCTACTGAAATTTAACCAACATGTCTGATCAATTTTGATCACTTTTGGTTGTTCATACCAAGTCCGCAGGAATAGATTTTTGTATCAACTTAAAAATCAATAGTTTTAAGTCAATTGAATGGAAATATCGAAAAGTGAATGGCCACCTTAAGGGGGCCTTATATAACTCAGTGTTGCCCCAGAGTTACCACCAGAGAAGACATTTAACCTCCCTAGCGCACCGCCCGTATCGAGCGTATACGGGCGATCGAGGCAGTGTACACAGTACACTGTCTGTCATTTCCGGCATCTCGCCAGAGCTCTTCACGCAGCTGCTGTCATTACTGACAACAGCTGCGTGAGAGGGAAAGCCGGCGCTCCTCCATTAACATGGAGGTCTATGGTGCCGGCCCCCCGCCCTCTTCCGCGTCACCGTGATGCGATCGGGGCGGTGCCGCAAACCCGTAAATGCTGCAGCAATGTAGACAACCGCTGCAGTTTCCGGGGAGGCATAGGGTCTCCCCGCCGCCGACTTCCCCTGCGGTTGAGAGGACCCTGTTCGTCTCAACCGCTAGGGAGGTTAAGCTCATTCTTGGAGGAGCAAATTCAATCTCTCACCATAAGAAGCTCCTACTTTGCCATACTTTCCTAAATTCTAATCTAACCCTGACAATGAATCTTTACCCTAAACAGGGGTAGTGTAGTGCCGGGTCTTGCCTGATAGGATACATAGTGATTGGAAGGTATATATCACTGCTATGTAGTGCCGGGTCC
>CM070035.1:13536590-13559185 GCA_036250615.1 Ptychadena robeensis | reverse complement strand
TCACCAAATGACCACCAAAACAGCAGAAATAGACTTCCATGTCTTACAGCTGAGCTCTAAATGGTTTTGTTGTAGCCCTTGTGGACTTGTCTGCAATCACAAGTTAGGTGTAAGACCATGAAGGTAAGCTTCTCCTTAAGATTTCAGGCTTCTTTAGGTTTACCAAGGGTAGAGAAACCTTTGAGCACAGCTACATTTGTCTCCTTCTTTAACTTGACATACCTTAACGATTGTCTGTGTCTATAGACCTCCCTGGAAACCAACATATTAAGAAAGGAGGACAGAAGTGTATATACTGTACATTGTATAAGCTACATCTAAAATGTTATAAAAAAGAACCATTCTAGCCCAAGCTGTCACTCCATTAACGCAGTGTGATTCTTTCCCGCTGTACAACAAAAGGTCACTTGAGCACAGTCCCTGCCCGGAATGCATCGCCTAGAATATAAACTAACATCACCCGCTCTCGGGGCTTTGAGTATCTCAATGACAGATAATATATTTTCTCTAACTGTGTTTATTCATCTGTGCAACATCTCCACATCACTTTATAAAAATTGAATAATACTTAATGTAAACAGAACTAATATGTTTAACACTGAGTGTGTTATTTTATTTTACGTCTACTGTTAACGTGTTTTAAATTACCTAAAGCAACCTTTCTGTTCCCGGCGCATAATACTTCATAAATCTCCCGGCCTTTCAGGATTGGAGAGTAATAGCGACGAAAATGCAACAAGTCATATACAAAATACAAACAGAACAAAATAAAACATTGTCCCAGTGCAATTGGCCTCTCCAGTTCTGGCAGAGGTCGCGGAATGCCTTCTTTTGAACATAGTTTGGATCTGACAGCGAAACGCATGCAGACACTAATAAATGAGATAAGAGGCTGTTTAGCCAAAGGGGATCTTCTTTTCTGTATTATATTATGTTCCAAAAAACCTCTGAAATTCCCGCTGGCTAACACGTTGTCCTTCCTTGTACTATTTTCATCGCACACAGACATACAACTTGCAGAATCCAACTGGCTGGGAAACAAAGGGAACAAAATGCAAACCCACTCTGAGCGTAAACAAGGGTGGTAATAAAATCCAATATTTGGCTGAACATGGTCTGTTTAGGTTCATCCTTAGAAGCAATAACAGCACTTGCTTTTTATGGGGAGTTATCGTTATCACTCTTGTAAACTTTTCAGCTGTTGGAAATTTCTGTAAGACCCGGCAGAAGACAGAAGATAGGTGTTAAAACAACTCTATAGCTGCATATAAAAATAACACACAAGAGTAGTCTGTGAAAGAACCAACATTTTCATAAGCCTCAGAATGTATTAAGAAAACTTTGGCACACATTTACACATTAAGGCCCATCGGGAGTGCTAGGTGTCTACCAGAGGACCAGCTGTGCAACTGGAAATGTGTTGGCTCCCAAAGATTCTTCAGCTTGCTTCCCTCAATGGATTAATGTTCTGAGTCTCAGGTAGGAGGGTCATTAAAGTTAGAGTTTTGATTTCAGATATTCCAAAAGTATCTAGCTCTCTATTCCCTGTATCTGTATCCCAGAAATTGAATATATATCAAAAAGAAACCAACAGAGGGGGTGCCTTCAAAGTCCCCTCTTGGAGCTCCTCGTCTTCACAATGGTAGGTGAGAGGGACTACTCAACTGATTAACCCTAGGATACTGTGTTTGGTTGGACTGATCTGTGTATGACTCCTGCTTGCCTCTGGACTACTCCTCTGATTAACCCTTGGATACTGTGTTTGGTTGGACTGATTCTGTGTATGACCCCTGCTGCGATCCTGGACTTTTGCATCTACCCTTTTTCCTGTACTCACTCCCTAGGAGGCCCTTGGAGGGTTTTACCGGTCTTCAGCTCTCAGATGGGATACCTTGTGCGTCAAGTCCTGGGGGCAACCGACGTCGGGTAGGCATATAGTGCCTCCCGTTCAAGTGGTGGCTTGTCTATAGGTGAAGACCGCAGCAGAGATTGGGGTATCTGACCTGACCAATAGATTGGTGATCCCTCGGAGACCCCCACACTTATGTTCAGTTTTCAGATACTTCTCTTGTGTTTAATTGTGAAGCAAGTTAGATGGTTGGAGGATAAAGATTCTGCAGCCATCAGAGGAAGTTCCAAGTCATGATCAGCAGATCTTATGAAGATGTTCTTGTTTGGTTCACTAAGTAGGTTCTAAAAAAAAACAGCAACAGATCCTGGGGCTACAGAAAGAGAAGTCTTTGGCCTTTAAGAGGCTCAGGTAGGAGGGTCATGAAAATTGTAGTTGAGTTTTCAGAGAGTTCTCTTGTGTTTAATTTATATATGTGACACCACAGTTGTTTTAACGCCTTTCGTGTGTCTTCTGCTGGGTCAGGATTTACAACAATTTGGCTGGGTCTTGAGGATGAAGAATCTACAGCCATCATATAAAGTTCCAAGTCATGGTCAGTGGATCTACTGCAAATGTTCTGGTTTGGTCCGCTTGTTTCCCCGAAAAAAAGACAGCGTTTTTTATAATTTTTTGCTCCCAAAGATGCCCTACATCTTATTTTCAGGGGATGTCTACTTTTCCATGAAGAAGAATATGGCCCTGTGGTATCAGGGTGCGGTGATCCCTTAAAATGACACAGGGGGATCAGAAGGGGGAATCAAAATGGCACAGGAGACTCAGAGGGGGGATAACCATTTAAGTGACCCCTTCTGATCCTCCTGTGTCATTTTGATTAATCCCCCTGTCCAGAGTTACAGTACCGTATCTTTGGGGTGCCTTATTTTTGGGGGGATGCCTTATATTTCAGCCTGAGGCAAAAATGTAAGGGTGCCTTATTTTCGGACAATGCCTTATTTTCAGGGGAAACAGGATAGGCCACAGGAGAAACATCAACGGTTTCTGGGGCTACAGAGAGAAAAGTATTTGCTCCTGAAGAGATAAACTTTCTTTGGCTCAGGTAGGAGGGTCATAAAAAGTTTAGATTTGAGAGATGTTAATTTTTTTGTGGCAATAGAGTTGTTTCTAGTGTCTTCTGTTGGGTCATAGGGAAATGTTCAACTAGTTGGCTGGGGTGGAGGCTGAAGATTCTGCAGCCATCATAGAAATGCAACAGAATAAAGTTACGGTCAGCAGGTCTGTTGCAGATGTTCTGCTTTGGTCCACTAAGTAGGTCACATAAGGAACAGCAACAGGTCCTGGGGCTACAGAGAGAGAAGTCTTTGCTCCTCTCACAAGACAAATGTATTTGTTCATCTATGACCAGGTTACACTAATAGAAGGCTTTTCAAAATGCTTAGTCTTAAGTGAAGAACTCAAGCACGAAAGGGAGGTTGTACAATACAAAATCCAGTGTCCAGGCATGAAGAGCAACACCAAACCTGAGCAAGAAGGCAGATTGACTGCACAGTATGTAGATTAGAATTGATGAATGTGATATTTTGTCTGCCCTGGTGTCTTCTTTTCTCATCACAAATGAGCTAATAAATGTAAAATTTTCTTTCCATCACACTATTGTTAACATTTTTCTTCCAATTTGCAGGGAGTGAGGGGAGCCAGAGCGTCTTGACACCAAGGTGACAAAGGGCCAAATTAAAAGCCTAAAGGTTCGGTTTTGGCCCCTGGGCCTTAGTTTGCCCATGTCTGGTCTAGCAAGTAATGTTTCTGGAACCGATACCATATAACTGCATTTCCTCACAATTCAGAAGGATTTCAGAGAATGCAAATTTGTTGTAATAAGTGAATCACAAAACACGAGGAAGCGTTGTTACCATATTACAGGATGTATGCCGAGAAGATTTCTGGAGGAATATTTAAACCAGTGGCTCCCAAACTGGCGGGGCGTGAAGGTATTCCAGGGGGGCGCTGGCCCTCATTCTTAACCTGTGTTTGAATAGGGAGGAATGGCTCAATAATGTTCCTAAATAGAAAAGAGGGGCCCTGCAGGGAAAGTTTGGGAACCACTGATATAAACATTATAAAATAAAAAATAGAACATAAAACCACTGTGCTTATGATTTTGCATTTCTCCTTTATATCGCAATGTTATGTTAAGATGAATAAATGCTGCATTGGCTCATCACCAGATTCTCCAGTATTACCAAAGAAAGTGAAAAAAAAACTGAATTCCAATGTGTAACACTGCGCGTATATACGCAGAGTCTTTGTCAGAGGGTCACAGTACGAACAAGTTCATTAACTTGTAACAAGAGATCGATTTTCCATTTGTAGCGCATGAACCTGTCCTCCTGACAACGTTTCCTCGGGATTCCAAGAACAACATATCAGCTGCGATGTTTTTGGGAGGGTGCCACACCTGTGGACGTGTTATACTGTATTTCATACTGTTTTTCATTTCACTCCAACATTCTATACAAGTTATTATTTACCGCTGGTGACATGTGACATGAAACGCCTCGACTCCTGCAATCCTATGTCATCCTCTCTGTCTTCCACTAACTAGACCAGTGGTGGGCAACTGAGTTGATATGGAGGGCCACAAGTGTCGCCCTCGGCATCACTAAAGTGCCGCACATAACATCGATCTAAACCCTCCCCCCGTCCTGGATCTGGTGGACCAGATCCCGACAGGCAGTCAAAATCTGACAACACCCACCCCCCCTCCTGCCCCTGGGTGCAGCGTTCATATGTAGACCTGGTTTCCCTGATCACCATTGACAATTTTACTGATGTAGGACCTGCAAAGTTGATTAAGAAAGCTGGGTCAGCGTGTGACCACTTCAGGTGAGTTGCTATGCTCCATTCAAACTGTCACCTCTTCAGTCTATCATGAATAATGCTGCTAGACTCATTTATTACTCCCACATACAGGGATATCAGTTGAGGGGAGGTGGGTGCACTGACCTAGAAGGTCCCCCCCTTCCCAGAGAGAGATCCCTCCAGGGGGGTTAGGGAGCAGGGGACCCGTCAAGATCAGCCTCCCCTGTGTCACTGCTCATATCCTCCCAGCACATAGAGATCAGCCTCCCCTGTGTCACTGCTCATATCCTCCCGGCACATGGAGATCAGCCTCACAATAATTTTAATAGGAGGATCCTGGAGGTAGTATAGACTCTGCAAATTCAGTTCGCAGACATCCAATGTGTGTGTCCTCTGCAGTTTTTTCCTGAGGCTTTTTAATAGTGTCCATATCGATATCCGAATTATATCGTATCGACCAAAATTAAGAAATATATTGTGATATAAATTCTTGCCATATCGTCCAGCCCTACCTGCTCGGCGGATGCTGTGTCTTCACGGTGCCGAGCCATTCCACCGATGCAAGGCTGAACGTAGTCGAGTACATTGAGCCTCTGCATCGGCAGATGTGTAAACACAGCATCCGCCAAGCAGGCAAAGTCTATGTGCTACGTCAAGATCCCCGCCGGAGAGGGTCCCGACATAGGTGAAAACCCACAACCATTTGGAAATCTGAATTACTGAAGAAGTCTTCATCAGACTGAAAATGTTAATATTTCTACAAATGTGAAGGTCATTTAACTGGCAAGCCATGAAAAAAAAAAACAGCTTTATTTAGTGGGCGGAGACATGCAAATTACCATTATATATCCCTAAAGATCCACACCTGTACAGACGTAATGGCACCCTTCCTAACCAAGGCGCTTCTGGGTTTATTCGGAATTAACTGTAAAAAGCTCTTCAAGACAAACTCCTTTCCTTGCTCGGCTTCCCCGGTGAATATCAGAACAGCTGCACCTTGTAAAAATATTCATCTAAAACTCCTGAGCATCGCGAGCTTCAGCATTCCAGCAAAATTCATAACATGCAGACCTCCGACATTGAGAATTGCAGGTGAGAATTAACACCTATGAATATCATTTCGTGAAAAGCACATGGCCCAGGGGCGCATAGATCCTCGCATACAGGAAAAAGGTGTTATTTACACTGTGCAATGCTCATGTGCGCTCCACAGCAGGTTCTGTCTCTTCATAGCAGCAATATAAATATTAATGTTAAATATGATTTGGTAATGCCTACTGGTCAAAGCTAAGTCTAGTGCAGTGGTGGGCAACTGGGTTGAAATGGAGGGCCACAAGTGCAGCCCTCAGCATCACATTTTCAATCTATACTGACTAGTATAAGCATTTCTTAATGAAAAAATTATGGCAGGCAGAGCTAGAAGACATTATTTTTACTTTTAAATAACAAAACTTCAAGCATTAGGGAACACAGTAGTATGATAATGTACATTTTGTGTGATATATATCCAGGGGTGCACATAGGTGGTACTCTGGTACTCAAAAGGGGCCAAAAACTAGCTCTGCGTACCAGCATTATTGTTACACAGCTCATATGTGTACTAACAACTTGGAGGCGCTCCGTGTCTGGGCGGCCGCAGCTAAATGTTACATGTATACAATTTATGTCACTTTCATAACCGCAGGGAAACATGAATAACTATGAAAGGTTGCAGTTAGGGGGGGTGACATTGGGAATGTGAATTACTAATTTAAAAAAAAGGACTGGATAAAAGTCAGAGTGGGCATATGTAAGGGTAAAATCTGACAAGAGAAAAGCACTGTGTGAGTTGGAATATGACTATGAAAGGTTGACATTTGGACTGCAGGTAGTCTCAGGGGTTAGTTACTAAGCCAGAAAATGTCAGGGTTGTACTACTGAGGTATGAGAACAGGGAGGTCAATCTGCAGCAGAATCTACCATGCAGGAGACAGTGAGAAAGACCACCCTACATATGGGGTGAGCACCAAACACCACCTCCATGGTGCTCATCTGAGGAGCTCACTAAAGCCTTTGATGATATTTATGGGGCACATATAATCTTTGATTCAAAGGTTGTGTGTCCCTATTCTGAAGTTATGTGCTGCAATATATATTATACAATCATCCTCATTTGTTGGGATAATGGGAGCATAGGCACTCACCTGTCTGCCAATCCCCCTCCTACATGTCTTTGCGCGGGATCTCTGGGTCACTGACCCTAACCGAGTCACTCACCTCTCCTCCTCTTCCTGCTCTAAGAAGGTCCCAGGCCAGGACATGTTAGTGGGGGATCAGTGAGCAGGTGAGCTCCTATGCTCTATGGTTAGGTTTGGAAGGCTGGAAGTGGAGTACAGAGGGGGGCAGCTGAAGAATGGCCAAAGGGCACCTAGGGTCTAGTGCAGGGGTGGGCAAGCTATTTGACTCATGGGCCCCTATGGGTTCCTAAATTTGACATGGAGCCGGACCCAGAGCCTGTATTGGCTGCACAATGTAGGTGTCCTATTTCCTTGCATCATTGATGATGTGAGGTGGGGACATTGTCATCTTTAATTTGAGGTACTGCTTTGCTTAAAAAATAACCATACTGTCTAGGAGGAAAAATAAATAACGCTACCTGCCATATTTCAGACAAAAGGGACCCAAAGAGACTTTCCACCAAGGTGTCAACGAGATGGATTAAAAAGCCAAACTGGCCGGATCCGGCCCCAGGGCCTTAGTTTGCCCATGTCTGGTCTAGTGTCTTGTGATTGGTTCGACTTTCAAACTCAATGGAATACAAATGGTAAGTTTTAAAAAAAGACCAAAGCTAAGAACTTCTGAAGGTCAATCCTCAACCTCGGCCAGTGAGACAACACTCATAGAAGTAATTCATTGGGAAAATTGGTACTTGTACATGCGCATATTGTGTGGGCAATTCATGGTACTTTCCTCAGAATCTCAAATGTTTGAGATTATGAAGATATAGCGCTATATTTGAGATCTTCCCCAATTCTCAAAGTGCTGATATTCACAATAATTTTTTTTCAATTTGAATATTCACAACCAACACTACTGAGGTATCATAGAGTTTGCCAAAGTATCAAATGTTCACTAAGTCAATGCAATCTTATTTGAAGCTTTAACATGTTTATTGAATTTCAAAGGTCGTTTGCAGCCTTTGTTAAAATAATAATTGCACTTGCTGTGACCACGTTCTGTGCCTTTCTCCACGTCATGATTCTGCCCTGTTACCTGCTTGTCTCACTGGCAACACACCACATGCAGCATGGACCATTAATGGCTTCACCCTGAACTCTTCTATTAAAAATGTAATGCAGCCATTGTTGTAGTGTAGGCATGAAGACAGGAAGGAGATGCACAACGGATACAGGAGATCAGCATAAGTGAGATAAAACAAGGATGGAAAAAGTAATTGCTTCAGATGTCCATCTACTAAACCCCAGGTGTCCAACCTGTGGCCCTTGGGGCATTCTTCGATGCCCCCCCTGGGTCCTGCACTTGTGGCCTACAAAACTGTTAATGCAACTCACTTGTCCACCGATCCTCCTCTGACAGGTGCTTGCCCGGGATCTTCTTAGAGCAGGAAGAGGAGAAGAAGTGACAAACTTAAGTCATAGGCGTATGTAAAAGCCAATCAGCGACCCAGATGGTACCTGAGCAAGTCCCTCACCTCTCCTCCTCTAGTGTTGGCGGGGGATCAGCAGACAGGTGAGTGCCTATGCTCCTACTATACCACCAGTGAATGGGGGTGATTGTATATTATATATATAGCGGCACATAACCTGAGAATAGGGGGACATAACCTTTAAATCAAAGGTTATGTGTCCCATGGATATCATCAGAGGCTTTGATGATATCTATGAGGCACATAACCTCTGACCATGTACAAAATGCTTGATGTATCCTTTAAAACAAGTTTTTTTTAAAATAATGTCTTCTAGCTATGCATGCTGTAATTGCTTCATTAAAAAAATGCTTATACAAGTCAGTATAGATTGAAAATTTTATGTGCGGCCCTTTTAGTGATGCCGAGGGCCGCACATGTGGCCCTTCATATCAGCTCAGTTGGCCACCACTGTACTAGACCAACACATTTTGGGAAGGTGTACCCAGCAATGCTCACAGTGACAGTTTGCCGCACTATAGAGAACAGCTGTTCAGAAGACAAAAGGTGTGCAGGAATTTCCCATCATTAGTGAGTTGCTGGAAGGGACAGCCAGGTATTGTCAGGTCAAGAAAGGTCAGATGTAAGAGCTGACACTGCACCACGGTCAGGTTAATATGAGGAGTGAGGTCTGCTAATATCACACATGGTGTCACCGTGATTGCTTGAGGCCAATGTTACTCTGTGCGGGACGAACCTTCCCACAAGTGAATGGGGTCATACAAAGCTGAAGACCCAGGGTCTGATATCAGCCTGATGGCCAATGACATCGCTGGCGGCTTCCATGTCATCGACCACTATAACACCTTTTAATTTAACATTCCACAGCATTGTACAACAATAGTCCCTGAGAGCCACGCACCGTGTCCTGTTTTATCGGAAACAACAAAAGGAACTTAAGGCAAGCAGATGAATGTTTTTGAATAGTATCGAAAAACTGAAAAGATCTTGAAACACATATTTTATCTTCTGGTGAAGCCCAGGAGAGATTCTCTTCGAAAACTTCTTGTATAGATGTTCATGATGGTGGATGAAATTGGCACTTTGTCAGTGTCTTGACAAACCAGACCACAGCCAGCTCTGGATCATCCAGTTTGTCACTGCATTAAGATTGCCTGCAAGTTATAACAACCAACCAGTTTGGTTAAGTGGAAGTAAACCATCTGAGTCACGTTTTGGGCGCACTCATGATTGGCTCCAATGGCAATTTAATGGGTTAGTCAAATGTTAGATCTCTACAATAGGTTGGATGTTTCAGCAGTATAAGGGTTGTTTTAAGTAGGTAGCTCTCTAGTGTACATACTCTTTGGATATGTCCTTAGGCTGAGTCTACACTGTACAGCCCCAGAAACCACGGAAGGTCTTATGGATATGGGTTATGTGACGTTGCCATGGCACCGCCTGTGCAATGCCCATTATTTGGGCACTGTTTATGAGCATTTAGAACAAAGTATTCAGCATGTTGGCAATACATTCCATTAACGGCAATGCTTTCCATTAGCAAACCGCATCTGATGTGTTTCATCCAATTACATTCTCTTGGCGTGGTACTTTGTATTAAAGAAAAATTCTGTAAACTTTGTGTATTGATTGTCATGTCATGTCTGCACTTTGGGTATCCAAGCCTCCATCTTGGTAGAGACAGGATGTTGCTTCCTCATCTCAGAACCTCCAGCAAGAAGAGTGAGAAGAAGAGTAGAGCTGGGAACACACAGGTATATATGGGCCAGATCGATGGCCGCTTCGAGCGCAGGGCGCGCTCGTGGCCATCTATCTGGCCCATATCATATGTGGCCATCCCTGTTTTTGAGCAGGATCAATCAATCCCGTCGAAAACAGGGATATCAGACATGACTGTAAACCACGATCAATGTTCGTTGCTTAGCATGGAGACCGCGGGGTCTACATGCAGTGCTGTGCCCCCAGCTCCTCCAATATCGGACGATGACATCACCACGCTGCTGCAAGGAACCTAGAACAGCTTCAATATTGTGTGTTCCCAGCCTAATGGAATCGCTCAATCTATCTTCAGATTTATGATAAGTAGTAAGAGAGCAGAGCAGAGACGACAGAAGACAGCTAATAAATCGCTACAAGGCTCTGGGCTCATGCCTTGGCACCCTTACAAATCAAAGCAGGGTGAACACATGTAGATATGGGCCAGATCGATGCCCGATTTGAGCACCGTGCATGCTCACGGCCATCTATCTGGCCCGTACCATATGCAGCCATCCCTGTTTGGGAACTGCTTATTTTTAGGAGGAACGTCAAATGAAAGTTAGAATATAAGGAAAGTGCTTATTCTTAACATACATTTGTAAATATTTCATCATATAAACCTCAGATACACTCTTATTTAATCCAATGTGGATCCTATTCATTAAGTTACAAAAAGTCCCCACACGCGTATCGAGTGGGGACTGACAGATCAGCAATGGAGTGCAATGTGATGACGTCATCACACTGCTCTCCATCGCTCACAGTATTGGCGGGCACCCTTTGTGTGTCGGCCGTTAGTTTCAATAGAGACGCTGGTCTCCATTGAAACTAACGGCATCGGCTAGAGATTTACGGACATGTCCGTTCTCTGGCCGACCAAGCTTTGGGGCAACAGGGATCTTACGCCCCATGTGAGCAGATGCGATTTTTCTGCTCGTTGCATGTCTTGCATAAAGTATTGATAAAAATTAAATTGGATTTGAATACAGTAGGGAAGAGTTTCCCATCAGAAAGGTCCATTATTGTAGGCTGCTGCCACTAGGACTGGGGTTAATCCAACATTTTCAGTTGCCACCAGGACAGGGAGTCACACCCTCCTGAGACACTCCCCCCCCCCCCCCCCCCCCCCCCCCCCCACCTATTGTATACTCTGATCCCTAACAATTAAATTGTAAGCCTGTCCGGGCAGGGTCCTCCACACCTCCTGTGTCATAACCTGCACCTGTGTTGTATCTCCACTCTAATGTATTGTACAACACTGAGTAATATGTTGGTGCTATATACATAAATTATAATAATAATAATTTCTACTGACTTCCTCCATATACGTCAAAGCATACGTACTCTTTCTCCTTAATACATATTGAGGGTGCTGCCCAAAACCAGGCCAACACTTCTAGAATAAGGATAGCCCTGTCCTAGGTCCAGTCCACCTATCCCTCTTGTCAAACTCCCAGACATTATCCTGAGGTATCTGGACTCCATCACAAAATGGTGTCTACCCACACATACGCCAACGCCAGCCAACAACCTTCCTTAGGACTTCCCCAAAAAATTACTTCTTTGTTTCCAAAAAATAATGATGACGTCTGTCCATATTTTTCTTCTTAGTCGCGTCACTGAGTGCTGCAGCGATGACATACGCTTTCCTACAAACGTTATCGTTCATTGCCTATAGTCCGACGTGTCATACCCAATGCGTACAACAAAGAATATCACCGCGTTCTCAGGTAAACATGTGCGACATCGGGATCGGTGCCCTGACCCTGGTTTTGGAAACCCGTGAAGGAATGTTTATAAAAAATGAGGAAAATGTCACCGCTTCAGTTTCAAATAACCAGACTGTATAGCAATTACGGAAGAACATGAGGTCTAGTGTATACATTCACCGGTGGAGCCATCTTTGTTGCTTGGTTGCAGAATTTGTGTACAGCAAAACATAACGAAGAGAACCGATTTTTACAGCTAACACCCCTACGCCCTACCCCCGTACAATGGGTAGAACGGTATCTTTATGGAGCTAATCCCTGTTTTATTATAAGGAAAACTAGAATATGTTGAGAAATCCCTTTTAGGCCATGCGTCCACGTACGTCTAGCGCAGGGAAAAAAAGACGTGCGCTGGAACATTTGGCGGCGGAGTTTCTGTGACTTGCGGGCAGATTGCATCTGCTGGAGCACGCACTATTGAATAAGCGTACCAAAGACGCAGGAAAACTTTCTCGCGTCTTGGAGACAGTATACTGTGCCTGTCTGTGTTGGCTGATTCAACATACAGATTATCCCTACTATCAGCATGCAGCATGAAGGTGAGCAGTGCTGGGGAATCTTCTCCACAGCTAGTGGAATGACCAGGACATCAGGGGTTGGGGGAAATGTGGCTGGACAGCTGGGAGGACTACAAGACCCACCATGCCTAGAGGCAGTCTAATGGCTAATACGTGACAATAATATTACAAAAGTATGTTTAAAGAAGGTGATCTGTGCCATGCTAAATTTTTTTAATGTAAATGGTACACACACACACACATACATTTTCACCTCACCGAAGCTGACCCTCACTGCAAAAAGTTTGAAAACCCTGCTATAAGGGTTTAATCCCATAAAGGGTTTAACCGCACCTAGCGTTTAAAATAAACCAAGTTCATTCAGAGTTTGTTCACAAAACAAACTCTGCCCAAGGTGAGATCATATATACTTACCTATGCTCCTGAAAGCAACATTGATTCTCCATCCCGCAGCTCCCTTCGATTCATTTCAGGTGTTATCTTTGGTGACACCGAAGGGACATGGAGCGCCATAGACCTTCATGTTAAAGGAGAGGCGTCAGTTTCCCATCAATGACGCCGGCAATGTGTAGAGGAGGAGGACGGGAAAAACAGATAGAGTACTCTGTTGTGTTCGCCCGCACCGCACCATTTTCAACAGGATGAGCTCTAGGGAGGTTAATCCATACATTTCCTTTAAGGCTATGTTCCCACTTAAGCGATCAGCAGCTGCAATGGGGCACGATTGACCAGCCGATTTGAATGTCTGATTTAAAAAAAATAAAAAAATCACCTATTAAATATTAATAAAAAATCGCCACTGAAAAATCACATCCGCCCCTGACGCACGATCTAAACGCGGGGAACGCGGCCTTTAGTTGAAGTGGGGACAAGCACATTCAACTAAAAAGCCTAAGAGGGAACATAGCCTAAGTTGTCACCAGTACCTAAGTCCCAGTTGATATAGAATATTTCTTGTTCCGGTGATCAATGTAAAATTTTGAAATCTTCCTCACTTTCTGTTTACAAGATCAAGGTCCTAAGGTCTGCAGGTCAAGAGAGGTCAAGAGAGGTCAAGAGAGTGAACCTACCCAACTTGACAATGTTTTTAACCACTCCAAGGTTTTAAGTGTAGAAACAATATGCTATTTCTTCTAACATTCTGTTCAATCCTTTGAAAGATGCAGTTTTCGTTTCACGAATTCCTGGTAACCCTGCCAAAAAGGTCATTGCTCAGGCACCTCTTGGTATGGGGTGACAACATTTTTCCAACTGTCACACAAACCCCTGGCAGACACCACAAGCAGCTGTGCTGAACATTTCAGGTGTGGTCAAGTATTGTCGCTATCAGTAAAGCAGATCAGCAATCTGTAGGAGACCGGCAACACCGAGAACAGTATTTTATGGAAAAAACACAGAATTTGTACAAAGTCGTTAAAAAAAGGGTCAGACGAAGGGGCTTGTCATGAGATTTGTGACATCAATAGTGATAAACGAACATCAGCTGCAGCTGTTCGCGGACAGGCGAATCGAACTTCTGCGAATACCCACCGTTCGCGGCAAACCTCCATTGACTTTAATGGAGGGCGAACTTCTCAAACCTTCAGGTCATATTTGTAGCCACAATACCAATAAAACAAAGTTAAAAGGGTGCGACCACCTGTGTCATGCCAGAGGGGGATCAATGGCTAAACTGCCGTTTTTTTTTCAGAAATCACATCTAGATTAAAGATTTTGCTAAAAGTTAGCTGGAGTGGGCTGCCAGCCTGACAGCACCTTCTGCAGCGCATCACATTTAGTCAGATGTCTCTGCAATCCATAATACAGCATACCCCACTCCCAGAGAAGGACTTTTGTGGTGCAGTAATGATGAACTACATGTAACAGAATACCTTAGCTATAATAGCAAAGTAGCTCAGCCACCCCTCAATCTGCAGCAGCTCTCCCAATCTATCTAGTACTGGACACACAGGATAAATGCAAAATGGCTGCCAGGCTGCTTCTTTTATAAGGGGGGGGGGGGTGTCCTCCAGGAGCGTAAAATGTGTTATTGGCTGTACTGTCCCATCTGACTCCTGACACTTTGTCTCCATGTTTAGGTATAGGGGGCAGATCAAACACCCATAATATTCGCCAGCATTGCGAACTGCAAACATGCTATGTTTGCTGCAAACTGTCCGCCAGGCGAACTTTTTGGTGCTCGCTAGACATCAATCATGGGATTCTCTCTGGCTTCACCAGCCATACTATTTATGGGCTGTGGTGTCCTTAGTACTACATAACTGAGACCACTTTACAAAACCACTGTTTTGTATTATAAAAAAAAGCCCCAATGTCATCAACCGCTGGTTTATATTTACTTTAAAAAGATTAGAATGTCCCCGTAACTATCCAGAAGTTAAAGCGGACCTACCACCAGGAATCTATGTTTTCATGAATGGCACTAGAAGTGCCAATAATAGGGAGGAATGCAGTGAAAAACCCCAAAAACGTACCTGTAATGAGCAATTTAGGAATATAATCAGGCATTCCTGTTCACTTCCTGGTTCATGGTGTCAGCAGAAGCCAGCAGCACATCACAACAACACGTGATTTTTCAGTGAGCTGCTTTGCCATAGAAGATTACTGAACGCTCCCAGTGGCCACCCGCGATATTGCACCACCATGTGTTGGATTTACACTGAAAAATCACGTGTTGTTGTGACGTGCTGCCGGGTTTTCCTGAGCCCATTAACCAGGAAGTGAACAGGAATGCCGGATTATATTACTAAATTGCTCATTACAGGTACGTTTTTGGGTTTTTTCACTGCATTCCTCCCTATTATTGGCACTTCTAGTGCCATTCATGAAAACATAGATTCCTGGTGGTAGGTCCGCTTTTATCTGCAGGTGAGGTCACCAGCACAATGCTCCCGGAGAAGCGAACCGGCGGCAGGCTTTGATGTACGATTTTCCCCATAATGGCATCATTTGTGTTTAGCTTTTAGCAAATTAAAGCTGAAGTGTATATTATGACTGAGGTTACTTGTGGAACTGTATGTAATTCCTTCCAAATCAGCATAGGCAGATTAGGATTTAAAACACGGCTTGCAGCAAGAAACATTGACTTGCCCTTAAGCCATCGTCGGAAAATGGTCAGGGCTCGTCAAGTAAAACACAAGGTCAGTGTGCTCCGGCAGGGAACGATGTTCATCTGTGTAGACGGAAGCCCACCTAATGAAGTTTTAACTTTAAGTTTCCTATTTTTCATTATATAAATCACTAAGCAGACTCTTCTCAATGTAGTTAGATGTTGGCCATACATAATAATTGTTAATTTTTTCTTCGGAGCGCCCTTGGTGTGTGTCAAGCACAAACGTATCGTGATCCTTTAACACCGGTGAGTTTGCCCCGCTCCTAAAGGAGCAAAAGTTCCCCTAAAAGGGGTTCGTAACTTGGTCTAGTTAGCCGTATCACCTTTACCCGAATTCCCGTTCCCCAGGTCTACCGAGTACTAGGAATGGATGGGGTCTTCCAAAGAGGTCCCCTTGTTGGAGGGAGTGCCAGGCCAGGGCCATAGGCAGTTCCTCCCCCACCACTTTCTGAAGTTAAGACTGTGAAGGCAAAACACCCATACTAGTGAACAAAGTGTGAAAAGGGTGTAAGGGGGCAGACAAAACGTCTACATAAAAAAAATAATAAGTGCTCAGTAAAGAATAACTGGGCATGCCTGCTGGCCGGCTATAAAAATTCCCCTGGGGGCAGGTGCCCATAAAAGCTTAGTGCTACGGTGCCGAAACTTTAAGTGCATTTCTAGTGAGTGGAGCTCCCCAAGAACCTATTTCTGCCACACATAGGGGTAAAGACACAGAAGCAGTCTCCTCCTCAGTGATACACCATAGGCAGTGCCGGTAGCGACACAAGTTCAAAGTTTAGGGTATGCATGAAGGTCCTGAGAGGTAAACCCCCCTGAACGGCCATCCAAGCCAAGTCTGCAATGAAAGGTTCTGCCAGACATACTGGCAGGTGGCAGAGGGTAGGTCTGAGACATACTCTATATAGTCCATAGAGAGGATCAGTTTGTAAATAGTCTTGGGTTTCTCCATTTCCGGCTATATTCCAGTAAGTAAAACCAAGGGGTGTCCCAGTTGTAGGGGATGGAAGATTCCCAGGTGTCCCATCTCAGGGACCGCCACAAAGGCAGTAAATGTTGGCCACACATTTTTTTTATTGAGCCTCGGCGTGTGCAAGCATATATAATGAAAACTTGTGACATCCAGACCAAAAAAAAGTGAATAGTAGTAAACACACAACACTCCAATCCGCATGGGTGTGGCATGGTGTCCCGCCCCTAAAGGGGCACATAGCACCTATTTGGTACCTTTTTAAAAACTGAAAAAAGATCCGAAACAGCATCCTTTTTATTTTTTAGAGGAACGACCATGAAGGTTATGGTGAGAAGGGATTAAAGGAATCGAAAAGCTCTAAACTGAAGCAGTATATTGCAGTCAAGCCTTTTTAAAACAGAAGGTATTTACAAGATCCAATCCATCACAAATCCCAAAAGTTAAGGGAAAAATCCTCACTTCAGGACAGTGGGCGGAGCCATGTAAATTATTCCTTTACACCCCATCAGCCAAATGCCCATCCAGACCCGCTGGTGTACAGTGCAAATATAGTCTTATGGTACAGCGCCATTTATTCCAAACTGCATATAGATGATTCAGGCTCATTGGCCATCATCAATATAGTGCTCTATGGTGTGGGGCTTGGGAGCCAAACATAAAGGAACAACCAAGAAGGTCATGGTGATTAAAGGAATTAACTTTTTTTTACAATCTCTCACAACACAACACAGCTGCCAGCTGGGGAGAAAGAAAGCCAGAACACAGAGAGAGGTGCTGGCCCCGCCCCCTTCACACTGACAGCGGTGTCCAGGCTGTGCAGGAGGCAGAAGCCACAACACATCCAATACTTTGCATGGAGATTCTTGTTTCCATTCAAAGTAATGGAGATTAAACAGGGTTTTCCAACATGTGCGAACCCCGTTCAATGGAGTTTCCAAGAGAGGGATCTATTGATACAATCCCTCTCCAAGAGAGGGATCTATAGAGTACAATCAAGCACTGTGACCACGCACGTTGCTCGATTGTACTCGAGTCTATTTATAGATCTACCCCTGAATTGAGCTCATTTCGCACTGCATTGCCTGTAAAAGTAATAATTTTTTATATTTCCGACATACAGAGCCCCAAAGATTTGGATAGTAGGCCTTACATTTCCAGGGAAGCTGTTTTGAAGTGGAAGTGCAGCAGTATCTCCTTCGGGGGTACAACCCTTTCATGACCAGGGATCGCTGATATATACTGTAGATCAGTGGTGGGCAACTGAGCTGATATGGAGGGCCACAAGTGTGATATAGCCAATGCAGAGTGTGTGTGGGGAAAGCTGCACCCTCTAGCAGCTTCCTTACACACACAGCGGAGAGGAGACAGGGAGACCAGATTGCAGATTCCCCCAACAGCCCCCCCCCCCCTTCACCATGTGTGAGGAAGAAGAGATGCCGAAGTGTGCTCTCTAGTGACACCATTTTTGTGGCTGAAATAGGGTACTGCAGGGGATTTTTTCCCTAATTCATTGACACACATGACAATTCTGATTTCCTGCTCTAAAAACTGGGTACGTCTTTTGGTCAGGTGTCTCTTATAGTCCGAAAAATACGGTATATGTTTATGTGACTTGATCCGGAGTTTGAGACAACTGATGCAACACAAACTTAAAGAACAACTAATACTAAGAATAGATAACAGGGAATTAATTTTTACCACAATTTCTATTACTATTTCTATTACAATGAATGTTGGTGCCCACTCATGGTTATCACACAAAGCACATTATTGCCACGTCTTTGGAAGATTTCACATAATTAATACTATTCTATAAATATTAAATACCTTACCGTCAGACATGTCCATTCCAGGGGGCGGTGAGCAGTGGCCAGCATGGCTGATGGCCCACACAGGGTACTTCTTGTTATAACCGCAGTACAGGGAGTGCATAAACGTTCTGTAAAATCCCACAACCCCAGGATTACCTGCAAGAGAGGAACATTAATTCAGAGATCTCTTCTCATCTTGATAAAGAAAATAATTACTGTAGAAGAAAAGCTGTTCCATCAAAGATCCACATTATAAAGGAATGCAGAAATTATTGCTAATCAGAACATTGTAACAACAACAACAAACATAAAATACACCAAATAAGGGCATGTTTCCACTACGTCAAAATCTATGCGTTTGCAACGTGTTTTTTAACCTCCCTAGCGCACCGCCCATATCTCGCCGTTTACAACGGCACGATACAGGCGATCAAGGCAGTGTACAGAGTACACTGCCTGCCGTTTCCGGCATCTCGCCGGAGTTCTACTTGCAGCTGTTGTCATTACTGACAACAGCTGCGGTAGGGGGAAAGCCGGCGCTCCTCCATTAACATGGAGGTCTATGGCGCCCCCCCCCCCTTCCGCGTCACCGTGACGCGATCGGGGTGGTGCCGCCAACCCGGAAATGCTGCAGCGATGAAGACAATCGCTGCAGCTTTCCGGGGAGGCATAGGTTCTCCCCGCCGGCGGCTTCCCGTGCGGTTGAGGCGAGCCTGAAGCTCGGACGAGCTAGGCTCGTCTCAACCGCTAGGGAGGTTAATGCACTGTAAACCCAACCATTGCTTCTCAATGGAAATGTTTCCACTGTGCGTTTGATGATCCGTTGCATTGCATTTATGTCAAGACAGAGCACCTCTGCAGCAGAACAACACGTCTATGGCCAGCTTTACTAACATGGGGAAACTTTTTTGGGGGAGGCCTAAAAATGTCTTCGGAGTGTGGGAGGAAACCAGAGCACCCAGAGGAAACCCACGCAGACACAGGGAGAGCATGCAAACTCCTTGCAGACAGTGTCCAGGACAGAATTCGAACCTAGGACTCTAGTGCTGCATGGTCAGACTGCTAACCACCTAAGCCACGAGCTGCCCCTAATTACTATGTTTTGACATACTGTTGCTGTTGAAGATGATTTTGTCCACAACACTAGAGATGGTTGAATAATTTTTTTTTTTAAATTTGACGATTTCAAGTTAATTGCAAAGCCCCTGAACATGGTATCAACACCATACTTGCTGGAGATGTAGAGAATGGTTGGGGGGTATGCTACAAAAAAAAGTATGTCTCTAACATAGTTTTTGCACAAATTAAGTTCAAAGTCAAGTAAATATTTCGAAAATCGGAATTTCAAATTTATTTTTTAACTTAATTTATGCAAAAACTCCATATGCTAGAGCAAAACGTTTTTTTTCCAATGTTCCCCCAACCCTGCTCTACATCTCCAGAAAGTTTAGTGATGATACAATTTTCAGGGGCTTTAAAATCAGCTCACAAACTTAGCAAGTCGAAAAATTTCACCATCTCTACACAACACCTACAAGGATAAAACTAATTCAAGTCCCCATGTAAGGAACGAAATAATGGAAAATGATATTCATTATATGTCAAATACGAAATATTTTACATTTTTAATGTACCTTTTAGTCCCAGTGATAACTAGTGTTGAACTTGAATATTCGAATGGCAAATATAAAAAAAAAGCCTCAATTCGCGAATATCTTGAATATGCCGGTGGATATTCACAATTCCGAATATTCGCGGTATGGCCATGTACTGTGAAAATCATATTCGCATTGTGAAAATAAACATAACATGTGACCATTCATTTCGCAAGATTTTCACAATACTACAGAATATAATTTTTGCAATACATGGTCATACTGCGAAAATGAAAACCAAATAGTAGTAGAACTATTTGCGAAATATCACAAATTCGAATATTGCCTATGCCGCTCATCACTAGTGATAACCAGATCCTTTATTTCATCTCCAAATATAATGAGTACAGGAAGTAAGGGTGAAAGCCCCCTATTGGAGTCACAGACAGGGAACTGCATGACAAATGTTATGGTTTCCTACTCCATTGTGAACTGAAAAACCATATTTGACTGGACTTGGATATAATCATGTGTATTAGAGCAAACGGGGGTCACAAGGGGGGTTTGCACCTTGCCTAGAATGCACCTGGAATCTCACCACGGTGGCTCAGGTGGTTAGCACTCTGACCATGCAGCACTAGAGTCCTAGGTTGGAATCCCGGCCTGAGCACTATCTGCAAGGAGTTTGTATGTTCTCCCCGTGTCTGTGTGTGTTTCCTCCGGGTGCTCCGGTTTCCTCCCACACTCCAAAAACATGCAGTGGGTTAATTGGCTTCCCCAATTTTTTTAGTTACATGTGACCTATGACTGTGTTAGTTACATATACATGACTATGGTAGGGACATTAGATTGTGAGCTCCTCTGAGAGACAGTGAGTGATATGACTTTATATGCTCTGCGTGATATGTTGGCGTTATATAAATACTATTATAAAGAAAATAATAATTTGTATACGGCTATGTTCCCGCTTAGGAGATCAGCTGCGGGGTGGACAAGATTGTAATCGTGTGTGTAGATCGCGGGTGGCTGATAACATGCGATCGTCCACACAATTTGTATGATTTTTAAAAAACACATTGCCCCCATGAAAAACAATCGTCCCTTGATCGCACCCATAGAGAATAGACAACTTATTTTTGCGTCCACGTGCGATTTTGGATCGCGTCCATTCATGTCTATGGGCGCAATTAGGGCCCGAAAAAATGCACCCAAGCCGTGAGTCCAATCACATCCGTGCCCCATCACGGCCTTTAGTTAAAGTGGGGACAATCCCATTTAATCAAATGGACGCAATCAACAGCGATTGCTGCGCACGATAAAGATCGCGTCCGCACCATGGCTGATCGCCGGAACAAGCCCAGAATGAGAGCCATTGGTCTGCATTTCCGACAGCAGAAGATGAGAATTCCCTTATTGTTTGGACTGTAAAATCCATGACTTAGCTCACCCGTGCATCCCCCCACCTCCCCGCGCCACCTTCGCATTCAGTGCACTTTGTGGATTTGTTTTGGCCACAAACTATTTTTCTTGAAGTCCAAATGAGCACTTCCACGGCTTTTCAAATATTTTGTCGGAAATGTTCGGCATTAAATCCTCATCATGTGAATTTCGCAGAGCAGCAGCTGCTGAAATAGAAGCGAAATGTTCCGCAGGCTGGAGCGGGTGTAGGAAAGTGACTGCGAGAAGGGAAAGCGAGACCCCCGCACCGTGCATTAAACTGTTTACTGTCAACATTCCGAGGTGACCCGCACACAAGCTCCTCTTCCCTCTAACACAGCAATTACGATATCCGCTTTCACGCAGACACCAAATTCTATTATCTTTAAAAGAGGCCTCTCTAATTTCTTGAAAGGATGGACGCCCTCGGGAGCTCCGGCGATTTCTCCCGGCTTGGAAGACGTTCCCAAGCTCCGGCGATCATCTGGAGAGGGCAGTGAAAGTATGGTGGGTGCGCTGCCCACCTGTCAGCTCATAGGGCGACCTTTGTACAGCCCATCGCACCTGTGACTGATGTTCCTTACAGACAAAAATGTCATTGACCCCCCCCCCTCCCATCTCTCTTATTAAAAAGAGTTTCTATTAGATATGAACATCTGCTCCATGGCGTTGGGAACAAAGAGGTGTTAAATGGTTGAAAACGGCGAGAAAATGTCAAAACTTTCCTTGTGGTGATGGGGGGGCTGACTTTTTCTAGAGTACTATTAAAGGGGCATTTTTAGTTGCCCTATCCTTTGCTCCATTACTAGCTGCAGTTGCCCATCTCTCTCTAATGTTCTGACTATTAGGCGCACCAAACTGGGATATCGGACATGACCGTAAACCACGGGTCTCCATGCAAAGCATTGTCAGAGCTTTGAACGGCTCCTAAATCAAGCAGCGTGTTCACTGATTTAGATTTCTCTGTCAGATTTCCTTTAGATCTCCTTTTGTTTTACCAAAATATCAGGGACTTTCTACATAATCAGGACTACTTGTGTTCAATTGCAGAGGACCCGGCACTACATACCGTAGTTGTTTGTAGATCTAATATACCTTTAGATCTACCAACAACTATGTAGTGCCGGGTCCTCCCTGAATACATAGTGATTGGAAGGTATATTTCACTATGTATTCTATCAGGGAGGACCCGGCAGTACATAGCAGTAATATATAACTTCCAATCACTATGTATTCTATCAGGGAGGACCAGGCACTACATAGCAGTG
>CM070035.1:13515956-13533449 GCA_036250615.1 Ptychadena robeensis | reverse complement strand
ACACCCCTAACCACCCCCTCCGCTCCTCCAGTGACCTACTAATGAAATCCCCACTCATAACATCATCACATGCCCAGCTACAGGACTTTTTTAGGGCCGCTCCTACTCTCTGGAACTCTCCCCCTCACCTCATTAGACTTTCTCCTACCTTCGGCTCTTTTAAAAAAGCCCTGAAAACCCACCTATTGTATACGCTATTCCCCAACCTATTAGACAAGTGGTGGGCATGAGTGGGTTGATATGTAGGACCACAAATGCGGCCCTCTGCATCACTAAAGTGCCGCACATAACATCAATGCAGACCCTTCACCTGTCAACACACCTCAGCAAGCGGTGGACCAGATTCCGACAGGCAGTCAAATCCCAACAGCACCCACTACCCCTCCTGCCCCTGGGTGCAGCGCTCATATGTTGACCTGGTTTCCCTGATCAACACTCCCATTTTTTACTGATGTAGGAGCCAAAGTTGATTAGGAAAGTCGGGTCAGTGTGTGACCACTTCAGGTGAGGTACTATGCCCTATGTATTAACAGTTCGGTTTTGGGGGCCGCATGTGGAGGACCAAGGGGTAAGCCCATCCGGGCAGGGTCCTCCACTCCTCCTGTGTCATAACCTGTACCTGTGTGTTATCTTGTGTTGTATCTCCACTCTAATGTATTGTACAGCGCTGCTTAATATGTTGGCGCTATATAAATAAATGATGATAATAATAATACTAAGAAACGGATGATTTGTTAGAATATCCAGATACATTAAGCCTTATAATGTAGACGTGGGTGTACTTTCTTTTTCTCCCGTCTGTGTGAATTCAGGATAATATATGTGCATATAATGAGTATTGAAGGGATCTCTGCTGCACTTTGTTTAAATTTCTCCTGATGTTTTATTAGCCTGTACGGTTTTTGGCAATGGTTGGACACCCGTGGGACTATAATGGAAGGAGTATTTGTCAACAGAGACACGTATATGCCGAGCCGCATTGACAGACTCTTCCTTCGTGGGATAAAACAAAATGGATGTGGTCACACAGGATATCACCGGGTTTTTACTTGTAGTGGTAACTGAGGACACATCCTGCCGCAACAGCGGGGAGGAAATGGGCGATTATTGGTGGCTTGAAGCGTCTTGGTAAAATCCAATGTCAGTTGAAGATATAGAATTCTGCAGCAATGTTGTACAGGAACCTCTCTGGGGTTAAAATCACAATTTTTATGCAATCAGATTCTGTTTATTTTTGCCTGCGATCTGAAACGCGGATCCACACTTTTTTAATCGCGGCCATAGACATGAATGGGCGCGGTTAAAAATTGAGCGTCATGCCCATTCACTCTCTATGGGCGCGATCAGGCGGGTTGGGGCAAGATGTCCCCATCTAAAGTAATGTCCGGCACACAAAGGGTGCCCGGCCGATTCTCAGCAATACCGGACGTGTGTTATGACATCATCACAAACAGCCGGGAGCTGTCGATCTGCCAGGCAGATCTAAACGTGTATGGGCACCTTTAAGCAGGGCATACACGGGTAGATTACCGTGCAATCGACCCCCATGACATCACCACGCTGTGATTGATCCGAGATCAAATGAACGGAAATTACATGGGCACATCGATTCCCGATCAATGGGGACCCGTACTCCCCAGCTCGCAGCCCGTGTTGTGTTGTGAGAGATTCACTCACAAGGCTGCGAGCTGGAGAAAGGCAGCCAGCCAGGACAAACAGATGTGCTGCCCCCGCCCCCCTTCACGTGTGCTGTTCAGCAGCAGGTCCAAAACTTTGCATGGAGATTCTTGTTTCTACACACGGGTAGATTTGTTAACAGATTATAGCACAATCAAGCTCCGTATGCGCACACAGTGTTCGATTGTACTCAAATGTGTTTACAGATCTACCCATGTGTGCCTAGCTTCAATCTATTTCCAATCAGAAAGGCCCTTGTACTACATAGTTGTAGGTAGCTCTAATGGAAATTGTACAGAAATTTAAAGATATGTAGTAAGATTTACAAGCTGCCCCTAGGTAAATACAGCCCACCTAATATCTCGGCTGGACAACAGTTTCTTCTAGCCACACAGTAGATTCCTGTGCAATCGACTGGCGATCAATGATGTCATCACGCTGTGATTGATCGCCGATCAATCGGACAGTAATCAATGTGCACCACATGGGCCCATCAGTTACCGTACGATAGGGACCCAGTTTCACGATCCACCGGGTCTCTCCACGGCTTTAGAAGCAGACAGCTTCTCCGGCTGTGTAAAGCACCCAGCCTGCAGCCAGCCCCCTCCTCTTCTGGCAGAGCTGGGTCTGTGTTGGCCACGCCCCCTTCATACACACACAGAGAATCTAGCTGAACACACAGCTTGTGTGTGCGGCTCAGCTGCTCTGTGTGTGTGCGGCTAGCTCTCAGCCTGTCCATTACACTGGATGGGGACAGTGCTGTCCCTATTCAATGCAATGGATTTCAACCAAGGTTTTCCAACATGTTGGAAACCTGTTTGGTCGAGTTCCGAGAAGGAACCGTGGATGGCTCAGATAAAGTAACAGATTAGAGGAACATCGGGATCCGTGAGTGCACACGACGCTCGATGTTCCTCTAATCTGTTACTTCATCAAGCCGTGTGTGGCTAGCTTTAGAGGTTGACCGACCAATCGTACAAATCAAAACACACATCCAAAGTGACCACTGACTTATTAATGCTGGCCATACACATGCCGATAAACGGACGGATTTTAATCTGACCGACTGGCGTGCGCGCTCTCGCCGCCGGTCAGGTTAAAATCCGGCCGTTTATCGTCATGTGCCCACATCCCTGTCGCCCTACTTCTCGGCCGGCCAGAGATCCGACATGTCGGAAAATCTCTGGCCGATGGGAGCCGATGCCATAAGCAGCAATGAAGACGGTGTCTCCATCGCTGCTTATGGCCGGCACACAAAGGGTGCCTGGCCGATTGTGGGGCCCCAGAATGCAATGGGAGGCTAACGTGATGACGTCATCACGTTAGCCTCCCGGAGCGATATCGGAGGGCGATATCGCTCCAGCTCGGCATGTGTATGGCCGGCATAAAGAAACAAAGCGTATAGGTGCTGGACTGGCCAAGCGTGTCTCCAGATCTAAACCCTATTGAGGTGGAGGAGCACAAGGCCTCTAACATCCATCAGCTCCATGATGTCATCTTGGAAGAGGATTCCAGTGGTAACATGTGACCTCAATGCCCAAGAAAGTTAAGGACGTGCTGGAAAATAATGTCAGCCACAAAAAATATTGACAGGGGTGATTTAAGGGTGTACTCACTTTTGTTGCAAGATATTTAGATATTATCGGCTGTGTGTTTTTTTGAGGTAACAGCAATTTTGAGCTGTTATGTAGACCGGCAACTTCACTTTGTGACAAAGTGATAATATTATTACGCTATGTTTCCACTTAAGCGATTAATCACGAGCGGCGATCGCTGTTGACCGTGTCCATTTAGTTAAATGGGCTTGTCCCCACTTCAACTAATGGCCTTGATCAAACGGCCGGCAGTTGCAAATTCTGATCGCGACCATAAATATGAATGGACATGATTTTTTATCGCGTGTGGACGCGATCGAGTGATTACGTCCATTCATTCTCTATGGACACAATTTTTTTTTTTATGGGAGCGATTTAAAAAAAACAATTGTGTGTGAACATCGCCTGGTGAATCACTCCCGATTGCGTGAGTGCGATTGTCGCGCACGATTAAAATCGCGTCCACCCCACAGCTGATTGCCTATGTGGGAACATAGCCTTAAAGCGGTTGTAAACTGGGAAAAAATGACATGCCTTACCTAGACATTCTACTCACCTGTCAGCAGTTTACATAAGGGAAAACTGCTACACAAAAAAAAACTTCCCCTAACTTCTTCATTCCTAGAGGCATCATGTTAAGTACAAGCGAACCAAAGTCACTTCCGCCCATTTGGTTCACCAGTGCTAGAGCACCCACTCCCCAGCAGGGGCATTCCTATGCCGATCAGTGACCAGGCCACCATCTGCCAACATCACCTTCCAGAGATCTCGAGGTGGGCTGCATATGCCAACCACCCCCAGAGAGCACCACGTTAACCACTCTCTTGGACGGACCTGTCAGCAGCTCCTCTCACTGCAACCACAACAAATCCCCTGCCCCAACTGATCTGGAGAGGAGTGTCATTCTCCACTGCTGGAGACAGGGAGTGGGGGGGGGGGGGGGGGGGGGGGGGGATTTGTTGTTATTGCAGTGAGAAGAAGAGCTGCTGACAGGTCTCTGCCTGTGACGCTGACGTCACAATCCCGCAGGACTAGGCGGGTGCAACATCATACAGCCCCAGGGGCACTTGGGATAGATGTCCCATGTGCCCTTTCGGCTGTATGAAATAGCGCCTTGACGCTACGTTACACAGTGGGAGGGGTGATCTTGAAAATATTGCCCCTCCTGCTGCCAGAATATTTTTTTTTATATTGGGGCAGTGATTGCCCTAATTATTCAAAGTGACCTTGGTAGGTTCACTTTAAAATATTATAAACGATTTATCGCAATGGGTGTACTAACTTTTGTGAGATACTGTATATACAAACTTTATGTCCCAAATGGGAATTTCTGAACCAGGAAAAAAAATCCTCTGCATTTCAAAACATGCCACTTCATAATTTACGCTGAGGCTCTTCGATCACCTACCTATCAAAACAAAGTGATTTGCTTTAGGGTGGAGCAGACAGTGAAAATCCCTCTAAAAATAAACACAAGGCAGGGCTCCATGTAGCGAACACCGGTGGTTTCCCTACACGCAGTCATCACATGGAAACGTCTAGCCATTATCATTCTATTTTCCTTCTTTCCAGATGTGGCCGGCGCGGCGGGTCCTCCTGGAAACAAAGAAACCCACCGGCCGCTCGGACAGGACGGCCTGTCAGAGAGTTTAACATCGAGCCGGAGGAAAACAAAAGACACGCATAATGGGATAGGACATCTCGCTTCAGATGATTAGGAAACCCGAGCTCTCAGTAACATGCAAGACACCACCAATTTCCTCCGCAAACGCGTCGCTGGGTGCCATTTCGCCAGAAGCGATCCAAGCTGTATCAAATACAGCAGGAACTCTGGCACTGAAACAGAAGAAGAGCCGGGGACTCGGGCCAACAGGCAGGGCGATAAAAAGAAAAGAGGAAAAAAAAGTGAAATAAAAACTCAAAGTAAATATAACAACTTTATTAAACCCTTACAAAAAAATTTCTGAGCAACTGAAGGATTCATCTGTGATATATGTACCTGGACTATTCCTGCACAAGGAACACAGCTCAACGACCTGACAGCTAGCGGGGGTCTCATGGATCTAAAACCCTATTCGTGGATAAAGGATGTTTCCTCGGCGGCCTCAGGCTTCAGGAACATTCCAGAAGACTTCACTGGCCACAAAAAAAGTCTTCAAAGTAACACATGCTTCCCCCGTGGATTTAACGTGTACTTGTTGTGGTTTCCACAGCAAATATAACTGGGGCTCAAGCATTTCAGTTCATTGCTTGGGGCAGCACGGTGGCTCAGGTGGTAAGCACGAGTCCCTGGTTCAAATCCCAGTATCTGCAGGGAGTTTGTATGTTCTCCCTGTGTCTGCGTGGGTTTCCTCCGGGTACTCCGGTTTCCTCCCACACTCTAAAGTCCAGGTGCCCAACATGTGGCCCTCTGGGTGTTCCTTGGCGGTCCCCCTCAGTCTTCCACTTGAGGCCCCTGAAACCTAACTTAGGGCATAGGAACTCACATGTCTGCCGAATCGAAGGTTATGTGCCCCATCGATATAATGGCTTTGAAGCACATAACCTTTATATACATGACACAAAATGTGCATTACCATACTACAGTGTTCCCTTATGCTTGAAGTATCATTTAAAACAAATGTTGTTATTTAAAAAATAAAACATAATGTCTTCTAGCTCTGCCTGCTGTCATTGTTTTTATTAAAAAATGCTTATACAAGTCAGTATAGATAGAAAATGTTATGTGCGGCCCTTTAGTGATGCTGAGGGCCACACTTGTGGCCCTCCATATTAACTCAGTTTCCCACGACTGTTCTTAAAGTGGACCTACCACCAGAAATATATGTTTTCATTAATGGCACTAGAAGTGCCAATAATAGGGAGGAATGCAGTAAAAAAACTCAAAAACGTTCCTGTAATGAGCAATTTAACAAGATTACCACACAGCTCCCATCACTTCCTGGTTCGTGGAGCCAACACATGAAACACATGGTGGTGTAATATCGCGGGTGGCCACTGGGGGCGTTCAGTGATCTTCTATGGGAATTTTCAAAGCAGTTCACTGAAAAATCAAAGCTTCCTGTGACGTGCTGCCGATTTCTGCTGACACCATGAACCAGGAAGTGAGGAGAACTGCCGGATTATATTCCTAAATTGCTCATTACAGGTACGTTTTTGGGTTTTTTCACTGCATTACTCCCTATTATTGGCACTTCTAGTGCCATTCATGAAAACATAGATTCCTGGTGGTAGGTCCGCTTTAAGACATGCAGTAGGTTAATTGGCTTCCCCAAAAAAAAATTCTCTTATGTTAGTTGCATGTGAGCTATGACTGTGTTAAGCCCCCCATACTCCTTAAGATCAATCCATACAATTTAATTAAATCTACCAACAACTGTGTAGTATAGTGGCCTCTCTGATAGAATACATAGTGATTGGAAGGTATATATCACTGCTATGTAGTGTTGGGTCCTCCCTGATAGAATACATAGTGATTGGAAGGTATATATCACTGCTATGTAGTGCCGGGTCCTCCCTGATAGAATACATAGTGATTGGAAGGTATATATCACTGCTATGTAGTGCTGGGTCCTCCCTGATAAAATACATAGTGATTGGAAGGATTAGAAAGCTTATATTACATGGTTTTGGTAGAACAAAAGTTTATTGTACAAACATTGTATGGGAAGATTGTAAGGTGTATGGAGGCCTTTAGTTATATATACATGACTATGGTAGGGGCATTAGATTGTGAGCTCCTCTGAGAGACAGCAAGTGATATGACTATTTATGCTCTGTAAAGCGCTGCATAATATGTTGGGGTTATATAAGTACAAGATAATAATAATTAGAATTGCTTCCATTACCTCCCTGTCGGTATAATCATTTTGGTTTAAAAAAAAAACAGGGATATTTTCAATTTCCCCAAATGTGCTGCTGTCGCACGTCAGAGTCATCAAGGTGATATTGATGATGCCAGGGAAGTGAAGCCAGGGGACACAGATGCCAGATGGGCATCATAGGAGGGATCCATGGGCTATTGAATATTCCTGCATCAGGGCCGCCATTAGAAATTTCGGGGGCCCCTACCACTAGCAACAATCCCAGGTCTGAGATTCTGCTGCAGATGGACCTACCTGTTCTTGATTGAGCCTCTGATTAGCTGACTCCATCCACAGTACAACAGCATTTCTCTTGTCAGCTTTTACCCTACATATGCCTACTCTGACCTTTAACCCCCAGATCTCCAACACCCTTAAGGTGGGTTTACACCTGTAGATTTTTTGTTCGTCCAACTGCCGATTCGATTTTTTGATAGATTTTTTTGTTCGTTCATCCCGATATCGAATGAAAATACATTCCGAATTACTACGACCGATAAAAATTTACCAACATGTTCGATGACCTTTCGAATGATTTTTTGTTGAACAAAATCCATTGAACAATATCCATCGAAAAAATTGGCCATTCTAGATTTTTGTTCAATCAACCAAAAAATTGTTCGTTCTTTATCCCTCTGAGCGTTTGCCACGTGGCACGGTTTTTTTATAACCGTGCCACGGGCAATCGCGGCGGAGCACAATGTGCTCCGCCGTGATTGCCAGCTCAGCTCAGGGTTCTAAACATAAGCCCGGCCTCAATGGAGATGCCGGACTTATGCTGAAGAATGGCGACGCCCCTCCAGTTTGACGGAGGTCTATGGCGCCGCCTACCCCCGCCCCCTTCGCGTCACCGGTGACGCGATCGGGGGCGGACCCGGAAGCATCGGCATACATGCCGATGCTCCCGACCGCCGTCAGAAGACGGCGAGACCTCGGGCGTTCCTCCGGCTAACTGGGGCTGAGTTTCATGATGCATGAAACTCAGCCCGAGTTAATTCGGGGAGAACGCTCAGAAGGTTATTGATTGGACGAAAAAATCTACAGGTATAAACCCACCCTTAGAAGTTCAATCTTTTTGGGGGGGGGGGGATTAGTAATTTACATTCCAAATCTGACACCCTTAACTGCAACCTTTCATAGTTATTAATGTTTCCCTACAGTTATCCAAGTGACATAAATTGTATACATTTAACAATATAAACTTTTACTTTTACTATATAAATAAATGATAATAATAATGTCAGCTCTTCCTACCCACCGTGCTGCTGCGTCATCAGAGAGAGAAGAGGGGCTTCAATGGACATTCTTATTTACTCATTACAGGTAGAGGGTTCATGCATTCTGCTCTATTATCAGCCATTCTAGTGCCATTGATACAAAGATGAACATCTGGTGGTAGGTCTGCTTCAAGTTTCAACTACTCACATTTTAGATATTTTTGATACACATCATGCTCTATATAAAGCGTTATTACAATGATATAAAGTAATTTTTTCTTATTCATAACAGAAGTTCTTAATCACTCTAAGTTTTCAAACATTTGACCAATAGTAAGTTACATGGTAAAGGAGGTCGCTCAGTCACTTTATAGGTCCCTCATATCCTTCCATGACGTAGATCATGCCTAATGAATGGTCATGTAATTGAAGACAGAAGATTAACAGAACTTCCTTACTCCTCGTTAAATGAAAACCATCACAAACACACAAACAATATGCTTTTCACGACACATTATCACACAGAAATTAAACATTCTGGTTACAAAAACAACAAGAAAATCCTGAGTGAATGCAGCGAGTTTACACCGCAGCGAGTAAGGAGACTGTGGTGAGATACTGAGATATCAGGCCGCATTCTGAGCTCCGAATATAAGAATAACATTGGTGAGGCTGTTCTACATATCAAAGCGGGAGCAGAAAGTTGTGTAACCTATATCCCCAACAATAAGAACAACAAACACAGAATCTATGCTGAACCATATGGGGGAACTCTATCACTGTGTCCCATCATGAATTAATATATTAGATTAAACAGTGACTTCTAAAGAAAGCCATACACGAGGCAATTCTCCCTTGATAGATGACGTCATCCCGTTGCAGCTGGCCCCTCAACTGATCGATGGGCACCCATTGTGTGCCAGTCATGACTTTCAATGGGGACTGCAGTCCCCATTCAAAGTAATGGGATCGGCCAATAATTTACCGGCATGTCGGATCACCATTCGATCTGTCATGGGGCTTCCTGGTCCTGGTCAGTTTCACCAGGTGGGCCCAGTATTGGGCCAAGTATGGCTACATAACAGCGCTGGGAGGTCACTCAGGATTATCAGCTGCAGCTCAGCCGATATTGCTGAATTCTCTAATTCTAAAAAAAACTTCTTCTGACAGCTGGAGGGGCACTGGTTATGAGTTCTCCCCTCCCACTGCATTACATCGCGCCTAGGCAGCCGAAGTGGTGTCTGGGACATCTCTCCCAGGCAGGAAATCGTCAGCAGCTGATTTCCCTCTTCACACACGCCCCCCTACGAGTCTCTGCAGCTCTGATAGAGAAGAGACAGGAGGGGGGAGGAGAGGGGGGGACAGTGAGGACGGAAGTGTTTCCAGGTCTCCAGGAGCTAAGATGCCAGCATGAGAACTGCAAGCAAGGGAAGACAGTTTAGTGTGGAGTTTTTTTGTGTCGCAGTTTCCCAGCATCTGAACTGCTGACAGGTGAGTATTGTGTCTGTTTAATGTATGTGTGTTTTTTTAATTTGAGTTTAAAACTGCTTTGAGGCATTATTAAAGTGGATGTAAACTCCAAATAAAAACATTAAAAAACTATCATACATACATAATTCACCTACATGCAGCATTCTTCCAGGGACAGCGACCCCTAAATATAAAAAATAAATACTTACATTTCCTGCCTATGCGCTCCCGTGCACCATGCCTGGAGTGTCTGGTCCTTCAAGCTGCAAGATTGAGGGGGAGAATGTCCCCAGATTCAAATGCGGATTGGTGGAGTGAGTAAGACCGGATGCGTCACTGGATTCAGATCTGGCTTCCGGGCCCAAGGGGACTTGGGAAGATAGATGTCAGCAGTAACGTCACCCTCCCAAGTCCCCTTGCACCCGGAGCATGCCGTGGCACAACATCACTGGTGGGTGGGGGGCACAGTTTTACAGGTAAATTTTTTTTTTTTACTTTTGATCTCCGATGTGCCCTATTATCAGCACTAGGCAGATGCGGAGGTGGTAGGTCCACTTAAAGTAATGAAATAACATGATTTAAGTATTTCTATTCCTTTAGGTTGCATCCAGTGGTCTATTAATTTACTTTCATAGACTATAATCTCCGGATATCAGAAGTGACGTTAGGGACGTCACTTCCGGTATCTGGAACGCAGAAGATGCTGACTAAAAAGTGATGTCATGTCACGATTTTCCAGCCGGCGAATTTGACAGCTATGCAACTAAGCTGGGTGTCATCTGGTGCTGAGTAGAGATGGTCGAATTTTTCGACTTGCTAACTTTGTAAGCTGATTGCAAAGCCCCTAAAAATTGTATCATCACCAAAATTTCTGGAGATGTAGAGAAGGGTTGTGGGAACATTTGAAAAAAAAGTTTTGCTCTAGCACATGTAGTTTTTGCATAAATTAAGTTCAAAGTCCGATTTTTGAAAATTTGACTTGACTTTGAACCTAATTTATGCAAAAACTATTAGTGTCAGAGCCATACTTTTTTTGCAGTATACCCCCAACCCTTCTCTACATCTCCAGCAAGTTTGGTGATGATACCATGTTCAGGGGCTTTGTAATTTACTCGAAATTGTCGAATTTTTGAAAAAAAAATGTGACCATCTCTAGTGCTGAGTAGTTGGGTGTCACCCTACACAGAAGTATTTTGCGCATCTCCGCAAAATGTAGATGCGACTAAATTGTCCTATTAATGGGAGGGGCTTAGAGTGGTTTGTTATATAAATGACTATGACTACAATGTTTTCTCTTATACACACGGAGATAGATCAGAAATCGAACACAAAATTGACCTGTGTATGCTTTTATACCCCTTATAAAAGGCATGCAGACCTTTAGAGTGACACATAAAGTATTGCATTTATCTCCAGCCCCCAGTGTAATTATAGGTGGTCTCGAAAAAATTTTTTTAAAGAAATGAAAGCAAATTGTTTGTGTGTTTGTGAAGGTTTTCATTTAACGAGGAGTAAGGAAGTTCTGTTAATCTTCTGTCTTTAATTACATGACCATTCCTTAGGCATGATCTACGTCATGGAAGGATATGAGGGACCTATAAAGTGACTGAGCGACCTCCTTTAAAACCTTTCAAACATGTAACTAGGGTCTAGTAGACATTCTAAATAGAGATGGTCAAATTTTTCGACTTGCTAACTTTGTGAGCTGATTGCAAAGCCCCTATAAATGGTATCATCACCAAAATTGCTGGAGATGTAGAGAAGGGTTGGAGGAACATTTGAAAAAAAAAATAGTGTTGCTCTAGCACATGGAGTTTTTGCATAAATTAAGTTAAAATTTAAAGTCGAAATTCAGATTTTCAATTTTGACTTGACTTTGAACTTAATTTGTGAAAAAACTATTCGTGTTAGAGACATACTTTCTTTTTTGGAGTATACCCCCAACCCTTCTCTACATCTCCAGCAGGTTTGGTGATGATACCATGTTCAGGGGCTTTGCAATTAAGTCGAAACCGTAGAAATGGTCGAATTTTTCAAAAACAAATTCGACCATCTCTAATTCTGAATACGATAAAATTGTGTGTTTGAAAAACACAATGATGTATAAAAAAATAAAAACTTACATTTAATAAAAAAAATATAGGTTACAGACAAAAAATATGAAAAGCTGTACTGCTTTTGGCAGTGGCGCAACTAGGCATACCTGTCACCCCTCCCGCTTTGGTTGGGAAAGTCACAGATTTTTCCCAGGATTTTAAAATGGGGTGGAGCTAGGAGGGATTGTGCAGACGATGTGCGGGGTGGGACATTACTAGGGAGAGTAACGCCCCTTCCCTCCTAAGTCAGGAATGAACTAAATAGGGGGGAGGGTACTTTAATCTCCCGATACCGAAAAAAGACGTCAGTGACCTCACTTCCGGTATCTGGAACGCAGAAGATGCTGTCTAAAAACTGGAAGTGACGTAGCGTTCTTATTTCCAGACCGCCGAATTTGACAGATATGAAACAACTTGGGAACTTGGGTGTCATCCCACACAGAGGTATTTTGCACATCTCATGAAAAAAGCGTGCTACGTGGGTAATGCCCAGGAGGTTAATAGGAGGGGCTTAGAGTGGTATATTAAATAAATGACTATGACTACAATGTTCTGTGTTATTATTCAATAAGGTGGGGAGCACGATTTGGGGGTCCCTTATCCCCCGGATACTCAATGAGTCCCCAAAACACTGGGGCAACACTGTGGGAAAGAGACCCCCTTACTATAACAACCACTAGGCGGCCATTTCGGCCATCGCTATTCATCAGCCTATATGCAACCTTCACTTTTTCTGTCAGCTTAACCCATAAATTAATGGCTGCCATACACACCCCGACGGGTGCAGACAGACCAGTCCCGATATGCACCGGAATGCAAACGTGATGACGTCATCACGTTTGCACCCTGGTGCATTATGGGGCCCCTTTGTGTGCCGGCCATTAGCTTCAAGACGCCGGTCTTCATTGAAGCTAATGGCATCGGCTTGCATCGGCCAGAGATTATCGGACATGTCCGTTCTATGGCCGGCCGAGCTGTGGGGCGACAGGGATCTGGCGCCCCATGTGGGCACATGCCGATTAGCGGCCGATTTTTTCGCTGACCAACGGCGGGAGCGCGCACTCCCGTCGCTCAGGTGAAAAATCGGCCGCTTATCGGCATGTGTATGCCAGGCTTTAGTCTATATGCTTTATGAACAGAAACACAGACAGTAATTCTACTCAATAAGTCTCTGAGTAAATGTTCACTTAGAAGATGTCTATGATTGTATGATTATGAAGCAATAATAAAACACACCCACCAGGAATGACCAGGAACAGAACTTTCGGAGGTGAACCATCAGCAGTTGTCTTCAAGTCCCTCCATTGTCCAAATTTGAGGACCTGTGTAGCAGCCCCAAGACAGTAGATGAACTCCTCATGGATTGGAATGTGGTCATCAAACATTGTACTAAAATATAAAAAGTAAAGTAACATCATGAATATAATAACTGAAACATCAACTTGCGTAATACAAGTCTACCACTGGGAAGCTAGAGACCTGACCATTTTATGCATGACATGAACATCTTTCACCAATCTGTACCATAGGAATAATTTAAAACAGGGATGTCCATAGTGCAGCCCCGGGGCCAATTATGGCCCATGTTCATGTTTCCACCACCCCACAGCCTCAGTCATAAAATCAATGATATGCAGAGCAATCCGCACTGGGGTGACACCATTTCACTTCCAGAGTATGGATGACATTGAACATTCTAAATAACCACAGCTGCATCTTGGTGTCACACCTGGTGCACAGTTTTGGCTTGCCTCCTCAACCTACCACTAAATGGTACAGAATCAAGTTTACACAGAGCTCTGTCCATATGAGTGTGTCTGCACGGTTGTGATGCCCTGCGCTTTCTAAAATGCGGGAAGGGTATGTTCCCACATGGGCCGACGCCATTTTAATCACATGCAACGGTGGTCCCGGCCTGCGATCTGAAACACTGCATTCCTGATCATGGGTCGAGGGCGGTCGATCAGCCCTGATCGTGGCCATAGACCTGAATTGGCGCGGTTAAAAACTTCAACTGCGCCTATTCACTGTCCATGGGTGCGATCAGGCGGGGGAAGGGAAGGTGTCCCACCACTTCCTGGCTGCAAGCTCCGCGTTGCGATTCTTTTTGCGGGGGATAGTTGGTTGCTAGAGATCTCCTGCAGCTCCACGCCGTGATTACAAACGCCAGGTGGTAACAGAGCCTAAGCAGGCTTACCATCTGGTAGGTTACTGGTCATGATCGACAGCAGCGTGGGCAGATTGCTTTTGCAGAAGTAAAAAAATACTTTTTCTGACAGCAGGAGGGGCAATTTATTTGTGATAACCCCTACCACTGTGTAACGTCCCGCCAAGGCGCGACTTCATACAGCCCCATGGGCCCTGGAGGCTGTGTAAAGTCGTACCTGCCCAGTCCCGTGGGATTGTGACGTCACCTCAACAAACATTCCAAACAAGTTCTTTCTCTGCCGGAGGACAGGTTGCTATTGCTGACATGATGAGCTTCTATCACCTGCTGCTTAAGTGGAGAGTTTAGTTTGGCTTCCAACATTCTTTCCCTTGTATTTATGTATTCATATATTGTATTCACACATGATGTATTCATAGCAGCTCCATCTGGTGGCCAAGCTCAAAATTGCAGCTCCAGCATCTCGAGGATAAAACCAGGAAGAATGGAGGAAGTTGGCTTTGTTTTGCCACTACTAAATATGCTGGAGTGATGGACAGACAAAGGTAAGTATGTTCTTTTATGGATTGTGGGGCAGTTTTTCCAGATTGACACTGCTGACAGGTGAGTAATACGTCTATGTAATATATGTGTGTTTTTCTATTTTTTAGTTTAGAACCGCTTTAAAAACACAGTGTGATGCTGGGTGCTGTGTGCACTGGTCCATTGAATATAATGGGCAGTGCTTGGCGCCCTTTTTAATGACATGCGCAAAGCACTGCCCATTATATTCAAAAAGACTCATTGGAGTCTATGAGATGTATGCAATAGCTGCAAAGATGGAGTTCTTAGGTGACTTTGGACATTAGTATTGCAACCCCTAAATCCAATCCTCTATGTCCAACTGAGATTTGAACAGTTTCGTTAGAATTTACGCACGCCACCATTTACATCAGATTTTTTTTTTTACAATGATGTATTTTACTCCTACAAAACGTTCTCCAGAGAATTCAGCTTTCACATCGGTCATCTATGACATATCTGGAGGTAACTGCGGGGGCTTCTATCGCCTGCTGCTTAAGTGGAGAGTTTAGTTTGGCTTCCAACATTCTTTCCCCTGTTTTTATGGAGAAAACTTTATCAGCCATTAACTGCCAAATGACATTTTAGCACCTGGAGATGTTTTTAACACCTCGAACCCAAATGGTTTCGAATGGTTTTCTTCTGCGATGTTGGGGACCCTAATGAGCTTTATCCATCAATCAAACACCTCTCACTCCATGCCTAATGTGGAGCTTGTTTGTAGAAGACTTTATTGGTCCCTTGTACAGCATTGTAATAAGAGTATGATGAATAAGCATATCTGATTGTTCAGCTCACGCTAATACTTTATAGTTTGGCCACGAACTATGGCGTTTCTTACAAGCGCTCTTCGGCGGTAGTAGTCATTTGGAGGCACACATCAAATATGGCCATACGTTTCTCTAAAAGAAAGATACCCAGACTGCTTGGCCGTCATCTAGACTTTCTACTGAGCTACTGATCAGCGGGATCTCTAATATGAAACTGGTTAAAAGGTCCATATATTTTTTTTTTTTTATGTACCGTATATACTGGAGAATAAGCCGACCCGAATATAAGCTGAGGTACCCAATTTTAGAAAAAAATCTGGAAAAACTGAATGACTCGAGTATAAGCCTAGGGAGGCAAATGCAGCAACTAAGGCACAGAAACACACAGCAATATACTTTTGTTTTGAGGTGTAATTGATTTATTCAGCAGATTTGTAAGTTAATTACAAAGCCCCTGAACATGATATCATCACTAGAAGTGCTGGGGATGTAGAGAAGGGATGTGGGGACATTGTAAAGAAAAAAGTATTGTTCTAGCATATCAAGTTGTTGCACAAACTAAGTTCAAATTTGACTTGACTTTGAACCTAATTTATGCAAAAACTACATGTGCTAGAGCAATAATTTTTTTTCCAAATATTCCCACAATCCTTTTCTACATCTCCAGCAAATTTGGTGATGATACCATGTTCGGGGACTTTGCAATTCACTCATAAATTCCACCTACAAAATGCTGCAATTTTCATTTTTTGATCCGAATATAAGCCAAATTAAATTTTTGGAGCACATTTCAGGTCCTGAAAAATTTGGCTTATATTCGAGTATATACAGTATTTATTTATTTTTTTCCTCCTCTTTGTCTTTCACTGAGGGTGGGAATGCAAATTAAGTGATGAATTTAGAAAGTAAGATACATGAGAATTGGTATAAAGATATGAAAGTAATATGAAATGCTATATCATGTGAAGGTATGAATTAATTAGCAATATAATGTAATGTCTTCAATTTATTTAAAAATTCAATATAAAAAAAAAAAAAGAAGGTCCATGCCCCCAAAAGCCATTAAAAGAGAATTGGAACATGTCTATGCTAATTAGGCAAGATGTAAAGAAAGTAACTCTGCTGGAAAACATTTAAAAAAAGTTAATAGAATGTGGATGAACCAGAGACTTCCAATCATGGCAATTTGTCATTTTCCAACACGTCTTAAGCGATGCAAGAAGAGGGGACACCGAGTGGGTGGGCATTACCAGAGAAGGCTGTGGGTAGCCGCACATCCCTGCCACCATGAATGGTGCGAGTACACTGTACTGCGCTGCGATTCCACGCTCTCTCCCCGGCTCTCTACACACCGTGCAGGTGTGTGCGGGGAAAAGTGACACCCCCTTCCATTAACATGGAGGTCTATAGTGCCGCCCCCTTTGGTGTCACCAATGACTCTGGGCCGGAGGAACTTGGTGAGCCTACAGCGAAGCAGAAACACTTATGACTCACAGAGAGCCGGCGATTGTGCCCGATCGCAGCACAGATGCAGTTTGATCCAAGATCAACGTGCGCCTGCACTGTACGCTTCGGGTCTAACACCCAGGAGATGGATGGATCAACAGATCAATCACCTGTAAGAACCAACACAGTTTAAATGGCAGAAGGTCTACATATTAGTAGATCACATGAACCAATCATCCCCTACAACCAACAAAGATGCATGTATGGCAGCTCATCCACAGTGACGGTCCCCACACACGCAACGAGCCGTGCCCACATGGAGCGACAGATCACTGTCGCCCCAAAACTCGGTCCGTAAATCTCTGGCCGATACCATTCGTTTCAATGGGGACCGGCGATACGTGTGTGGGGACCTTAAAACTAATAGCAAAAGTTAAGGCCCCCACACACGTATCGAGTGAGTACCGACAGATGAGCTGTAGAGAGCAGCATAATGACGTCATCACGCTGCTCTCCATCACTCACAGCATCGGCGGGCACCCTTTGTATGCCAGCTGTTAGTTTCAATGGGGACGCCAGTCCCCATTGAAACTAATGGCATCGGCCAGAGATTTACGGACATGTCCGTTCT
>CM070035.1:13488829-13507262 GCA_036250615.1 Ptychadena robeensis | reverse complement strand
CTGCAAATCACAGGAGGAGGCACCTCAGACTCTGGAAATGGCAGTTGACAATCACAGGAGAAGGCACCTCAGCCTCTGGAAATGATTTGACAATTACAGGAGGAGGCACGTCAGATTCTTAATATGACAGTTGACAATCAAAGGAGGCACCTCAGGCTCTGGAAATGACAACTGTCAATCACAGATGGAGACATGTCAGATTGTGGATATGACAGTTGACAATCACAGATGGAGGCATGTCAGATTCTGGATATGACAGTTGACAATCACAGATGTCAGACTCTGCCAATCACAGGAGGAGGAGACTCAGGCAGGGGCAATGAAACTGTGATTGACAGCAGCTAAATCCCCAGCTTGGGGCATCTGTCAATCACAGTGGCAACCAATGACAGGCAGCCAATCCCCATCCAGAACATTCCATGATGATACTCGCACGTGACACGCAGTACACAGCTCACCCCGGGCACACAGGCACAGAGCAGCCGCAGAATAGAGATCATACCGGTACCTGTCACCCTCCGCACTCCAGTCCCCGTCTGTATGACCCGGCATGCTGGAACAGAACTCCGCCTCCGCCGGTCACTTCCAAACCACGCCCACCGCACGCTGCGTCATGACGTTTTCATGATAACGAAACCGAAAGTAAACAGAGGGGCGGAGCTCAGCGGGTCGGTGATGATGGTGTGTGCGGAGCTCAGTGCGGCTTCCATTGTGTGTACGGGGCCGGAGGAGTCTTCTCTCTTTCACTGTTTCTGCTTCAATGTTACTTTTGTACAAATTCATCTATATCCCCAACAGAAGAGGAACGCTCATTGGACGTGGCGGATTCCCATACACTGGACATTTATCCTTGGCGATCCTGCCAGTAAAGCAGTTCCTGGTCACTGTGCCACCGTCCTAAATCTAAAGAGGAATTGTCACCTCTTAAAACAACAGTCCCCCAGAGCACAGCGGCCTCAATAAGGCTGTGTCCCCTCTTTGAAGATCTCCTGTGATTCTAATCGCAGGGCTGTGATCTCTAGCGATTTTTTGTGGAAGCGATCGGGCGTGATTATGACCACGCCTGATCACACCCACAGAGAATGAATGGGGACACGTTCAGAAATGATTTGGCATTCTTGCCTGTTTCCACAGAGGGTGAATGGGCACCGTTAAGAATCCATGGATGGAGACCGTGCCCATTCATCTCAATGGCTGCGAGTCCGCGATACAAAAAGTTGTAAGATCGTTTCTGATCGCAGCTGTGGAGGTGACCCCATTCAAATGTACGGTTTTAACTGCGGCACGGTGATCGTGGGTGATCGCTCAAGTGGAAACAAGCCCTAGAATGCACGGGCATGATCGCCACGCCACAATTAGAATCGCGTACGATCACCAAAGTGGGGACATAGCCTAAGGTTGTGCACCCAAATGAGCGATCACCCACGGTGCGGCCCTCGATCGGAAAGGCGGGTCACTGTGTTTTCGATCGAAGGTCTTGACCCCTGATCACGGCCATAGACATGAATGGGCACAGTTACAATTTGTGTCTCACTTTAAATGTGTCCATTCACTTTCTATGAGTGCGATCAAGTGGGGTGGGTCCTGTCCCACCCCTCCACTTCCTGCCCGCAGATGCCGTGCCGCGATTCTACCCGTGGGGGATCACTGGGTGCTAGCGATCTCCGTGCCGCGATTGGAATAATGCAGTGTGCACCACCGATGTGGCGCTAAAATGTTTTCAAACACGGGCAATCTGCTCCCAATACATGTTGGTGTGATGTGTCCATGACGGCTGCAAATATGCAGCAGAGTGAACCCAACCCCTCAAGACTGGAAACATTTTCTGGTCTGATAAACCCAACATTGACCTGATTGGTCTCCATTCTACACGTATTATCCTAATGAAACCGGGCGGCGCTCATGCCCTGCGCAATATCATCCCGACTGCGGTATGGTGACGGTAGCAGGGATCACGTCGCTGGTCAGGACGGAGAGAACATTCAGTGGACACAATGCAGAAATCTCCATGAAAATGTTGGGTTCCTGAGTGAAGAGTAATTAGAAAAAATACATTAAGCAAATATAGCATCACATGGCAGCGTAAAAATAAAGAACATTATTATCTTGTACTTATATAGCGCCGACATATTACGTAGCACTTTACAGAACATATATACTAGACCAGTGGTAGGCAAACTTATTCGACCAAAGAGCCAAATCGCAACGGTGTAGCGTTTGAAATACATGTTGAGAGCCGGAGGGGGTTTGTGTTGTCAAAATTTTAATTTGTTTTGCTTAAAACCTTTTAAAAAAGTAACTTAATAAACTTAAGTCTTAGGGCTTTGTTTCCATTATACGTCGGGACCTCTACGCTAAGCGTATACGCTTAGCAGGGGTCCCGACGTATCTCAGCCTGCCGGCGGATGGTCTGTTTACACATCCGCCGGTGTAAAGGCTGAACGTACTCGACTACGTTCAGCCTGACACTGGCGGATCGGCTCGGCGCAATTAAGACAGACCCGTCCGCCGAGCAGGTAAGTCTATCTGTTACGTTGGGACCTCCCGCTAAGCGTGTACGCTTAGCGGAGGGGTCCCAACGCAATGGAAACAAAGCCTTAGTTAAGCTTAAAACTTTATATCATAAATAATAATAATATTATTTAAAAAAAAATGTATTACAATAGAGTACCCAGAGGAAACCCACACAGACACAGGGAGAACATACAAACAGCCGCTGCTGCAGATAGGTATGTAGATCGAGAACACAGAGGAGACATATCCTTAGTAATGTGGATTGGTGCTGAGAACACAGTGGAGACATACCCTTACTTTGGTCTCAATCCAAAGTTATTAAATAGATCTAAGAATTACGGACACGATTTTGGCCTGAATTACACTTTTAAGCTTTACGTATATGGGGGGCTGAACAGATTGCATTGTAATTTGCTCCAATTGCCCATAGTGTCTTAAAAAAAATAAACGCGTAATTGGCAGAACACCCAGGAGGTTAAATTTAATGCAGATTGCCGGCTACATTCTTCTGAGGAAGCAGTTTTTGCGGAACGCGTCGAGATGTTATCCGGCAACAAACATCGACTAAAAATATGTATTATAAGGATGTGGTTTATTGACCAAGACTCTGTATTGTATGATTATGCCTTGTTATTTTAATAAAAACATCTTTTTTACCTACTCATTTGTTTAAAACCTGTGCCTTAAAAGTCCCGGAGTGTAATCTCATTCCTTTTCTCCTTGTTTTTTTCAGCAGATGAACTTGGTTCGTCTGTACCGCTAGGGAGGTAAAAATATTAAAAAAAATATAGAATCTGTTCAATTTTTAAATATGTTTAAATAATAAAAAATAAATAAAATAATATTTCAGTTTTAGTCACTTCTGTCACTTTACTGTCTAGTATTTGGTAACGTTCAAGTCAGGCGGTCCTTCTCAGATGTGCCACCGCCCCCAATGGGCAATACCAAATCGCTCTCTCCTGGGGTTCTTCCTTTGCCCACCCCTGTCCTATCCAGTACAGTCCTGGCCAAACGTTTTAAAAATGACATGAAGAGTGCTATGAAGAGTGTTCAGATGAATTGCAAAATCCTTCTTTGCCATGAAAATTAACATGATCCCAAAAAAACCTTTCCACTGCATTTCATTGCTGTCATTAAAGAACCTGCTGAGATCATTTCAGTAACCGTCTTGTTAACTCAGGTGAGAATGTTGACGAGCACAAGGCTGGAGATCATTATGTCAGGCTGATTGGGTTAGAATGGCAGACTTGACATGTTAAAAGGAGGGTGAAGCTTGAAATCATTGTTCTTCCATTGTTAACCATAGTGACCCGCAAAGAAACGCGTGCAGCCTCATTGCGTTGCATAAAAATTGCTTCACAGGCGAGGATATTGTGGCTGCTAAGATTGCACCTAAATCAACAATTTATAGGATCATCAAGAACTTCAAGGAAAAAGGTTCAATTGTTGTTAAGAAGGCTTAAGGGCGTCCAAGAAAGTCCAGCAAGCGCCAGGATCGTCTCCTAAAGAGGATTCAGCTGCGGGATGGGAGTGCCACCAGTGCAGAGGTTGCTCAGGAATGGCAGCAGGCAGGTGTGAACGCATCTGCACGCACAGTGAGGCGAAGACTTTTGGAAGATGGCCTGGTGTCAGGAAGGGCAGCAAAGAAGCCACCCCCCTACCCTGTAGTCCTTTGTCATGCCAACAGTGAAGCATCCTGAGACCATTCATGTGTGGGGTTGCTTCTCATCCAAGGGAGTGGGCTCACTCACAATTTTGCCCAAAACACAGAAACCATGAATACAGAATGGAACCAAAACACCCTCCAACAGCAACTTCTTCCAACAATCCAACAACAGTTTGGTGAAGAACAATGCATTTCCAGCACGACGGAGCACCGCGCTATAAGGCAAAAGTGATAACTAAGTGGCTCAGGGACCAAAACATTGACATTTTGGGTCCATGGCCTGGAAACTCCCCAGATCTTAATCCCATTGAGAACTTGTGGTCATTCCTCAAGAGGCGGGTGGACAAACAAAAACCAACTCATTCTGACAAAGAAGTGACTATGAAAGAATGGATTGTATCAGTCAGGATTTGGCCCAAAAGTTGATTGAGAGCATGTGCAGTGGAATTGCAGAGGTCCTGAAAAATACTGCAAATACTGACCCTTTGCTTAAATCTCATGTCATTGTCAATGAAAGCCTCTGAAACATATGAAGTGCTTATCATTATATTTCAGTACATCGCAGAAACAACTGCAACAAAGATCTAAAAGCAGCGCAGCAGCAAACTTTGTGACAACTTATATTGTGTCATGCTCAAAATTTTTGGCCAGGGCTGTAGAACATGGTTAGTTTGATAGGAAGTGTGAGGAAATTCTTCAAATGGAGATCTGTATAAGACAAAAACCCAACAAGACATTTGACGAACCCCACCACCCAAAACTCTAAAAAGGTTTTTGAGGCTTGATGGACGTTTTCATTTTGTATTTCTCAGATTGACATTTGCTACCGTGTTAGTGTCTCATGCAATTTCTTCCTTCCTGGAAAACGTTTCTTCTTCATCCAGACGCTCATGCTCAGTCATTTCCCCTCGGACGGATAACATTTCTTGTATAATGTCCATTTGTAAAACCATTTTTCACATCTGATGAAAATCCTGCCGCGATAAACCACATGTGACACCAGAGAGGATGTAGATATGAACCAGCGGCTGCTGCTTCGGCCTCATTCGTCGGGACGCTGTGCTCTTCTGTGCTTCACAAATAAGTGAACTGTTTGGCAGTCTGTTGTATGCTCCCTGACTGGTGTGTTGACTCAGTGTGAACTCACAGAGAACAGTGATGAGGAAGGTCCCCTGAATCTGCTGCTATGAGCATGAGAACAGCTTAGTAAGGGTGCAGAGTACGCAGCAATCACCATCTTAAAGAGGATGCAAAATATATAATATAGCATTTTAAACTTTGACTTACCATATTTTCGGACTATAATTCACACGCAGTTTTTAGAGCAGGGAAACCAAAAAAATATATATTTGAAGTGTTCAAGTGAATTAGATCAATGCTATGAATCAAATCAATGCAATACCAACTTTCTGCCACTAGATGTCACTAGCAGCAGTACTATCTTGGCACACCTCATCTTCTTCACTGATCAGGAGGAGGGGGGCCGTGGGGGGAAAGGCTGCAGAGTCTCTTTGCTGTGTCCATGGAAGCTGCAGAGTGAGCAGCTCCCACAGACATGGAGAGAGATAGTTTATCTATCTATCTATCTATCTATCTATCTATCTATCTATCTATCTATCTATCTATCTATCTATCTATCTATCTATCTATCTATCTATCTATCTATCTATCTATCTATCTATCTATCTATTTCTTCATTGCTTATATCAGCAGGGCTCTGGACTCTGCCAGCCGTTGGTGGATCTCTCATCTGACAGCTCCTCCAGCTCCCCGGCGAATCTCCTTGCCGGGAGAGCTGGTGCTAGTGCTGCGGGGGTCTCTCATTCGAACCATAAGAGGCGGGCAGTTCTGGGGGGGGGGAATTGCATCTTATAGTCAGAAAACCTCTGAGCTGGTATGATGGTGGCGTAGCGCTCCAAAATCCTAAATAATATATACTTATCTGCTGCTCCCTGGAATCATATGAAAAATTGCATCTTTATCTGCCAGGCTTCCGGAGGAGTTAACTCAGGGTGCAATAGCACAAGTGACCACTGGGGTAGTTTATGGTTTAATGGTTTTCTATGGGAAAATTCATCTTTGTATATTTCAATGGAGAGTTGAGATTAGGGATTTACCCAGTTAACACTGCTCTCTGACATGTTGAGTCTTTACCAGTCTGCCACGGCATGTGTCATGAGAGCCAGGAAGAGAGGAAGAGCTGTGAGGGACCTTCTTAAATTATTAATTAAAGGTAAGCTACATTACACGGCTAACGGCATTTACTTTAATGCAGTGGTCCCTAAACTTTCCTTGCAGGGCCCTCCCTTCTATTTAAGAACATTATCGAGCCCCCCTCCCTATTTAAACACAGGTAAAGAATGGAATACCTTCATGCTCCCCCAGCGCCCCCCAATTTGGAAACCACTGCTTTAATGGAAGGTGAAATGCTGAAACCTACAGGTCCTAATTGTAGCCACAATACCATAACAAACACCCAGGTTTTTTCATTTTTATTGGCAGAAATCAAATGCTAAAAAAAACTGCACCCTTTAAACATAGGGTCTGGTATGCTCTGGAAAAGGGGGACCCCACACAGTAAAGTAGTTTTTACATAACATTCAAAGTAGTAATAACATTACAACATATCTTTGAACTTAAAGCGGACCTACTGCCAGGTTGCCATCATCACATTTTCCAATAGAATACCAATGTAAACGCCCTTAGTGGTCATTCACAATATTGTATCCTGAATTACCCCCCGGAAGCCTTGCAGAGAAAGATAGAACAGCAGGATAGTTTTTTTTTTTTAGGATTGTGGAGCCCTTTGCTAGTATCAAACTTAAATTTTGTATTTTGGGTATACATTGGCTTTAATGTACAGCAAGCCTTCTCCAGCAATTTAAGTACGGATACCATATTCAGGGGTTCTACAGTTCACCTCCCTGATAATTTTCCTACATACCACTTCCGATGTGGACATTTGTATTTATTTTCCTGCTTGTCCTGTCGGCCTCATAAGGTGATGTCACCATCGGATGGGGGACAAGAGTAAGAAAGATGCCAGAGACTGGTATCAGGTAAGAAAGCTTTAGCAAAAATAAATTGGTTAGTCAGTCATAGACTGGCGAAAACATGGGGTGACTAATCTCAGGGACTTTAAGGCAACCTGAAGGATGATTGGTGTCTCCAAATACATAGCAAAAACATAAATTTTTTTCATAATTTTTTTTCATCATTAAAAAGAGTCATTACAGTACAAAAATATTTCAGGCCTTTCTGGCCTTTGTTATTGTCATATATCCAAGAGGCTTTGTTTTTCAACGCGTTTCGCCCTATTATCAGGGCTTTTTCATGAGAGTATATGTCCAGGTCAGCTAACCGAAGAAAAGGTAAATAAACTGCTCCATGCATACAAGACAGCCTATATATATTTATATATATGGAACCCCCAATCATCTTTTAGCATCCCTGGGATTAGCCACCCTATATGTTGGCCAGTCTATGACTGAAGCAGATGTGGCTCTTTTGATGGCTGGATCTGGCCCACTGACAAATCTTTAACCTCCCTAGCGTTCATGACGAGCCCAGCTCCTCCGGAGTTTGTTTTTCAAAAAAATGGCTTGCATGAACCCTGCATACCCCTGGAAAGTTGCGGCTGTAGCATTTCTGGGGTTGCACAACAGCATAGATCTCCATGTTAATGGAGGGGCGTCGGTTTCCCAGCCCACATGATATGACGTGGACAGGGGCGAGGAAAGGGCGTTACTCTCCCTGCTAATGTCCCACCTCACACATTATCAGCACAAGCAGGTGGGACGTAAGCAGGGTGAGTAATGCCCTCTCCCTGCTAGATCAGCAGCGAACTAAATCCAATACCGTCAGTGACGTCCCTTACGGTATTTGGAACACAGAAGAACCTTTTTTCAAATACCGGAAGTGACATCAGTGACCTCACTTCCTGTATTTCATGGCTCTCTCAGCCAGGTTTCCGACCCCTGGACTAACCAATCTTGTTTTTGTTAAATGTGTATATAGAGAATTTTATCAATATGTAAATCCGCTACGCCCCGAATTTGGTAACGGATTTTAGAAAAGGAACCTTTGTTCACATTGTGTCTGACTCTAAGTCCAACTTGGGATTCAAAAAATTATTCCACCATCTCTAGTTATCACATCCAGAAGGCCCTTAGAAATGTAAAAAAAAAAAATTTAGGATACGCATACACCAATTATATTTATGATTTTTCTGAAAAAAGTTATACCTAAAAAGAAGATAATGTGCAGGGGTGCACATAAGTGGTACTCTGGTACCAAAAACTAGCAATGCGTACCTGCATTATTGTAACAAAGCTCATATGCGTACTAACAACTTGGAGGTGCCCGTGTCTGAGTGGCCATATTCCACATTAAATATGTATACACTTCTGTAAAAGTTACATTTAAAAAGTTTGGCAACGTTTTTATTGTTAAATGTATACAATTTATGTCCTCCGGGACCATTAATAAATATGAATGGCTGCAGTTAGGGGTGTGAAATTGGAAATATAAAATACTAATCCAAAATAAATGAGTGGTCTTCTAAGGGTGTTGGAGATCTGGGGGATGAAAGTCAGAGTAGGCATATGTAAGGGTAAAATCTGACAAGAGAAAAGCACTGTGTGACAGCTGGAATATGACTATGAAAGGTTGACATTTGGACTGCAGGTAGTCTCAGGGGTTGGTTAATAACCCAGAAAATGTCAGGGTTGCACTACTGAGGTATGAGATCTGGGGTTCAAACGTGTTGTACTGTGAGAGATACATATGACCCAAAGCCAGCTGGTGACCTGTGGATGGAGACAGCTAATCAGAGGCTCAATCAGGAACAGGGAGGTCCATCTGCAGCAGAATCTACCATGCAGGAGGACAGTGAGGAAGATGGCACTACATATGGGGTGAGTATCAAACACCATCTCCTGGTACTCATCTGAGGAGCTATGTGTACCCATGATAATGTGTAGAAAAGGAACATTTAAGCACCAATGCCAAAATGTCACCCAAAAAACGTGACAACTATGAAGTAGCCTTCAGCATAATTATTCTAGTTTCATGTCAAGCTATTTGTGAAATGAGTGTTTTGAGAATGTAACATGAATCACCCATGTTTATTTATTCCTATTCCTTAGCGAGGATAACATTATCCTCTTTTCTTATTCACGTAATCTCTAAAGTATTGCTGTTGTACCAACCGATTCTGAAATGCCGCTTAGAGATCCTCTTCCAGCCAAGACAAACATTCAGTCACTCTGGCTGGAAGGTTTTTCCTGTAAGTACCTCTTTAGCACAAAATGTGAAAGTACGGGCCTGAGAGATTGACTTTTTTTTTCCAAGTTGTTTATTTTCCTTCAAACTTGTTGAAGCTGCTGTTGGTATGGGGGTTGCGAGGGTCGTGGTCCTTCGCGAAAGTTCAGGAAACGCTTTACATTTGGCATGGGCAGTTGAGAATGTGAAAGTGCGTCCTCTGGATCGGCTCTCCAGGGGCAGAACATTTGGAGTTTAGAAGTGGGCTTAATGTGAGCAAACGCCACCGGAGGATGTGATGTGTTTGTTTGCAGGTGTGAAAGCTTGGAGCGCAGCCGCCATTCCTGGAAATGGGGCTGAAAATAGAGCAGGTTCTTTTGTTTGTACACAGATGGATCGCTGCCGAGCTTATCTGATTCGTCTGGTTACAAATTTTGGAGAAAACAAGCCCTGACACATAAGAAAAGGGATGTTGTGTAACAGATGTTATTCTTACTGTAAAAAATGTTCCTTATGTATTTACGGATTTAAAATCACCCACAGTTGCCACCTCCATACTTACTGCGTAGAGTGGCGGTGGGGAGAAGACAAAAAACGTCCTATAATTATAGTCTTTAAGACTCTTAAGGCCCCAACACACGTACCGAGTGGGGGCAGACAGATGAGTGGTGGAGTGCAGCGTGATGACATCATCACATTGCTCTCCATCACTCACAGCGTCAGCTGGCACCCTTTGTATGCCGGTCCCCATTAAAACTAATGGCATTGGCCAGAGATTTATGTACATTTCTATTCTCTGGCCGACAGAGGTTTTGGGCGACAGGGATCTGTTGCCCCATGTGGGCACCTCCAATCAGCCGCTCGTTCATTGCGTTTGTGTTGACCTTTAATCTGGCAATGCTCTGCCCCTCCAGTGAAGTTGACTCCATGGCTGACTCCAGACACAAGAGCACACAGTAACATCTACCTTACCAAGTCTCCTTCCATCCGGCATCCAACCATGGTGTCACTGGAGGGGTAGAGCGGAGATTTTCAGAAGATAAGGGTCTATTTTGGCCATCTTAGAGGATGGTGAATTGGACCCTGTAAGTATGGCGGTGCCAACAGCGAGAAAGAAGGGAAGGTAAGTATGTGGTTTTTAGGTTTGGGGAAGGGTTCCCAGATCTAGACAGCAGAGGGTGACAAGACTTTGAAGCCAACAATGCTTTGGCACACCAGTGACATAATACCCCGGCTCACTCCAGGTAAAAGGGGAAAGAAGGCATCTCAGGGACATCTACCTTTTCAAGTCTGCTTCAACTCAGCATCCAGCCATGGTGTCACTGGAGGGGTGGAGTCTACGTTGGCCATCTTAGAGAATGGCGAATTGGAAAGTGTGGCAGCACTGGGAGTGATGAAGAGGGGAAGATGAGTATGAGGTTTTTAGGTCTGGGGTAAGGGTCCCAGATTAGGACAGTGGAAGGTGACAAGGCTCTAAAGCGGATGATACTTTGGGCAACCAATGACATAATACCTAGGGTTACTCTGGGCAAAAGGGGCTAGGAAAGTAGACATCTCATGGACTTCTACCTTTCCAAGTTTCCTTCTACCCGGTAGCCCGCCATAGTGTCACTGGCTGTCACGGAGCAGCAGGTGTGGACCCACAGTGCCACGTGTCCTACCTCCTCTAAGGGCGTTGTCTAAGTGAACCCACTCGTTCTTCACAATACCCTTGATGGTGGGGATAGACTTTCCCGAGGGAAACACCAGGTCGCTACCTCTGGAGGGAGGGTAGGAACACAAGGCAGCTGGTCCAGGGGACAGCAGGGAAGGCTCCAGGGATCAGGTGTCATCAGCCAGACAGAGTAACAGGGCGGACAGTGCAGGTACAGATCAGGTAGCAGGAGAGAGCAGCAGGCAGGTTAGGGTTAACAGGTATCAGTCTCAGAATACAGGCAGGGCTCTATATCACAGGAACAGCAATGGCAGGCAGTGCTTTGCACAAATCATAGAGCTTAATACTGAGGCAAGGCTGAAAGGGGAGGGTTCCTTATATAGCTACAGGATCCTACAAATCCTATTGGTCAGCAAGGTCACATGACGAATAACTTAAATCCCATGAAATGGCACACGCTGGTGTTTAAGGAAGTGTGTAGAAATAACAGAATCACCGCTGAACAGGGCGCCGAGATCTGCAACGGTAAGTAGGGAGGCGGCGTATGGCAGCCGCTATTACACTGGCCAGGCAGAGCGGTGTGGAGACTGGAAGAAGAGAAGTCTGCTTCGCTCATCGTAAAGTAAGATAAATAAGATGCAGTAGAAAGAGGGCATGGTAAGTATGTGGTTTTTAGGTTTGGTAAAACATTTGCTCGTATCAAGACTGCAAAGGGAATGTAAATATTAATATTTTTAGAGTTATTTTTCAGATTTTTAGTACAGAAATGCTTTAATCAATCAGAGTAATTCTTCTACAAATGTACTAAGGTGCCTTTAATAACCCAGGAGCTGATGGAGTCAGTGAGTATGGCACCTATGGGATTTTCATGTAAGCGCATAGATTAAGGCACCAAATGCAATTAACCTCTCCTATGATTCATTCAGACCCTCTACAGAGTTATTTAGTAATATACAACATGTAACCAAATATTGCATTAAAGTGCCCCTAAACTCACCTGTACTTTATGTCCCTTGCTGGCAACTACCCTACTATTTGGATGATCTGTCAAAAAAAAGAAATTGCTACAATATTAGGAGTGGCAAAATGTTCAGTTTTGTACATTCTGAGAATGAGAGAAAAAACTGGTGATATTCAGTTTTGCCATGGGGTCGCCGGGGATAGGTGAGTATCCCTGAACGTAGCTCAGGGTGAGTTTGCAGGGTAAGTTGTTTTTCAGTAAAAGAGGATGACATGGAAGGTCATTATTGTTGGGAAGGAGAGTCCCTTCAAGAGAGGATGACATGGAAGGTCGTTATTGTTGGGAAGAAGAGTCCCTTCAAGAGAGGATGACATGGAAGGTCGTTATTGTTGGGAAGAAGAGTCCCTTCAAGAGAGGATGACGTGGAAGGTCGTTATTGTTGGGAAGGAGAGTCCCTTCAACAAGAACATCAGGAATCCAGCCTTGTAGACTTTTGTAGATTGGTGAGATGGTCCATTTTGACTTGCTATACTTATAAATGACATCAGTTTGCATGAATTCAACCATGCAAGCAAAATCATATTTTGGCCTTGGCCATAATTTTGGTTGTAGGTCAAAACTAAAAGTTTGGTTGTAACTCAAGTTGATCTTAAGTCAAGGGTCCACAGTAGTTGGTTCTCCTGTCTACATTAATGACACGATTAGGCCCAGGTTTATGATCATGAACTACCAGTAACCCTGTAGACCTATCCTCCTAAAGGAAGGCTCCATGCAAGTAACCTAAGGACAGGGATTCCTTACCTAACCACCCCCTCCATGCAGAATTTCCTACAGAACAGGGAGTGAGATTTTGGAGGTGTTTTGTACACAAACAGGGTACAGCTGTCATGACTACAAGACCAGAGAAAAGTTTGGCAGCTTTACAAATCCTAACTGGCTGCAAATTGAAATGGAAAAGGTAATTTTATGTTCAGATTCAAAATGACTTGGGTGGTAATGTACAGTATACTTTGTGTGTGTATGTGTGTGTATGTGTGTGTGTACACATGTGTGTGTGTATATGTATATATATAATGTAGCAGTGGGTTTTATTTTAAAATAAAAATATATAAAAAAAAATAGGCAAATCTCTAATTTCTTGTTTGATACATAAGCACGAGCTCCTTTCCCCGGGCTTCTCTAATGTTGACACCGTAATCTGGAAATTTGGAAAAATGGGTTTGGGTTTTGGTTTTACAGCCACCCTGGTTGTCCATGCTAGGATCAAGGTTGAGTTAATTGAACTGTCCATTGTGGGGGTTTTGCTCAAACGGCATCTGCGAATGAAGGATATCCACAAGGAAAAAGATTCTTTCTAGGGCTCCTGTCCGTGTTTATTAGATATCAATAGCCCCCTGGCTTCTAAACCAAAGCAAAAGCTGTCTCTGACTGCTCAGAGACTGTCTTCCACACACCCCCACATCTGACACTCAGCACCAGGTGCTCTAATAGGCTTCTGAGCCTCTGGAAATACTGGACCAGAAATTGGGAATATGCCCCACCCTGCTCTTGCAGATTCCCTGTAAAACCAGCCCCAGAACACAATGCAGAAAAACAGCATAAGAACATGAAAGTTCCCTGCAAACATAACACTGCTGGTTTTACCTCAAAATGGAAAACTGAGATACCGTGGTCCAATGTACCTACCATCCAGCACTCTGCCCAGTGACACAGGTGATCTTGGGATCACTGTGTTACACCATATAGTATATTTATTTAAAAATAAATAAAATAAACGCTCAGAATGTAGTAGTTTTAGCCTACCAGATTCTTTCCCTCACCCTTATTCCCAGGACACTTGCCTAGATCATTAGGGAAGGGGTTGACGATGCAGAAGCTCATGGAAGAAGTGGAGAGGTGGATCACCTTTTATATCCTGTCTTAGGATAGCTGCAAGTGTTAGCAGACCCGTTGTGTTAGCGCTTCCCATAGAAGTGTATGGAAAATGCTTGTTCTGCTTGTAAAAAAACGCAGCCTGGGCATGTTATGCTTTGCGGTTCTGGACTATTTTGTTTTTTTTGTAAAAGACATAATACCCTAGTTCACTCCAAGTGAAAGGGAACTTAGGAAAGTAAACGCCTCAGAGATACCTACCTTACCCAGTATTCAAGGCAACCCGCCATGATGTCACCGGGAAGAGAGGTGTGGAGAAGGGTCTGCGTCGGCCATCTCAGAGAATGAACATTGGACGCAGTATGTATGCTTGCACCGGGAGCAACAAAGAGGGGAAGGTAAGTATGTGGTTGTTTAGATGTGGGGAACGTTTGCTCAGATCAAGATGTAATGTAAATATTATAAATTTTTTCTGATATTTAGTACAGAACCACTTTAATCAAAATAATTCTTCTACGGAATTCATAAGGTGCCTTTACTGTGCCTAACCCAGGATTATCGCGTCTAATGGGCTTTCCATGTTAGCGCATAGACAAGGGCACCAAATGTAGGGCACCAAATGAATGTAGTCATTCAGATTCCCTCCTTCGTCCCTTATTCTGGGGACACCTGCCTAGATCAGGAGTTGGGGGGGGGGGGGGGGGGGGGGGGGGGGGGTGACCATGCAGCAGCTCTCATTGAAGAGATGATGAGGAGGACCACCACCTTTTATATGCTGCCTATGGGCTCTGTTTTGCTATACATGCTGCATTGTGTACCCGCAATACCCGAGCTAGTGCTCTTACAGTACACACTCCAGCCTCAAGTTTTCCTTTACTGATTAAAGCAGACCTACCACCTGGGAGGTCACTCAGCAGTATAGGCTGCAGCTCAGCCGATACTGCTGAGATCCGCAATTGTAAATAAAAAAACTTTTACTACTGACAGCAAGGACATCTCTCCCATGTTCCTCTTGGGGCTGTAGGAATTCTAGCCTGCACGATCTTGCAAGACTTGTTATTACTAGTGATGAGAGTGTCTCTCCCGTTCAGAGACACATCTCATCAAGCAGCCGATTCCCCCATCATGTCTACGGGAATTATGTAAAAAATACAGGAACTTAACTTACGTCTTTTTCCCCACTGCGGACACACGTCACAGACACAGAGAGGACACTTCCCATTCTGTGAATGGGACAGCGTCCACATTGCGTAATCTTAGCTGCACGCCCGCAGTGCTGTTTTGAAGCTGCGGGCTGCTGCATCTTGAAAGCAGCACCGCTGGAGACACCTCCATTGAATATCAATTGTGGTGTCTCCAAAACACAGGAAAACAGCGCCCAAAGCTGTTTTCCACGCCTTCCCCCTGCTGCACGAAAAGGGCCAAAGCCGCCGGCAAACTGACTGCGAGCAGCAGGGAATCTGCCTGGCAAATGTGTCCGCACGCGCCTTGATTCCCCAGCGCAGAAAATCAGAAGTGGACACAAGCCCTATGCTTTGTGGTTCCGGGCTATTCTTTTTTGTGAAAAAGGGGGCCAGTGGCGGTTTTAGGCATGGACAACCTGGGCACTTGCCCAGGACGGCATCATGTCGGGGGTGGCGGCATCATGTCGGGGGTGTCTTCCCCTCTCCCCCACAGCGCACCCCCCCTATCTGCACACTCGCCTGGGGAGAGAGGAGTAGAGGAGACTCACCTCTCCCAGCTCTGAGAGTGAGTGAGGGGAGACAAGACTCAGAGATCCAGAGTCTCACAAGTCTCACTCACCTCACTCCCGTGGGGGGGTTGATGTGCTTGTGAGGTGAGACTGTTATGGACTCAAGTGGGGGGTGGCTGTCAGAGGGGGTGCCCAGGGCGCCGATCTCCCTAGGACCGCCCCTGAAGGGGGAGATAGTAAAGGTTGCTGACCCCTGTTCTAGTAACACCAAGTCTATTCCCAGGCAGGAGTATCAGAACATAACACCAGATTCTTATAGTAAATAGCACTTATAAAATATTCCCCGTAAGATATTTTTCTAGTCTCCTACCAATAACATCATCATCCGTCACTTTCCTGTACAGCGTTAAATCGAAATTGTTTCTATAAAACGGCACAGGCAGTTCTTTTTTTTTTACCGGGTAACCGAGTCCCAAAGTAATTAATGGAAGTGGAAAGTGTGGGTGGAGGATTATGGAAAATTTAAGGTGAAAAATTGAGTTTTCCTTTAACAGGTAATGCAGCGAGTGACCCTGGACTGGTACAGGCTCGGCACATGGTCTATGTCTTACAGCAGCCGTTCTTATTCATCCCTGGCAGCTTTGAACTCGGTTCCTGTTGGCTGGGGAGACCTGACTAATGCAGAGTTTACGCAGTACAGAAGCTGTGGTTACTTCTTGTACCGCTCACCACAGGTGTCCTGGAAGCCGCGGTTATTTGATGTATCAGGGGAAATTCTGCTGTCCTGATTTAATTTTTTCCGAAACCTTCACAAGCCCGTTGACATCTGACTGACTAATGTTCAATATTATTGTTATTCCTTTTAATCATTGCTTTCTTATGGTCGATGGAAAGAAAAAAACAGATGGCGCTTCTTGCTTAACGCTGTAAAAATATATAGGTGCCGTGCAGTGTTTATGAACTTCATGTTGGGTAATGGCTGCCTACCTACCTAGAGGATACTTACCCATAGTATTACACTTTAGTGCCCCTCTACTATTAAGCTTCTGTGTCTGTTACAGGAACAAACGTATAGCCATTATCTACAGCAGGGATGTTACACTCTGGGCCAAATCTTACCCTCGTATTTATTATGTTTGGACCCCAAAAAGAATTTTTTTAATAGTCTCTAAACCAAACGAATGGCACGGATATCTTTTTTTTTTTACATTTTATTTCAGGTTTTTAGTATCATGTTTTAGTTGCTCCAGGTTCGTGTTTAACCTCCCTACCGCTCGTCCTCCTTCCCTCTACCCGATCTACACGATCATTGATGACGCCGGCAATGTGGGCTAGGGAACCAAAGCAACCTCCATGGAAGTTCTATGGCACAGCCCCCCCCCCCCCACTCCTGAGAGAGAATACCCTCAGCTTTCAGGAGCACAGGTAAGTTTTGACGATCCCGGTTTGGGCAGAGTTTGTTTGCAAACAAACTTTGAACGACCTGGGTTCGTCTCAACCGCTAGGGATGGTGAGGCAAAACGTAATTTTGTTTCCATATGAAAAGTTTCTTTGATTTAACTGAAGAGAAGAAAAAAGTTTTCTGACCTCCTTGGTGGTTCCCTGAGTATAGCTCAGGATAGTTTTGTTTTACTTACCTATCCCCATTGAGCCTGCGGTGATTCTGAATATTTGCGGACTTGCCCTTCCCTTCCAGGTTTGCCTCTTCACCTTCTTCGATGACACTGCAGAGGTGGGGGGCAGTGCCACTAACCTCCTGGAGGTTACGCCTGAAGCCAGTATAGGCGCAGTTTGATCCTGGATGCTGGGATCGGGCGCAATCACTGGCTCTCCGTGAGCCTGCAGCATTTCTGCATAGCTGCTCCGGCCCCATGTCTTCGGCGTCATCCGTGACACTGAGGGGGGCGGGGGGGAAGCGCCATAGACCTCCATGTTAATGGAGGGGGCATCACTTTCCCACACACACACCGCTTGACACCAACGGTGTGTAGTGAGCTGGTAGGAGAGCTGGCAGTCACGAAGCAGTACAGTGTACTCTGCTGCGATTGCCCGGAAAACGGCTTTTCGTGCCATGAAAAATGGCGTGAAAAGCCCATAACGCCCAGGGGTTAAAGTGCATGTAAATGCAGGCAATGTCAGTTCTCTGCCGCACATCCTTCGCATAATTGATAGAGAGTACTATTTACTCGTGCTTTTACCGTCAGGGAGGTTAATTGTAGATATTTTTTAAAAAAATATCACTTTCGCCAATGTTTTAATTTTGCCCAGCAGTGCGATCATTACTTTACCTTCCCAATGTGAACATTACGCTACTTGTCTAATATGATATCAGTCCCCCTTTTTTTTCTAAGGCATGGACATCTAAAGGTGTCCTGATGTTTTTAGCATCACCACCTAAACCGGTGGAACATAGGGGGAAGGGTCCTTTAAGTTTTGGCAGGGAAGAGGTTAAAGTTGACACTAGCTAAAGGTGGATGTAGTTGGTTCTTCGTACAACTATGTAGTATAGAAACGTTAAGAAAGCTCCTCATATTACATGGTTTTGGTAGAAGAAAAGTTATGTGGTAAGATTGTAAGGTATATGAGGGCCTTTAGTGAGTGAACTACAAAGCCCCTGAACGTGGTATGTTCACTGAATATGCTGAAGATCTAGAGAAGGGAAGTAGTGCAAAAATAATGCTTTAGCTCATGTAGTTTTTGCATACATTAGGTTCAAGTTGTTTGTTGTTTTAAAGCAGAAGTAAACTCAAGAAAAAAACTCCCCCACATACATTACACGGAGATATTACACACCTGTCAGCAGTATACATC
>CM070035.1:13467416-13483558 GCA_036250615.1 Ptychadena robeensis | reverse complement strand
TCTATGGTACACTTTTGGTACAGAAATCTGGACCTCAGCAGTGCGCTAGGGAGGTTAAATAAGCTGTAAGTACAAGGTAGGGGAGTGACTTCTTACAGCCAGCATAGGAAGAGCTTCTGTAAAATACTCTAGTCCTCTGAGGTAAAGGGAAGGAATATGGGACAGAGCAGCAAGCAGGCAGGGCACTTTCTCCCGCTATGCGAAGTATGGGGATACATAGGGCTCCGGGACCGGGAGTATGCGTAATTCTACTAGCTTCCAACCCAACAACTTTCCTGCTAGCAGAAAAGCCCTCCCCCCCACCAACAACTTGAGGCCCCAGGCAAAACTTTTGCATAGGGCCCCCTAAATGCTGGAAACGGCAAGGTATAGTTGAAGTAACTAACTCATTGACCATCTTTAGTACCCAAAATGTTACACTTGAAAAAAATTTATCCAAATTGTTATTTCTATCATCCAGCCACGGTGAAGACCACCAATAACTCACTGAAAATAAATTTTAGGGACATCCCAGGCTAGGAAAAGATAGCACATTTGTTCCATTCAATTTATATACATTAAGTCTCTTCATTTCCATGAAATAATTCTCTGCAGTAAATCTGCAGAGCACTTGGAGAATGGAAAGAAAAGGGGGGAAAAAGACATCAGCGATTGATGGATGAAGCCAATCAGCTGCTTCTTGTACCTGTAATCCTTACTGGTGTGCCCCCCTCCAATACACAATGATTTAATATCACATAATGGCCCGCTGCATCCCATGTGCAAACTAGACGAGGACAAGATGATTGATTCCCATTTACACCGGAGGCTTTAAAGAGGAGGAAGCAATGAATTACCTATGTTTCAGTAGCTTTCCTACTTCCCAGTCTGGCAAGGGAAAGTGTCCAACAGAACCATTTTATTATGTTTTTAATATCACGTCAGCTTTTGGATGAGAGAACAAAACAACAGTGGAAGGAAATAAACTGACATGATCCCATTTGCACTCACTGGCAGAATTAAGTTGAATTTTATGTCCAGTTATCGGCCAAACAAGAAAAAAAAAAGAGATGTTTGTTACCCTCAGCATTGCTAATTAATAGATTCTTCACCTCCAAATGAACAGAGAGTAATGGCAGGATTCCCAGTACTGGCATACACTGTCTACCCAAAACTAAAGGGACAAGAAATTGTACAAAGAGGACATTAATGGAGGCGCTTACATGGCTGCAAACTTAGGCGTATGTCCGCAGGGTCACATGTGTCACAATACCAGCTTAGTTGCTTTGGGAGCACAAAGAAGTTACCATACTTCTTGTTTTTATGTCCCGCTTCATGTTCTTACTAATTCTCTTCTCTGTTGTATAAGATCTTAGGCCGATGCTGCCAAGACTTTTGCTGGAATTGCTGGGGTGAGGCTTACTATAAGCCAATCTTTGGGAAGAACCTGGGTGAAATGTTTTGCACAAGATTTAGAGAAGTGAAATTGTATTAACTAGTGATGGCCGAAAAGTTCGCCTGGCGGACAGTTCATGGCGAACATAGCATGCTCGCAGTTCGCAATGCCGGCGCACATTATGGGTGTTCCACCAGCCCCCTTTACCTTAGCATGGAGACAAAGTGAGACCCCTCACCTTTTAGTCAGGTGGGACAGTACAGCCAATAACACATTTTTCCTTCCTGCAGGACACCCCACCTTATAAAAGAAGCAGCTTGCGGCCATTTTACATTTATCCTGTGTCTCCAGTACTAGATAGATAGGGAGAGCTGCTGCTGATTGAGGGATGGCTGAGCTACTTTGCTATTATACTCTATCCAGTAAGCTGTAACTATAGCTAAGGTGTTCTGTAACATGTAGTTCATCATTACTGAGCCACAAAAGTCCTTCTCTGGGGGTGGGGTATGCTGTAATATGCATTGCAGAGAGATCTGACTAAAGGCCCCCATACACGGGTCCGATTCCCATCGGATTCCGGGACGATCGATTCCGGGCGCATACACGCCAAACGATCGTCCCGGAATCGCGTGAAGCCCACCTTGTCCGTCCGATCACGTCCGATCGTTCAGGGGCCCAGAATCGGATCCGACAGAGAACCAACATGTTGGTCTTTCTGATCCGATTCTGCACACATCAGGGGGAGTTGCCATTTGGGAAGTAAGCGATCGGACACGGAATCGTCCAGGAATCTGTGGGACAAGGTGGTATGCAGCGATCGGACAGACTTAATTGGCCGTTCGATCGGACCTCCGATTCCCACTGAGATCGCCGGAATCGATCGGATGGGTGATTGATCGGCCATGGAATCCGACTGTGTATGGCTAGCTTAAGTGTGATGTGCTGCAGAAGGTGCTGTCAGGCTTGAAGCCCACTCCAGCTAACTTTTTGAAAAAATCTGTAATCTAGATGTGATTTCCGGCCATTAGACCTGAAAAAAACAGCATTTTAATAAATTGCATTAATTGCGTATTGCGTATTTTGGGGGAGAAGTTTAGCTATTGATCCCCATTTGGCATGACACTGCTAAGGTGGTTGCACCCTTCGGCCTTTTTTTATATTGGTATTTTGGCTACAAAAATGACCTGAAGGTCCATTAAAGTCAATGGAGGTTCGCTGCAAACATACGAACCGTGGGTATTTGTAGAGGTTCGATCCGCCTGTTTGTGAACAGCCGCAGCTGATGTTCGTCCATCACTAGTTAAGCTTATCCGCTTAAGGCACACCATGAAGTGGATAGTGTCCTTTATATCCAATTGGCAAATACACAGTGACGCTTTGTGCTTGGCATGAAAAAAAAAAATACAATTTGGGCACATTTTTGAAGTGGTCTAATACATTTCCTATGGGCACATTAAAGCATGGTACATACAAAATAAGAAGTCATTTCAGAGGTGGCAATCATTTTTGCTGCCAAGACTTTTGCTTTTGCTACTAAATGAAGCTGAAATCCCATCTTTGGGAAAAACCTGGCTGACATGTTGTAGATCTTCCAGACGTGTCCCTGGACGCAGGATTCCTGGGTGAATCATCTACTGAAGCAGTGTGACAACCTGGCATGGACTGCCTATTTTCTCATCTGGTGTGAGAGCCTTCAGCCGTCTAAGGTACCCATCCACTAGTAGGAGCAAGTTTGGAACTGTAGATTTCACAAGATTGATGCCCCATTCCTGCCAATGGGTGATGGTGAAGAAGCTATAAATATCCTCCTGCTAGTAAACTTGTAAATATCCCCCTTCTTCATATGTGGACCTTTGGTTTTCGTGGTGTCAGAGCTTTGTGGCAGAAGACATCCTTCTAAAGTATCTGGTCGTGTTAGTTGCACACTACAATGGCAAACCAACGACACTGCAGTTCTTAATACCTCTCTCTCTATAGATATATGTAGATATGGGCCAGATCGATGGCCGATTCGAGCGTCGTGCACGCTCATGGCCATCTATCTGGCCCATATCATATGCAGACATGACTGTTAATCGTGGCCGATGTCCGTTGCTTTGCATGGAGACTGCGGGGTCCCCATGCAAAGCATCGGCTGAGCTGACAGCATATCTGACAGCAGCATGATGACGTCATCACGCTGCTGCAGGAAACATCGGACGTCTCCAATATCGAGCCGCCTGTACCCTGCTTTAGGGTGTAGTTCTGCTTTAAGATCGCTTTGCTCGTATTCAGTCACTGCTAATCAATATTGAGTATAAATACTGAACATTCAATATCTCATGAAACTGAAACATTTGTCTGCCCTTTGAGGCTCCTTTCATTCCGTATGTCTGTCTTCTCAGCAGTTAAACAGCACTGTAACATCCATGCAGCTGAAAATCAGTTTCTCACCCCCAAACCACACTGGGATTGCTCGGGGTCCAAAGCCAAGATACAGACGATGTTGCTAATACTGGAGAGATTTTGGCCAGAAATGTCTACTAGCAGATGTAACCTAGTTGCAGTCATCAGAGTGCAAATTTTACAGCAAGATCGTTGCGTTTGGGTGTTAAAATGGTTTGCTCCCTACTGTGAATATAGACCTTAAGTGGCTTAAACAGCTGCCCCTTCAACAGCTTGACTCCACTAATGAATGTCTAATATTGTTCTGGAACACATTCCCTGTTTTGGCCTTCTTGTTGTGGAAGAGTTATGGGTCTCCGCCATTCCGTATTTAACCCTGTAACTGAAAAGCGAAAAGTGAAAATTTTTTATTTAACGTTATATATATTCAATAACCTTATCTTACTCCACTGACTACAATCGCATGTAGCTCATGCCTTGTCAAACTTTTTTAATCAGTTATTGAGGTGGAAAAGACATCCACACGAGCATCCTCTCTGATGCCCTCTACTCCTGTGCTGGGGTGGCAGCATCTGGCCACTGGAAAAATATTCCAATGCCCAGAGATGCCACCCCTCAGCATGATACCACCCTTGGGAAGCGTCTATATTGCCCATTCCTTAAACCGCTGTAGTGTAGTCACACAACCAGGTGTGATGCTGTCCCCTTTAAGGCCATGTCCCACTAAGCTTTGCTACCAGAAGAGTTAAAAGCCCAGTTCCAGGAAGAGGAATTCTAGTCCAGAGTAGGGAGACCTACTGAGACAGCAGCAGTCTGGCACACTAGCTGGTTCTAGGCTCTGCATGCTCACCCGTCTATGCTGGCATGTGTACAGCCCGCAGACCAGATAGTATGCGCTACTCTCAGACACGGCTGTCAGGCATTTTGCCCCATTCACAGCCACCTGGAATACCCTCTTCAAGTGGGTTTGGGGCGGGCATTACCTAGCGTGACCTTGGAATCCGTACCCGATTGATCCAGCCCTGGTCAGGCTTTGCAGATGTGGCTCTTCTATTCGTTACTCGGACCCTTACTCCCTCTACCTGAGAAGAGGACCTGTCCCCGTGTACTAAGGGACAGGTTGAAGCCTGCAGCATCACCCAATGGGTCTCTCTTGCAATTGTTTAAAGACATTTTAACGCGAGTTATTTAGAATAAGTTCGGTTCTGCTGAGGTTAAGTTAATAAAGGGTTTTTGCAGTACGTCCGCCTCCGTGTGGTCTGGTTGATCCTGAACCTGTACACCGCCACTGTCTGTGTGTAACAAGGTTCGGGTGAGGGGTCCTGGGGGTGAGGGATTTGGGGGTTAAGGTGAGTTTTGAAGGTTATGGCGAGGGTTTCTGGGGGTTAAGGTGAGAACTTGTGGGTGAGGGCTCTCGGGGTGAATTTACAATCCTGAATGCAGAAAAGCACATTTCGACAGGATAGGACATATTGTCAGAACACCGGCCTTTGGAATCCAATGTATGGCTGCAGAGTGATGCCTAAAGGAGTGCAGTTACATTCCCATGCTGGAATATACTCTATGAGAACTCTTCCCTCCTCTCCCCCTTTTCTCCATCACATGTGTGCCTGGCCTGAAAATACATAGAAAATAAGCAGAAAAGTGCAATGTGAAAAAGCCATAAAAAGGGGATCAAAGGATAATATCCATATGTGAGGGAGCAATTTGAAAAGCAAACAATCCGGTAGAAGTGATTGCTCCACTTTGCCTCATGTCCCCACTGTTTTTACAGAGGCAGTGTGCACTCTGCTACAGGGAGCTGCGTGTGTCTGAACTCCGAAACCGTACAAGCAGATGAGTTTGTTTTTCTTGGCCAACTTCATCCCCGAGCAACATGTCACAGCACTTATCAGCTATATTTCTTCCACTCTGGAAATCTGCGATCCTTATTGCTCATCTGGCTTTAATATTTCCATACAGGTTCATCAATTCCTATTAAATGGAAGGATTACTCAGCTGCTTTAATACTTCTGTACAGGCCAGCTGAACATTAGACGTAGGGCAAGTGAAAAGGAAGAAAATGTCTCAGGGCTTGTTTCCACTTATGCGATTCTTTGCGTTTCCGCTCGGTTACAAAGCGTAAGCGCGGTTACAAACCGCAAGCGTGAACAACCGCATCCATTGGAAACTTCAATGTAGTTCCACTGGTGCGTTTGTGCGCTTTCGAATGCGGATGCGGTTGAGGATGCAGTTGTGAACGCTGCCTGCAGCGTTTTGAAACACATCCGCTTCCCAACCGCATCCGCATCCCAAAAACGCATCCATAGGAAACCATTGGATGCGTTTCAAAATGCGCAAAAACGCATGGCATAGCAGACGCGGATGCGGATTCTGGGTGCGTTTGGAAAAAAATTGCGTCGCGAAAACTATGCCATGCATTCTCGCTCGGATGCGCTTGCGGTTTCAGCCACGCGGTTACAACTGCACGATAACACAAGAGTGGAAACAAGCCCTTAAGGTGGCCATACAGTGATTGATGGGTGCAGGACAAGGCAAAGGATTAACTGTAATATTGTCTAGAGACTGATCTTTTTTTTTCATAAAATTTCAACTAGATGACTTTGTGACTAGAACTATTTCTAGTTATACATCAGGGTGTGGCACTTGAATTTTGCTATTGTGGCCTATGTTCCTCGTATGGTATCACCACCAAAAATGCTGGAGATACAGAGAAATGTACAGAAAAGTGTTGCTGTAGCACATGTAGTTTTTGCATTCATTACCATACTTATCACATCATTGATTTTTACCCCAAAATGGGGGGAGGGGGCTGTTTGTGTCTTAGGGTCCCCATACACCTTTAGATTTCTCTGTCAGATTTCCTTTAGATCTACTTTTGTTTTACCAAAACCATGTAATATGATCGGACAAGATGGGCTGCACGCGATTCCGGTACGATCGTTTCGCGTGCACGCGCCCGGAATCGATCGTGCCGGAATCCGGTGGGAATCCGACACGTGTATGGGGGCCTTAAGATTTCAAAATCCTGGGAAAAATCCACTTCTAAACAGGAGTGAGGGGAAGTAAACATCCCGATACCAGATTTGACATCACTTCCTGTATTTAGACAGTGGAAGCCCAGCACTTCCTTGTTCGAATACTGGAAGAGACATCAGTGATGCCACTGGTGATGGCTGAACTGCCTGCAAGGTGGACAGTTCGGCCGCAAACATGGATGTACGCCCTCCTTCTAGCCGGCAAGCAGTCCAGGTGTTCGACCGGCTCCTTTCACCAGTGAGAAGGAGCTCACTATTCTTCCTCCGGCAGGATCAGGAGCAGTAAGATCCTGCCGGAGGAAGAATCTCTTCACTAAAAGACCTGGCATGAAATTCCCCGCCTAGAGTCCGATCTGCCTGTTCGCGGAAAGACCTGGCCGAAGTTCGTCATCACTAGAAGCCACTTCTTGTCAGTTTTCCCTTATTCACAAAGGGAATACTTGACAGGTATGTCACTCCCACCGATACTGACGATGTGTGATAGGTATAATTTTATTTCTTTTCAGCTACATTCAGTAATATTGTAAACAGAGGGGCAGAAAGAAGGAGCAGCCCTTCAGTTTTAGCAGAACATATACTTTAAGACATGTTGTCATTTTGTTTTGTCATTAGCATGAGCATGCAACTAGCATTTTCAGAAGATGTGAATGTCAGTTATGGCAACCATTGACTTTTGTTCTTATAAGGCCATAGGAGATGTTTTTAGGTCGGCTTATGACATCCCATTTCACTTAGTAAACGTGTTTTAAAAAATAAAACGTGCAGTAAAACTTTTTTTTCGTGTAGCAACAATAACAACCAAAATCAACAGGATGGCACCTAAGCATGTGTGCCCTTTCCTCGACTTTCCTGTTTTACTCTTTTATACTTTCGCTCTTAAATTTTGTTGTAAAAATATTTATTTTGAAGTAAACACAAGCAATTATATTGGTATGTACTTTGGGCTCGCGGCCCCTCCGGTTTCCTTTTTGCCTCCCTCTACCAGCTCTTTCTTGCTATTGACATCCTCTCGCTGCTTTCCAAAATACGCATCTGTGCTGTGTGATCCTTGGGTGTGAACTTGACTAGTGCTGGAGTGTGCCCAATGCCAACATCTCACACAGAGTTCCTGGTGCTCACTCCATCCATCCTTCTCCCTACACACTGTTCAAGTGACCTCAGGGAAGTATGAAAAATGGCTCATCTATGCTGAGCGTACGACCCACCAGAATAACCGAGAAATGTCGCCTCTGGACTTTCCAGTTTGAAAGTTTGCAGTCCTTTTCAGTAATCTTAAAGAGGAATTCTGAGCCAATGTAAGAAAAAGCATCATTATATTTTATTATGTATAAACTCAAAACTCAGGTTGAAATAATTACATTGAATATCAATAAACAAGTTGATCAAGACATTATGAAAGATATTTATAAAGGTTGAGATCACATCTCTGCTACCTATGTAGAACGTAACACAGAGGTGCCCAACATGTGGCCCGCGGGCCGCAAGCGGCCCGTTTCCCGTTACTTGGCGGCACACCGCCGGTCGGCCGCTGCGGCCCCGTGCCCTTACTTCTAATCAGATGTTGAGCACTCTGCCCACGATAAGTAATGGCGCTCTTGGCCCATCCCGGGCGAAGAAGCGCCATTAGTTATCGCGGGGCAGAGGACAAACCATCTTGATGGGAAGTTCAGCATAGGAGATTTCAGCATAGGAGAGCTGTGATTGGTGCTCAGAAGTAGGAGAGCTGCTGACTGATGGCACATGGTATCACACCATCAGCAGACGGAAGGCAGCTGAGCTGTGATTCCAGGCTGGAAGCCTGGGTAGAGGAGCTGAAAGACGGTAATTGAGCTCCCACTAAAAATCCCACAATCACAGAACAAAATTCACCAAAATTACAGAACAAAGGTGATAATCTTTATTACTGGGCAAATGGTGACATGGCAAATTACATGGGCAAAGGTGACATGGTGACATCCAATTAAATGGGCAAAGTGTTGACTATGGACAACATTACATGGGCAAAGGTAATGGTGACAAGCCTCACAAGACAAGGGGCAAGGGGTGACATGGCCAAATTACATGGGCAAGGTTGACATGCGGCCAATCCAAATTACTGGGCATTGAAGTATAATTAAAAAGTTGTGTTATTATCCCCAATTAAACATAATGTTCTTCTAAGCTCTGCCCGCGTCATTTTTTCATTATAAAAAAATTGCTAGGCAAGTAAGTAGTGAGATCGAAAATGTTATGTGCGGCACTTACGTTGTGCTGAGGGCCGCCCACTTGTGGCCCATCCACATCAAACCAGTTGGCCCCACTGATATAACAAATAATTATATGATAATTTTTGATCAATTTTATACATTCATTGCCACCTTTTGATGGATGCTAACCGCTGGGTGTATGCCGGTCAGTAGTTGCACTGTTTTGTTCTGTAAAACAAACTGTGCCCACGCCAGAAAGAGATTACACTCCATTGCTGTGGGAGACACAGGATTTTGGCGATTGCCGCTGGCCGTTGATCCTTCCAGCACTGGCAATGGGTGGAGGTGGTCCATAGGACCTCCATGTTAATGGGAGGGGAATTATTTTTTCCCGGCCCAAATCATGTTACAGTGTACTGCGGTTGCAACCATCCGACTGTGCCGTTTCGATCCAGAAAAAAGGCGGATGAAACTGCCGTCAACTTAGGGTAGGGTAGATGGATGCCCTATACACGATAGTCATCTGTTTATTATAGGATGGCGCACAACCAGCCCGGAGTTGTCCGCGAACAGGGCGGGGTTCGGCGAACTTTTAAAGATTGTCAGCCGTCCGCCCTGGTCGCGGCACACATTCAAATTCCAGCCTCTAGGCGGGGGGAGGGAAATTTGAATCGGAAAAAAAACCGCGATGTGACGGTAGTTTGACGTACATCCTGTCCATGGAACGATCCTGGAAAACGCATCGGCCTGGTGCGGGAGCCGGATGCGACGTCACTGACGTAATGTCCTACTCTTAGAGCCGGAATTATCACTACACAGACAGGCATTCATGCCCGGTCCCTTGTCGTGAAGACATTCTTCCTCCGGCACGATCGCGCAGGTTCTCGACTGCGGGGAAGAATTTAGACTTCTTTGGCCGGCGAAAACAGGACGGCTCGAAACCCCCGTACTGTCCGCGGCGAGCGCACGGCGAAATGCCGGAGTTCGCGGCGCGAACTGTCTCGGTTGCGCGAACAGTCGGTCATCCCTATTTATTTATATTCCCCTGTTGGTGTGGTTGGAGCAATGAGGGACCTCTTATAGGACACCATGCGCACTTATAGTGATGAACATTATATATATATATATATATGGATGTTTGCTTTTTTACCAATATTTGGAAAGATATCTTATATACTTTGGTATATACTTTTTGATAATGTTAGTGAGGCTTAACATTAAATCTCCTGAGGAAGCAGAAATGTGTCAAGATCAATTGTCAGCCTACAACATACCAATAGATCACACAATATCCATATTCATCATTTTAAAATCATATCCCCTCCTCCCACTACATCCCACCTGTCAGTGCCCCCCCCCCAAAAAAAAACAACAAGAAAGAAAAAAGAACCCACCCCCACCAGCCTAACTTAGTTGATATGAACCTGGAACATCTCTTAATGCGATTGATTATCATGGCATTGTTTATAAGATTTTATTCATATGTTTTTATTATGATAAATAAAGTTCTCAGGTCTTTTTAATTTTATCGATTGTGTATCTCAAATGATTGCCTGTGCCTTAAAAGAGTGCCACAACTAGGGAAAAAAGAGGCGTAATATACTCTCCTTGGTCCTTGGTTTTCTTCCGTATGTGTCAGAGCTCAGTTGATATATTATAAAAACTCCTGGTATAATTGTGAGGACCCTGGCTGTATCGGTTACTGCCTGCTGGTGTGCTTGCCCTTTCCTAAGTTGGTTCCACAGTCACCAGCAGGTGGCTCCCTGCAAGCATGGGCTGGGTGGAGGACACCTGCCTCGTTAGCCTTAGGGCTATATAGGTGTGCTTCATTCAGACACGCTTGCTGAGCATTTTTTGCCCATTCTTCTCCTAAACCCTGGCCACTTCTGAACTCTGGACTATTTGCACATGTTTGTTCCTGTCTTGTAAGTCCACATTAAACTCATTTGTTACCACCATATCCCTGTGTTGTCAGTGTGTGTTGCCTGTCTGGTCGCCCCCTTCGTCTGGATCCTGACAATAATAATCTAAAACTGGGGTGTTCCAAATTTTTTACCTATGGGTCACAATGGGTTCTTAATTTTAAAAATGGGTCTGGACCAAGAGTTCCTATGGATATACAGGACTGTAAGCTCAATGTCACCATCCCTATGGTTCTTAGGGCATTTTACTTATCCCCGAAAAAGGCCACTGCCCCCCACAGTGGGAATACCTGGATAGCTATCCTCCATGATCGGTTCCCTCCTTTGACAACTCAAAACAAACTTGTCACCCTTATTGTCCTGGTGGCCAAACAGGCCAAGGCCTGGAAACGACAGCTGCTCCCCTTCGGGGGAAGTCAAACACACGCACGTGTTCTGTTTGCTTAGGCTATGTTTCAACTATATATCGGAAACCCTCTGCTAAGCGTATTGCTTGGTGGGAGGTCCTGACTGAGCACATAGACTTACCTGCTCGGCTGATGCTGTGTCTTAACTGCGCCGAGCCATTCCGCCGATGCAAGGCTGAACGTAGTCGAGTATGTTAAGCCTCGAAGGTAAGGTCTATGTGCTTCGTCGAGATCCCCGCCAAGCAATACGCTTAGCGGAGGGGGTCCCGACGTATAGTGGAAACAAGCCCTTAAGCTACCCTTTTGGCCCCCCTGAATTATTTAGTTCTCATGTGATTATCTTTGTTTCACATGTAAGGGTTTATAGTCAGGTTATTCGCTGGATCTATTTTGGACCTGCTATCCAACACCCTTTTAGTGGAAAATGTCATGCTTAAATTATTTTTTGGTACTCTTGAAAAATTCAATAAAAACCATTGTAAATTAAAAAAACAATAGGTCTTGCATATTGAAGCTTCATTATTTTGTTCTTTAAAATGTAACCTTGGAACCAACCAGACATGTCCTGTTTGCCAAGCCCCACCAAGTACCACCCAGACTGCCTTGTCCGCCATGTTTTCCTTTATTTGAACAGACAAGATAATGCGGCCTGATATATGATTTCCCCTGAACACTGCCGGTCTGGCCCTTGGATCGTAAAGTCATGTCAGAGTCCCCCAGGTACCTTTTGGTTCCCTTCCAGGCCCTTTCCATAATGTTTCTGACACACCAACAGGCCGTAACTTACACAACCTTTTTATTTATCTGTCTCTGATCAGAATATGGCAGAGATTTCAAGTCCTGATTGAGTCAAAGCTTCAGCTGCTTTTTTAACTAAATGGCCATATTGATTTAGTACGGTATCCTTGTGATTTACAGGCGTCCCTCGTGTAACAACATCTTAGATTCTCTGCAAAAGCACCATTCCATAGGCTCAGGATTGATCTTGTACAGTTGTTATTCCTGGCAAAGGGTCCATTTATGTTCCAGCCGTTCACAAACTGCATTTAGGTGCAAACTGTTTTATGCAGCCTCCATGGAGGGGGTGCCGCTGGATGGATATCAGCTGATGCCCTGGAGCATCTCCAAAAACATCAAACCCTCCATTTAATGTTTTTTGGGGCATTCTCTGGGGAGGGTTAGGTAAATAGATTGCAAAACTGTCATAACTAACCCAAGTTGAGATTTTAAAGTGAACTGGTCATTCTAATAAATCCAAAACTTCTCAGTCCTCTGTAGACTCTTAATTGATTAACTAAGTTCCATTATCATGCGCAAAGGTCCCCGACAACTGATAACAATAACTGTCGTCTTTATTGCACCCCGTTCCCTACATTACTTGTATATTTTTAAGCTATTTCAGCTCTTTGGGCCCCAATAATAGAGATTCAGCTCTTTGGGCCCCAATAATAGAGATGGTCCAATTTTTCAACTAGCGGACTTTGTGAGCAAAGCCTCTGAAAATTATATCATCACCAAAATTGCTGGAGATGTAGAGAAGGGTTGTGGGAACATTAAAACAGTTTTTTTGCTCCAGCAAATGTAGTTTTTGCATAAATAAGTTAAAAATAAAAGGCCGAAATTTCGATTTTCGAAATTTGGACTTGACTTTGAACTTAATTATGCAAAAACCATTTTGTGTTAGAGCAATACTTCTTTTGTAGTATACCCCCAACCCTTCTCTACATCTCCAGCAAGTTAGGTGATGATAGCATGCTCTGGGGCTTTGCAATTAACGTGAAATCGACTAAATCTCTACCCAATAGTTGTGATGAGGTAGGTGATACCATATGACTTTCTCATTCTTTAACCTCCCTGGCGGTTCACTGAGGTGCAGATTTCTGTACCAAAAGTGATACAGTGTTTTGCCTTTCCGCCCCCATCGGCGTCACCGGTGACGCCGATAGGGGCGGAAAGGCTCTGTGTGCCTGCAGCTTTGTAGAAATGCTGCAGGCACACAGAGAGCCAGCGGTTGCGCCTGATTCCGGCACGGGCGCAGTTTGATTCACGATCAGACTGCGCCAGTACTTGCTCCAGGTGGGCGCGTTCATTTTGCAATTGATCACCAAGCGTTTACCCCGAATGCGCATGGTGATCTTTTGCAAAATCGGCTTTAGAGGTACAGAAAAAAAATAGTTTTTTTGGAAAAAATTTTTTTTTTTTTTGAAGGTTACACTTGTTTTCTTTTGATTTGGATTGGATAAAACATTTATAAAATATTTATCCAATCCAATCAAAATAAAACAAATGTAAAAAAATGAAAAAAAAAATCTAAGGAAAAAAAAGTTTCTGTACCTTTAAATCTCCCGCCCGCCGGATGACGTCATCGGCAGAGGAGAGCCGTTCACGGAGATAGCCGGAGACCTCGGCTATTTCCGGAACGGCTCGTGTGCAGCCGGACACAGATCCCACTATCAGGAACGCTCAGCACGAGCATTTCTGATAGTGGGATCCACTTTGAGCTGGATTACAGAAGACATTTCTATAATCCAGCTCAAAAGTAAAAAAAAAAAGATTTCAAAAAAGACCGGGGACCGGGTCCCGCCTCCGTGACGTCACACGTCACTCCGGGACCCGGAAGAAGCCGAGGGAGAGATGGCGGAGGGAGAAGATGGAAGATGGCGGCGGGAGAAGATGGCGGCGGCGGAGCAGGTGAGCTCCCACGATGTGCCCGAACCCAGTTCGGGCGTATCGATAGTTGCAGCTTCCCTTTGCCCGAACTGGGTTCGGGCATATCGCTAGGGAGGTTAAGCAGCACGCAATAGCAGCAAGGTTTCTCTGGGGGATAAGTGTTTTTACTTTTTTACTACATTACACTTTTTTTTTAATTCCATAACTTCTAAGGACATGCCTGTCTGATTTTGATTTGCAACTTAATTTCCTACAAAGTACAAATTTACTATCTGACACAATTACTTTAAGTACTAATCACCCCTGTATTGTATTACTTTTTGTACAGGTCCGTGGAAACCAATGGTGTTATAAAAACTAATAATAATAATTAAAGAAGAAATGTCTTAATGAAGACAAACAGGTCAATGTACCAAGACCATACCTGTTAAGCCTTCCGTTTTGGCCTGGAAAATCAAGTTTTTATGTAACTTTCCTGGCCCAATTTCAATAAATCCCGGAAATTTCATGGGATTTTGTAATCAGGGTAACTTAGGAGGGAGGGGGCTTTACTCTTTTTGCCTCCCATGTTGCCACCCCGCTCGCACAGAAGATGTTCGGGTTGGGAAGTTAGGAAGAAGAGTAACGCCCCCTCCCTCCTATGTTAGCCAGGTACTTAATAGAAGGGAGGGGAGAAAAGCCTCCAGATACTGGAATCTGCGACATCACTTCCTGTATTTGGAATGTTGAAGTATCACTCCGCCTGTGACATCACTTCCTGTCATTTCCCCCTTATTCAATAAGGGAAAACTTGACAGGTATGGTCTAGACCCGTGGCTCATATACAGTGTACTGTGTATACATTCAAAATGGAGTAACTTTATAAAATGTGTTGTCACAAATGAACCTAATCCATGCACTATGTACTCACTATGTCACATAGTCCTCTGAACCCTTTAATGACATCATCATATTGGGCCACTGGTAATCATGGGAAAGTCAATCCATAGCCAGATCGACAATGAGGAGAGAGGAAGTGAGTACAATATCCTAGGAGGAGGTAATGAGGGCAACATAGCGCGTTGGTACAGGTAAGGAACTATTTAAACTGTTAATTGAAATGTCCTTACATGTTAATTGTAAATCCCCTGAACATGCTATCATCATCAAAATGATTGGAAATGTAGGGAAGGGTTGTGGGAACATTTGAAAAAAAAAAGTATCCAACGCATGTAGTTTTTGCATAAATTAAGTTGAAATTTCGAAGTCAAAAAATAAAAAAAAATTCGACCATCTCTACTTAGGATGTCCTTTAAGTTGTCACCAACCATTCTGGCAGCACAAAGATTTGCCATGACCAGGTAGAGGAGGGAAGAGACAAGTGTTGGATATACCCCATTCCCCACCAGCACTGTACTGCTTTGAACATCCAGAACTTGTTATTCTTTATTAATACTAAACTTTCAGGTAGTAATAAAACTACCTGCAGTCCAAATTTCCAACCACTAGCTGCAACCCTCAATAGTTATTCACTGGACATGCAATGTTTAACTGGTAGTGTATACATGACAAATACAAACTGAATATTCAGCTACTAGAACTATTGAAATTTAATGCTTATCTTAATTAGAAAGAAAAGTCTACTTCCAATTCCCTCTTTTGCCACAAGATGTCCTCAGTCTTCAGTCATACATATTGCAGAGCTTTTTGTCTGACATCTGTGGCCTGGCAGTCTATGTGTCACGGCTCACTAGTGATCTGAAGACCACTATTTTATGCAAGCCACATTAGCAATAGTAGAGTGTTGTACCGTGTTAGCTATCGATACATATAGAGAGTTTGGAGTTCAAGTGATACCCTTTTTTGGCTAACTGAAGTCTTTAGAGAAGCAAGCTTTCGGGATGCCGCAGATCCCTTCTTCAGGCTATTAAAAGCAACATTGAAATAGTGTCTGGCTGGGCTATACAAATAAAGACTCAAATGAATAATTTTTCAGTCAATGTTATTACACTGTTTCCCTGAAAATAAGGCATCGTCCGAAAATAAGGCCCCCTTACATTTTTGACTCACGCTGAAATATAGGGCATCCCCCCGAAAATATGGCACCCCCTGAAGATACCGTACTGTATCTCTGGACAGGGGGGATCAGAGGGGGCAATCACAATGACACAGGAGGATCA
>CM070035.1:13450776-13463301 GCA_036250615.1 Ptychadena robeensis | reverse complement strand
TAGCTGTGTAATCACTGCTAAAGGTTGTGCGCAACTACCCATTATCTTTCTTAGTATGTTTGTATGTTGGCCTGTATTAATCCACTGTGGATATGAAATTGGACAATTGTAACTTTTAGAGGAAAATCAAAATGTGTTTAGTTGAACAAATAACCAGCTGCATTTTAGCAGGACCCGTCATGAATGGGCACTCTGCAATGGTGTGACCTTACTGGTTAGCTATAGCAACCATTCATCCTGACATTCTTTGAACTCTCAGATAAATACAAGTGAGCTATAACATGGGGCTGTCCAGCCACATTTAACCTAACCCCAGAAGTCCTGACCATTCCCTTAGCTATGGCATATAGAGTGTCATCGATGAACCACAAAAGCGGTGGACCCACTGTGCCACCAGACAAGTCTAAGGAGCCCCCTGGTATTCACCAGAGCACCCTGCAAGCAGTGATGGGTTTTGCTGTGGAGAGCAGTGGGCCCCTTTGTGGCTATTGACCCCATAGCACTGCTATGCCTGCTATGGGGATTCCTACGCCACTGGATAGTAGTAAAAACCTGACCAGGGTTCTAATCCTTCTTTATAGTCTACAAAACATTGGAGAGGACTTTTAAGTGAGACCTTAATCTGCTTTTTATGTAGCTAAAGCCCCCCATACACCTTTAGATCACTCTGTACAATTTTCATTAGATCTACCAACGATTATGTAGTGCCGGGTCCTCCCTGATAGAATACATAGTGATTGGAAGGTATATATCACTGCTATGTAGTGCTGGGTCCTCCCTGATAGAATACATAATGATTGGAAGAAATATATTACTGCTATGTAGTGCTGGATCCTCCCTGATAGTATACATAGTAATTGGAATGTATATATCACTGCTATGTAGTGCCGGGTCGCCCCTGATAGAATACATAGTGATTGAAAGGTATATATCACTGCTATGTAGTGCTGGGTCCTCCCTGATAGTATACATAGTGATTGGAAGGTATATACCGCTGCTATGTAGTGCTGGGTCCTCCCTGATAGAATACATAGTGATTGGAAGGTATATATCACTGCTATGTAGTGCCGGGTCCTCCCTGATAGAATACATAGTGATTGGAAGGGCTAGAAAGCTCCTCATACATGGTTTTGATAGAAGAAAAGTGAATTTTGTATAGAACTTGTTTGGTAACATTGTAAGGTGTATGGGGGGGGGGGGCCTTAGAGAGGTCCCACCACTCTCTTTATTAAGACATGCTGTGAATAGTAGTTGTCCAGCAACCAGACCAACGGAGATCAGAGGACCTACCTTGCTTGGATCATCTGGAGCCAAAAGCATCAATGAGGAGGAAAATATGACTGTAAACAGAGTTTGTATAAAATGAAGTCACTGTTGTGAAATCTCACTTACCAGCGTACCAGTTTTCCTCCAAGCTTTCCCAGCAGACCTGTTAACTTATCTAAAAGAGCGTTGCACCTGAATGTATTTACTTTTCGATCCCTCTATCTCCTTGCCAAACATCTGCCAGTGGCCGGGCCTTCGAGCTGAGTGTGATTTCTCAATATTTTCTACCTTCCCCATGACTGTATTTCCTCTCTTTAAAAAAATCTGCTTGTCTAATATTCCTTCACAGTCTGGCATCTCCTCTGGACGCCTCCCAGAAAACTGTGACTTAAAAGGATGTTTTTTTTTTTTTACTCATTTCTTTTTCGGTCAGCAGGAAGTGTGTGATGTTCCGTCCAGATGCAAATTAGATCATGAAAGTAAGGGAAACGGGACAGAGGAACAGGAGTCATCAGGCATTACCTTTAATTAAGTGCATAAAGCTAGCCACACACGGCTCGATGAAGTAACAGATTAGAGGAACATCGAGCGCCGTGCTCGCTCACGGATCCTGATGTTCCTCTAATCTGTCACTTCATCTGAGCCATCCTCGGTTCTGTCGAGCAGGATCAATGGATCCTGCTCGAAGGAACTCGACCAAACAGGTTTCCAACATGTTGGAAAACATTGGTCAAAATCCATTGCATTGAATAGGGACAGTGCTGTCCCCATCCAATGTAATGGACAGGCTACACACAGAGCAGCTGAGCCACACACACAAGCTGTGTGTTCAGCTAGCTTCTCTGTGTGTGTGAAGGGGGCATGGTCAGCAGGGACCCAGCTCTGCCAGAAGAGGGGGGGGGGCTTGCTGGGTGCTTTACACAGCCATAGAAGCTTTCTGCTTCTGAGGCTGTGGAGAGACCCTTAGGACCAGGAAACTGGGTCCGCATCGTACAGTAATTGATGTGCCTATGTGGTGATTACATTGATTACTGTCCGATTGATCGGCGTTCAATCCCAGCATGGTGACCTCACCACGCTGTAATTGATCGCCAGTCGATTGCACAGGAATCTATCCGTGTGTGGCCAGCTTTAGTATTATTTTTAAAAAAATTAGATATTGGTTATTGACTTTGTTAGAAACACGGTATTGTCTCAAACTGTCCAATCAGATTATAAGATTCCCAGACATTATAGCATGAAATATGACTTCTTCTCTTAACATGTCTGTTAAAGCAGATACCGTATTTTTCGGGCTATAAGACGCACCGGACCATAAGACGCACCCAGTTTTTTAAGCAGGAACACCAGAAAATATATATTTGATATATAAGTGTTCACATCAATTGGGTTAATGCAATAAGCAATGAATGCAATATCAAGTTCAACCAGTAGATGTCCCTAGCAGTCCCTAGCAGTACACACACACACCTCTTCACAGATCAGGAGGAGGGGGCTGGGGAAGGCTGCCCAGTCTCTGCTCTCCCTCTCCACTCTACCTGCCTGTGTCCATGTAAGCTGCACAGTTATTGCAGTTTCCTCAGACACAGAGAGAGGGATAGATGGCAGTTCATCTATCCCTCTCTTTATTGCTTATGCCAGCAGGGCTCTGAGCTCTGTTGGCATAAGCAATTAAACAGTTCAGATGGGAGATCCAGCTGTGGGCGGATCTCCCATCTGACAGCTCCCTGGCTAATCTCCTTGCCGGGAGAGCTGGTGGGGAGCTAAGGCGCGACTTATGGTCCAAATTAGAGACCCCTTTTGCCAAAAACAAGCAGCCAAGGAGGCAGAGCGACAACAGTGGCAGGCATGGCACTAACCTGCTACACAGTCTGGCCTGGCCCCCTGTACTGGCCTGACTGCGGCCCTGCTCCTAAGTACATATAGGCACAGGACTATAATATGAAACAGAATCTGGCTCTTCTTTTCACTGCACACAATTAGACAAGGGACATTCTTCAACATTTCTGTAACTGTAGATGAAGATGGCATTCCATTCAACGTATTTTAACACAAAACAGAGATTAAGGTTTATCTCAACAGGGCTGCGAAATAATGAGCCCAAGCCCATGGTATGGAGACGGTTAAACCACATCTAGCTGGGGTGAAGCTAAATCTTTGGTTACACACACATACAATGACTCACGCGTAAAAAGAAAGAGGTGGATAATTAGGAGGATAAAACGAGATGCTTCAGTGGCATCTCATCATAAAATCCACCATTTTATACTCTCGCAATAAACGGGAAAACCTGGTGTGACTTCTCTGCGCTAGAACAATGCCTCTAATTAAGGGAATGCGTGCCAGCCGGATGTTGGATGCCAGCTGGTGGTAACTACTTGCACATTGGGTTCTTGGTTTGTAGATGTGTTACCCGGATTGGCCAGCTCATTCCACTCAATGTACTTCAGAGCTCTTAAAGAGGATATAAAATGTTATGCTTTCGCAGTAAAGTTAGACTGATATTTAATGTAGAATATAAAATCTGTCCTCCATTTATCTGCCTCTTTTCTTTGTTAAGACTTTTTAAGGGGTTGTCTATGTACAGCAGCAGACACTCCAGATGTACAAACCATACTCAGATGAAGTATCATGCTACTTCTGGCCATGATGATTACTGTTGAGCAGCACAGGTAATATTCGTAGTTGCAAAATATCGCAAACTTTTCACCCAATGATCACAATTTAATGTAAATTCGAGAATGTCCAGTTATTATTACCTTCATTGTGAAAATCGGCACTTGTACATGCGCATATTGTGAACGCAATGCACACTAGTTATGTACTGATATCTCAAATATTCAACTGTTACAGGGAAAGATTTTCAGTATAACAACATGGACATCACAGGAAGTGAAGGCAAGCCAGCACATGGAAAATACATCACTTCCTGTGGTGGAGACCCCACCCCTTCCTGGGCGGGCATCACCGGGCTAGTGAGGTGGGGATGTTTGAATCTTGCAACCGGGCTGAGAGGATGGAAGCTGAGGACCTTGTGGCATGATCTAACAATCTCGGCTACGTAACCGTTTGTTCTATATTATTATATCTATAGGACAGTTACATTGTGTGTTTACATACATGACCATGATATACATAAACCTATATTGTATATGTTGATTGTTAATTGTAACATAGTAAAGTTGTCTTTTATGTTATATCTGCAAAGTTTCAAGTGATTCCTGGTAATAGTGCTTACATATTGTAGTGGGAGACATAACTGAGGTTTATATACTACACAGGAGGAAAAGGCTGTATATCGACCACCATCTTATGATACGTCTTGATACACTTAGAGGTAAAGATATTGCTTGGGAAGCAGTAATAAGCAATAATCTCTCCTTTATCATCAACTATGAAGATATAGCACTATATTCACAATACAAATCTGAGATTAGAATATTCGTGATCAACACTAATGATAACCAGTGATGGCCAAACTGTCCATAGAATGTTCTTTTCTTCTCCCGGCAAACAGAACGGGTGTTTGACCCGCCACGTCGGGATTTAGGTTATTATTGTTTGGCCGGCCAGAGCAGGAGCAGAAAGATCCGGCCAGAGGAAAGATATTTTTGCTAGGGATCAGAACCTGGTCTTCTAGTGGATATAGAGTCCTGCCTGTGTTCTGAGACTGCTACAGTTAACCCTTACCTGTCTGCTGCAGTCTCCTGCTACATGATCTGATGACACCTGTCTGGCTGACAACATCTGTGTCCCTGGAGCCTTCCCTGCTGTCCCCTGGACCAGCTGCCTCGTTTTCCTACCCTCCCTCCAGAGGTAGCGACCTGGTGTTCCTCTTGGGAAAGTCTGTCCCCACCATCAGGGGTATTGTAAAGAATGAGTCGGTTCACTTAGACAATGCCCTTAGAGGAGATAGGACTTGTGGCACAGGATCACTTAACATTCTACAGACTTGCACTAAAAGTACAGTCACTATGCCGTCTAACTAACCAGAAGGCAGAGCCTGTATGGGAAATGTAACCCAACTTGCCTTGACATACTCTTTAATGAAAAGTCCTCATTTAGCCTTCTATCATCAGAGGAATCCAGAAGAGAAGACGCTGCCGTGCCAACATCGCCCTATTTGTGGAGAAATGTTTACGTTGGATTCATCAGGATGTGAATAATCACTAGCAATGCCTTGATTTTTAATTACAATACATCGAGACACCAATTTTCTCCTTCTCATGAAACAAAGAAACAGATGCGTCTCACATTTGTGCTTCTGGGAAGCGTACAAGTGGTAACAATGTGTTTAGGTATGAATCACCAAAAACAGGTTGTTGTGTATTAATTATGCCATTGGCTAAACAATAACTCGCCTCTCGACATTTTTTTGTTCTGTTGGCTAGACACATGGAATGTTTTTCCTTTTTGTAGTTTAATGAATAATTTCCTTGATTTAATGAATATTTCTGGTAATTTAACCGCAGCGTTCCAGATACAAATATTAAAAAATATAAGCGGGTCAAAGATGGATTTTTCTGATGTAACTATCGAGATCAGTGGCCGACCCGTTAAATAACTAACTTTGATCTGTTGTCCAAATAAAAAAAATAGATATTCTTGAAGGATCTTCTCTTTTAGGGCTGGAAGATGGATGTACGATCAGCATGGGGGGAAAGACGCAGGCAGGACACCTTCCATTTAACTGCTCGTGCCTCTTTGTTTCTAAAGGCTGCCATACACGGCACGGATTCGTGCCGGATTCCGGCGCGATGGATTCCGGGCGCGTGCACGCGGATCCATCGTGCCGGAATCCCCTGCAGCCCACCTTGCCCGTCCGACCGCATCCGATGGATCGGGGGCACAGAATCGGATCCGAGGAAGAACCAACCTGTTGGTCTTTTCGGGTCCGATTCTGCTCTGATCAGGGGGCGTTGCGGTCAGGGAGGCGATCCATCGGACACGGATCCGGCCGTACAAGGTGGGCTGCCACGATCGGATTCCCTAATTGGCTGATCGTTCTCACCTGTGGATGCCGGCGGAATCGCCGGAATCCATCGGGTGCTGAATCGATCAGCCAGGGAATCCATGCCGTGTATGGCTAGCTTAACACAGGGTACCATGGGTCCATTAAATATCAATGGTAGGTCTGCAGGACAGAGAAAAGACGCACCTGAACAGCAACAGGCGCATTTTTTTTGCTATGTCTTCTCTATTCAAATGAATGACTTGTTACCAATGATATGGCGTTAACACTTCCTTAACTGCGGGCAACCTGCCTGCAAACCGTAGACAATCTGCTATTTTAATGGCATAGATGCATCACACCGACATGTCCATGCCGCTCAGTGGAAAAAACCCCTTTAGGTAGCCATACATGGATCTATTATTTTGCGTTTCGATCATTGATCCGATCATATTGCACAATTGATAAAGGGGAGATATTGCTATTTACTATTTTGGTCTTAACGTAGCCATACACAGGTCGATTTTCCACTTGATTTTTGACCGATAGATCACTGCGCAGGTTCACGAGTTCGATCGGCAATCAATGGGCAATCTATCGGGTTTTGCTCACCCTGCCCGATCAACCCCAAAAAATTGGAATAGACTAAAAATCGGATCAGACAATGAACCGACATGTTGGTTTTGTTTGGTCAATCGTTTGGTAATGAAAGTACATTGCTGGACCCACAGCTTCCTATGCAGCAGCCTTTCCGATTGATGGATTTTGTGGAATCGGCCATTTTGGAGATCAGCTCATGTCGAAATCCACCACAAATCGAATTCCCAAGGTTGTGCTGCATCAAGTCCCGATCCATTGCCGATTCCTTGATTGATCGCTGACAAATCGACCTGTGTATGGCTATCTTTATGCCCACAGCAATATCTTTCCTTATTGGTGTATCAAGGCCAGATATCACTACATATCATTAAGGTAGCCATACACAGGTCGATCAATTGCCGATCGATTGCCGATCCAATATTTCCAGGCGATCTGGAATCGGCAATTGATTGGATCGGGAATCAATGCAACACCACCTTGGGAATCCGATTTGTGGCTGATTTGGACATGAGCCGATCTCCAAAATGGCCGATTCCACAAAATCCATCTATCGGAGAGGCTGCTGCATAGGGCGCTATGGGTCCACCAACGTACTCCGATTGCCAAAGGATCGACCAACATGTCGGTTCATTGTCGATCGGGCAGGAAAAGCAAAACCGCGCGCAGTAATCGATCAGTCAAAAATCTAGTGGAAAATCGACCTGTGTATGCCTACCTTTAGACAGTGGTCAATATTTAGCCTTTTCCCTCCTACGAAGTGATACATGACCCTTAGTTATATCTCCCGCCATAAAATGTAATAGGTATTACCAGGAATCACTTGAAACTATACAGATATAACATAAAAGCCACCTTTACTTGGTTACAATCACATACAATGTAGGTACACTCTATCATGGTCATGTAAGTACACACACAATGTAATTGACCTATAGATTAACAATATAGGCAAAAGGATACTCAGCCCAGATTGTAAGATCATACCACATCATCCTCTGCTCACATCTTCTCTTCAAGTTTCTGACTGTCCTCTCTCTACCCAACACTTCCTCATCCCATTGTCCCCCTGATGTCTGGCAGGAAGGGGTGGGATCTAGGCTATAAGAAGTGATGTAATGGCCGTGTGCTGGCTTCATCATGACTCCCCCCTCCTTACTGTCTTGTCCATAAACAGGACTGAAACTCCTGCCCTGTAACAACAATACAAAATTGATCCCCATTCAAACTGCCACACAGTGTTAAGGTGCCCATACACGTGTAGATCAACGCAAGATTGATGACCCGTTCGAGCGCTGTGTGGTGACGTCATCGTGAGTGCTCGAGCTCTCATTGATTGGATGGGAATCTATGAGCACCATTTTAGGTGCTCGATTCCCATTAGTTCTCTATCCAAAGGAATGAGATCGACCAGGATTGACAGACATGTCCGATACCTGTTCAGCCGGCACTCAAAGACCGGGGTGTGATGCCATTGCTCGAAGCAGCCTTTAATTGGGCGACTATTGTCATGTGTATGGCCATCTTTTTTTAATTCACAACCGAACGATTCCTGTGAATTTGATACTCATGCTCCATAGTACAATCAAATCCATATCATTTAAAATACCTAGAAAAGATACTTGAGCAATCAATGAAATTTTACCAACATGTCTGATAACTTTTTCGATCAATTCTTTGTTGAGGCGCTTTGTTTGGCGCGAACTGTTCGCCGGAGAACTATCCGCGGCGAACATCGCATGTTCGCGTCATGTGTCCGAACAGATGGCGAGTTTCGAATCCGCCCCCTATCTTTTTAACAGTTGGGCAGAAACTTTGAGTCGCCCTGATGAGTCAGGTCCCAGTCCGCAAGACATAATCCAGCCAATGAGCACCCCCCTTCACCACTCACAGACCCTCACAAAACCCCCATATAACATATCAAGTACAGGACAGCCATGACTACAATTCTGCTGAAGAAGGCAGAGAGTTAGGAAAGAGAGACTGCTGCTAGCTGTGACTTATTGCTATAATAAGGGAAACCATTAGCTTAGGAGCAGTGTTTCTTGTGTATCTACAGTCTTCACTGAACTATAATCCCATCATATCAATGGGGAAAATTATCCATCTCCCCAGTTCCTCCAACAATGTAAATCTCACCCAGTGTCTCCTCACACATGACCAAATTTTAATCTCACCAGTAGTCCTCCACACTGTCATACTCCACCAGTGTCTCACACTTGTCATCTCCACCAGTTGTCCTCCAACACTGTCATATTCGCAGGTGTCCTCACCCTAATGTGAACATCATCACCACAAGTTGTACTCCACACTGTCATCTCACCGTATGTTTCCATACTGACAATCTCCCCAGTGTCCCTCACATGACCATCTATCACCAAAGTTCCTCCACACTGTCCATCTCACCAGTGTCTCATACTGGACCATACTCCACCCAGTGTCCATCCACACTGACCATCACCACCAGTTGTCCTCCACACTGTCCATCACCACCAGTGGTTACGACATGTCCTCTCTCCATCCAGGTTGTTTCCACATGTCCATACTCCACCAGTGTCCCTCAATAAAATTTAAATTCACATTTTAAGCTGTAGGCACAAACGTGAAGAAAGCAGATCTTCACAGGTGATTGTTTCAGGTGGAATCACACAGGCATTATATCAAACCATGGTCTGTTTAGATGCTCTCAGTCCCACTCTTATGTTCAAATCCCCATTGACTATCATTGTAGAATATCTTAGATAGCGGAATTTATTGTTTAGTGAAAAAATTTTTTTCTTTGGGAGTTTTCCATGGAATTACCCCTCTGTAATGTCAGTTGTCAGGTGTTTAGTACCCTTGAAATACTTTCCCAACACTATTGTGGACAGACAGATAGGTACTCCTTTGTTTTTTTAATGTTGCGCCTGGACCATTATGAAAGTACTACGGGGTTAGCGGGTTCGCGGACATTTGGCGGAGTTCGCTCTTCGCCGTTCGCGAACAGCAAATTCCATGTTCGCGCCATCACTATTAGCTATCTTTAGAATGTATAATACCCTAAACCTAGGTGTATATATACCCAGGGAAAAACTAATGATCTGGCATTACAGGCACAAAATGGTCAACAATCCGTTAGTTTAGATATAAAAAGGTCTTTATTAAACATTGGACCAATAATAAAGATACATTAGTACATTATGAATTTCCTAAAAATAACCGTGTGGGTGGTTCTGATGTGTGACCTTGGTCTCCATACAGGGAGGGCCGCACCTCAACATTAGTCCACCGGTAATCAATATAAAAAGCACATGAGAAAAAAGGATCCATACACCATATCAATTATGTACAGATTTACAGTGTCATAAAACATCAGTAGCGTTTCGCCATTTTGGCTTCCTCAGGGAGGTACAAGGAGTGGTATTTCTATGTTAAAAAATCACAAAATTAATATACATAACAATATATATTGGAACAGGAACATAGTCATATCATTACACATGTTGTTACATCATTACCTACATTGAGGCAGATGGACACTTTTAAATCTCAGTACATCGAGGTATGGGATGGTGCCTGGAAGTGCAGGTCGAGCTCAGAGGGAAGAAAAGGCAGGACACCAAGCAGCATAAGTCATCCAATTAGCTACCTTTAGTTTGTCTTTAATCCCCTGTCCAAAAATGAGCAGCTACCTGTTGCAACAATGCTGTATGATTTCTGAATTCCGAGAAGAGACCTCCCTGTTCTTGATTGATCCTCTGATTAGCTGTCTCCACCCACAGGTCACCAGCTGGCTTTGGGTCACATGTAACTCTCATAGTACAACACCGCTTGAACCCCCAGATCACATACCTCAGTAGTGCAACCCTGACATTTTCTGGGTTAGTAACTAATCCCTGAGACTACCTGCAGTCTAAATGTCAACTTTTCATACTCATAATCCAACTGTCACACAGTGCTTTTCTCTTGTCATATTTTACCCTTACATATGCCTGCTCTAACTTTCATCGCCCAGATCTTCAACACCCTTAGAAGTCCACTCTTTCAGATTTGTAATTTTAATTCCCAATTTCACACCCCTAACTGCAATCTTTCATAGTTATTAATGTTTCCCTGTGGTTACACAAGTGACACAATATGTATACATCTAACAATAAAAACAGACAGAATTTTGGCAATCTTTTACAGTAGTGTATACATGATAAAGTGTAAAAGTTGTTTGTATAGCTATTTAATGTGTTCAATCTTAAATCTTAATTCAATCTGCAATATTTAACCACAAGATGTACCTAGTGAACACTTGCTGTCAAAGTACAGAGCACATCACCTGGTACTTTCTCACGCATCAGGGAGGAGGGTGGCGCTGCGTCCTGCAGATCTCTCTCCCTGTGTAGTATGCAGATGCGCTTAGTAAATTATCAAATTACGCATAGCTAGTTTTTGGTCCATTTCGCGCACTAGCGTACCTCTTATGTGCACCCCTGATTATAACTCTCCTGAAAAAGTGCCAGTTAGTCGCGAAACGTGCCGGGTTGAATAATAGAATCATTGGTGATCCTTAACACTGAAAATATGGTGATAATGTAATTATTATTATTTTGTATTTATATAGCACCAGCATATTACACAGCGCTTTACAGAGCATATATATATATATAGTCATGTCACTTACTGTCTCTCAGAGGAGCTCACAATCTAATGTCCCTACTATAATCATGTATAGGTAACTAACACAAGTCACATGTAACTGACATAGGAGAATCTGTACTTGGGGAAGCCAATTAACCTACTGCATGTCTTTGGAGTGTGGGAGGAAACCGGAGCACCCGCAGATAGTGCCCAGAGTGCTAACCATCTGAGCCATGCTACCTCAGTATGTACTCATATGCAGGTTTGATAAAGATTATGAATATGTTTTTAAGGAATATTGTTTGTTAAATATCCGCCCCTTCCTCTCCCCAGAGACCACCAAAGTCCTGGTACACGCTCTCATCATCTTTCGTCTGGACTACTGCAACATCCTCCTCTCTGGTCTCCCTCTTACTAGACTATCCCCTCTTCAGTCCATCATGAATGTTGATGCTGGACTCATCTACTCCTCTAACCGTTCCTCATCTGCTGCTCCTCTCTGCAAATCTCTACACTGGCTTCCCATTGTCCAGAGAATTAAATAAAATTCTGTGACTTGCTTTTATCACTCAACACCTCCTGTCCTCCTTACATCTCCAACCTGGTACACAAATATACCCCTAACCGCCCCCTCTGCTCCTCCAGTGACCTACTAATAACATCCTCATTGCATGCATGGCTTCAGGACTTCTCTAGGGCCGCTCCTACTCTCTGGAACTCTCTCCCTCATCCCATTAGACTTGCTCCTACCTTCAGCCCTTTTAAAAAAGCCCTAAAAACCCACCTCTTCAATCTCTCCTACCCATCTTCTCACCCCTAACAATACAACCATGCCAGTCCCATCCCCCCACCTATTGTATACTCTATTCCCCAACCTATTAGACTGTAAGCCCATCCGGGCAGGGTCCTCTACTCCTCCTGTGTCATAACCACAATCTGTATATTGTGTTGTACAGCGCTGCGTAATATGTTGGCCCTATATAAATAAATGATTATAATAATAATAAATATAAATATGTTGACTTTACATATATTGGGTGCCTGAGGTGACCCCTCTCCCTACTGGGACCTTCTTCAATTTTCTGGAACCCCTTTCTTTTAAT
>CM070035.1:13428283-13441874 GCA_036250615.1 Ptychadena robeensis | reverse complement strand
TTTAAAAGCAAGGCACAGAACTTTGAATTTGATTCTCTGGACAACTGGAAGCCAGTGTAGCATGTTAAACACACAGAAATATAAATAACTAACAACTTGATTGAAGTGCCCAGAACATTCCCAATGGTAAAACATGGGATCTCTAACTATAACCAATATAAAAAGTGGTCATCTCCTTACTAGGAAATCAAAGTTGTTGGGCTGTGCATAAGCTGCAGGCAGGTTGATTGGGCAGCTTTAGGTAATTTCATGTAGAATTCGGTTATTAGTGATGAGTGGCATAGGCAAAGTTCGTATTAGCAAAAAATTTTCACCTTATTTTCACAGTAAATTCGTAAATTCAACAATTCGTAATCTCCAGTCAATATTACCTTCATTGTAATAATCCGCACTTGTACATGTGCATATTGCAAACGCAATGTGTGTTGTCACGGCGACATCTAGTGGCAGAATGTAAAATAGCAGCTGCAGTGTAATTAACTCGTGAGCACACACTAATAGAAGTATATAATTGCGAAATCGACACTTGTACATTTGCATATTACGTATGCAAAACATGGTACATATATAGCACTATATTCAAGAGCTTTATGAATTCTCAAAGTGACGATATTCACAATAAAAATTGGAGATTCTAATATTTGTCATCAGCACTAATGGTTATCTAGGCACTTCATATGGCAGCAGTGGTTAAACATCACCACCCTACCAGTCCCATCCCCCCTACTATTGTATACTCTGTTTCCAAACCTATTAGATTGTAAGCTCAATTGTACATGGTACTCAACTCCTCCTGTGTCATAACCTCTACCTGTGTGTTATCTTGTTTTGATGTTCAGTGCTGTGTAATATAATATTAAGTTAATAATAATAACAAACATTACCGTGAATGTGGCAGTAATGCACCTTAAAACCACGGGCAATCCATGGGCAAACAGCATGCAATCAGCTGGTTGGACAGCAGGGATGCATTACACCAATGCATCCATGCCTCCATCTGCTATCTCTTAGCCTGCAGACCATGTCTTACCAGGATGATATCTGCATAGAGTTTGTATATTCTCTTGGTGTTTGCAGGGTTTTTGTTTCCATATAGCTGTCTGTGAATTGGCTTTTGTCCTTAGACTAAGGCCCCCATACACCTTACAATCTTTCCATACAATTTTCTTCTACCAATACCATGTAATATGAGAAGCTTTCTAACCCTTCCAATCACTATGTATTCTAGCAGGGAGGCCAATATACTGCATAGTTGTTGGTAGATCTAATGGAAATTGTATGGCGCAAACTAAAGGTGTATGGGGGGCTTAAGGCTATGTTTCCACAGACGATTAATCGCCATGTGCTTGCGATTTTCAATCGCCTGCGGATCTTCCATTCATGTCTATGGGAGTGATCAGGAAGAAAAAAAACGCATGCACTCTTATCAATGGGGACAAGCCCATTCAAAACAGGGTAGGCGATTGACAGCAATTCTGCAGGCCATTGAAAATCGCAAGCACCAGCCGATTAATCGCCAAAGTGGGAACATAGCCTAACAGGAAAAATCTGGTTACAGCAAGATATTTTTGCTTTTTTTTTATGCTGCACACTTCTGAGCAGCACCAAACGATTATGAACGCTGGTACAGAAGGACATAGGACATTCTGTCATCTTTAACCAAATAAAAAATACCATTCCAGTGGCTTTTATGTTTCTTTTATTTATTTAGGACTAACTAGGAATTTGAATAAAAAAAATCATACACTAGAGATGATCTATATTACTTCTCATCACCATAGTTATTGGGTTCTCTGCTTCAGATCATAGCCATTGCACTGTGGGCTGGAGAAGAGTTGCTGTGACAGTGCCATGGCATCCCTACCTAGTACTGAATGCTCAAAGACTGGCCACCAATGCAATGGGGACTGAGGACACAAACCGTAACCACTAATATCAGTAAAGCTAGCCATACACGGCACGGATTCCCTGGCTGATCGATTCAGCACCCGATGGATTCCGGCGATTCCGCCGGCATCCACAGGTGAGAACGATTAGCCAATTAGGGAATCCGATCGTGGCAGCCCACCTTGTACGGCCGGATCCGGGAGGGATCCGTGTCCGATGGCTCGCCTCCCTGACCGCAACGCCCCCTGATCAGAGCAGAATCGGACCGAAAAGACCAACAGGTTGGTTCTTCCTCGGATCCGATTCTGTGCCCCTGATCCATCGGATGCGATCGGACGGGCAAGGTGGGCTGCAGGGGATTCTGGCACGATGGATCCGCGTGCACGCGCCCGGAATCCATCGCGCCAGAATCCGGCACGAATCCGTGCCGTGTATGGCAGCCTTTAGTTTGATAAACTATTCACTCATGTAAGTTGGGTAAAATACATTGACCAGCATTTCAAAGTGGCACAGGCATCAACCAATGGACCACAGGCACTGATAACTAATTTCTGGAGAGCTCAAACAATGGTCACTAACATATCGGAAACATATGCCCTGATCACATCACCTATGAAAGGTCAGTGCAAACCCTGATAAGCAACGTAATTACAGCATGGAAAATGTCACCAATGTAAGAGGAGCAAAGACACAGATCGACAATTTGAGGGGGTACAGACAGTTATCACTAAGGAGCAGAGAACAGACACTGAACACCAGTAAAGACACGGGTCACTCATATAAGGGCGGGGGGGGGGGGGGGGGGTCAAGTGATGAACTAAAGGTACCCATACATGGGTTGATTTTTAATTCCATTCACAAAGGATCGATCGGGGTGACCCACCTGGAGCGATAGATCCCGCTCCATACATAGAAAAATCAAACAGGGATCCAACATAATGGAAAATCATTGTTTGATTGCCAATTCTTTGGATGGGAAAAATGAATCTTTAGGTAGCCATACACAGGTAAATTTGTCAGCCATCAAATGCCGATCGATTGCTGATCCAATCTTTCCAGGCGATCAGGAACCGGCAATTGATCGGATCGGGAATCAATGCAACACAACCTTGGGAATCCGATTTGTGGCTGATTTGGACATGAGCCGATCTCCAAAATGGCCGATTCCACAAAATCCATTGATCGGAAAGGCTGCTGCATAGGGCTATTTGGGTCCATCAATGTACTCTGATTGCCAAACGATCAACCAAAAAACCAACATGTCGCTTCATTGTCCGATCCAATTTTTAGTCGATTTTAGGTAATTAAATAATATATAAAAAACACATGCGCACACATGAATATTTTTGTATTTTAAGTCCCTGTTGGCAACTAAAGATCATCGGTGACACAACCAGGTATGGCTTCAGCAAATGGTTTCTCTTAATTATGAATGAAAACCCAACAGTTTTATGGTAGTGATTGGAAGCAATGATTTCTCACAATCCATATTTCTAGGGTTTAGGACATGAGTGGTCCATCTTGGTGATGATAAGTGTGAAGAGTGATAGAGGGTTGCAGGTACAGCGCATGTCTAAGGTGCTGTCCAAGGTACTGACTCAGATCCTGATCATTATTTCTTTCTTTGCCTGAGGATAAGAACTTCAGTGTCTGCAAACATTTCCATCAGGAACACCACAAAGTCTATTATTAACATTATGTCATTTGGGTTACCAACTACTGTGACATATTTAAATATGTCTCCTCCCCCTCCAAGAATTTTTCGACTTGCTAACTTTGTGAGCTGATTGCAAAGCCCCTGAACATGGTATCATCACCAAAATTGCTGGAGATGTAGAGAAGGGTTGTGGGAACCTTTGAAAAAAAAAGTTTTGCTCCAGCACATGTAGGTTTTGCAAAAATTTACTTAAAATTCTGATTTTCAACATTTTGACTTGATTTTGAACTGAAATTGGGCAGAAAATTGCAGAAAATATTTGTGTCAGAGACATACTTTTTTTTTATTATACCCCCAACCCTTCTGTACATGTCGAAATCGTCGAAATGGTAGAATATTGGGAAAAAAATTCGACCATCTCTAGACGTCACGTATGCTACAAGCCGGCCATGGATCGAGGCGTCTATGGCCGGCTTTAGTCTGAACTGCTTGAATTGCTGTCTGGCCTACTGATAGCTACCAGTGCAGAGTATCCCAGGCCATGTAATTTTTTGTACATACATGTGGAAAATCCATAGTGGTTGTAAGGTATATACCACTGCTATGTAGTGCCGGGTCCTCCCTGATAGAATACATAGTGGTTGTAAGGTATATACCACTGCTATGTAGTGCCGGGTCCTCCCTGATAGAATACATAGTGATTGGAAGGTATATATCACTGCTATGTAGTGCCGGGTCCTCCCTGATAGAATACATAGTGATTGGAAGGTATATATCACTGCTGTGTAGTGCCGGGTCCTCCCTGATAGAATACATAGTGATTGGAAGGTGTATGGGGGACTATATATCTGAAATGCCACAATGCTCTGTTCAAATTTGTAAACCAAATTGGGTAGAATTTGCACTCAACCTGCATGTCTCCACGTACGCAATGCAGGCTTGAGTTTGATTATTCAATTTCACAAACCTTGCCACAATACCCGGACACATGGCCGAATTAATTTATTTCATCCTACTTGCCGGAGTTCTGCCATAACTCTGAAAGACGAATTGTGAAATTCGGCATGACATATTCAAAGCCGGACCGAGGCAAGCGAATGAGCCAGCACATTCCTGCATGTATGCCACCTGAGGCCTAATAGCCAAAGCAGCACTGCAAAACTTGGCGCCCGCCAATGCAAACCAGCGGCTCATGTATTTATTTCATTATTTGTGCTAGTACTACTTATTGGTTGAGACATTTAATATGGAACGGATTACTCTTCCCATTCGAGTGTGGATGATTAAAAACAGATTTCTCTGCAGATAGGATCTATAATTGCCAGCAAAATAACCATGTATAGGATCTGTTTAAACTTAAGCCTTCTTTTATCGTGATTCAGCTTCGCTTATTGTAACGTAAGCGTTGTTATTTTTAAATGCATTAGACAGGACATACATGTACATCACATGTTATTTATACACCGAGAAAATCACATGAGAGCCATTTGCAGGCAGCTACGGAGAGTTATAAATATAAGTTTTGGCAAATATCTTTTCAACAGGGAGGAACAGGTATCAACTTTCTATAGGTTAATAATGACATCATTAGTCAGAGTCCCTGAAATATGAACTTTCTGTGCTGTGCTCAACCAGGCAGAGGCCTTCATGGTAGGATCACCAGGTATTGCTTTCATACTAGAGCAGGGGTGTCAAACTCAAATACGCAGTGGGCCAAAATTGAAAACAACAAAGTCAAGGTCCAACCACACACTATGCAATGGGCATACACTCACCGGCCACTTTATACAGCACACCTTGCTAGTACCGGGTTGGACCCCCTTTTGGCATAGATACAACAAGGTCCCGGAAACATTCCTCAGAGACATTGCTCCATAGTGACATGATAGCATCACGCAGTTGCTGCAGATTTGTCGACTGCACATCCATGATGCCAATCTCCCGTTCCACCACATCCCAAAGGTGCTCTATTGGATGAGATTTGGTGACTGTGGAGGCCATTTAAGTACAGTGAACTCATTGTCATGTTCAAGAAAGCAGTGTGAGATGATTGAAGATTTATGACAATACTCGGGGAGGCTGTGGCATTGCAACGATGATCAATTACTACTAAGGGCCCAAAATGTGCTAAGAAAATGGCCCCCACACAATTTCACCACCACCAACAGCCAAAATTCTTGATACAAAGCAGAATGGAACCATGCTTTCATGTTGTTTATGACAAATTCTGACCCTACCATCCGAATGTTGCAGCAAAAATTGAGACTCATCAGACCAAGCAAGATTTTTCCAATCCTCTTTTGTCCAATTTTGGTGAGCCTGTGCGAATTGTAGCCTCAGTTTCCTGTTCTTAGCTGACAAGAGTGGCACCCGGTGTGGTCTTCTGCTGCTGTAGCCCATCTGCCTCAAGGTTCAGCATGTTGTGCGTTACCGTGGTTGTAACGAGTTATTTTAGTTACTTGCCTTTCTATCAGATAGAACCACTCTGGCCATTCTCCTCTGACTTCTGGCATCAACAAGGCATTGGCGCCCACAGAACTGTCGCTCACTGGATGTTTTCCCTTTTTCGGACCATTCTCTGTAAACCCTAGAGATGGTGCCAGCCCATCTGGCGCCAACAACCATGTCACGTTCAAAGTCACTTAAATCACCTTTCTTCCCTATTCTGAAGCTCGGTTTGAACTGCAATAGTTCATCTTGACCATGTCAACATGCCTAAATGCATTTGCGATTTCCACAGTGTGATGAGTAATTTGCATCAACGAGCAGTTGGACAGGTGTGCCTAATAAAGTGGATATGCATTTGGTGGTGGCACATTAGTATTGGTTTGCTGAACGTCAGCATTGCATTAATGTCAATGCAGTTAGCTAAAGCGATATATGCAGATTTGCGTTAATATGTCCATTGAATAGGCATTCGGTGTGTCAAAGATGCATCCATTGCTTTTAGTACTTTTTTTGGCACACTTGTTCCGTAGGACTCAATGGTGTTTCTCAATCTGCGTTAATACCATCTTATAAAAAGAAGGGGCACACATGGACTACACACACTCTATGTACTGTAATTTCATTCTGCCTTATATGTTGCAGAGATATGGATTGGCCACTCACGCCCCTTGGTTGGTGAAGACAGTATTTATCCCAGTCTACTACAATATTAAAGTTCAGTAATTGATAGCAAACTATATTATATTTTATACCCATATGTTTCAACTAATCACTTACAAGGTAAACATGCTCTACTAGGTTTCCTTATCAACCCCCATCCCAAGTGTGGCTGGTTATAAAGTTTTAGTTATAAATGTTGAAGTTTGTCCTAAACACTTATTTGAACAGAGGCATGGATGAGTGCTGAAATCCACAGCCACTTCAGTGGACCCTTGACTAAAGAACTTATTTGGTTCCCAAGGCTTGGTTTTAAGTCAAGACAATGTTTTTCATATAAGAAATAATGAAAATATTCAAAGCACCTCTTACCTCGCCTTTTTTATATCAAAAGCATTGTATAATATGTGTAATTTACCAAAATGACCAATGTCTCTGCATATACCAACACAGCAATATTTGTAGTTTATTTAAAGCGTACCTAAACCCAAAAATAAAAACACCAAAATGAATGTAATACAATTTTTACATACCCCTAAACTTTCCCAATGGCTCAAAGTTGCTCAAAAATCTAAAAAAATATATACTTACCTACCCTGCTGTTGTCTGTGGGAGTCGCCATTTTGATTTCTGTGTAATTTCCAGTCTGCCATGGGTTAAGGATGCAGTCTCGCAACCGGCCACCAGGGACCACCATATACAATTTCTTTCAATGGACAGAACCAAAAGTAAATAGAGAAATAGACGCAAAGATTGACCGTGCCTTGGTGTGCTTCAGAGTTAGCCAGGGGGGAGAGGAGCAATGAGGGAAATACACAAATACGGGTAAGATTTTTTTTTTTTTACAGATTGTCCTTGTCCTAATAATAGTGGTCTGGGCAGCTAGGGGCAAAGAGGGAGGCATACCTAGGCCGACTAACTTGCCTGAAATAAAAATTAAAGTCCCATGACCCAATTATTACCGAATACCTGCCTTTGGTCAACCTTTCAGCTGTTGGTAATCATGAATGTAAAGATACATTTAAACATTTTAACATGGCTATCTATCACTCTCACGAATTTCTATTGAACAAAATGGTTGAATGTTATTAGCTTTAATCAGGGATGCACATAAGTAGTACTCAGGTACTCAAAAAGGGGCCAAAAACTAGCTCTGCGTACCTGCATTATTGTTACACAGCTCATATGCGTACTAACAACTTGGAGGCGCTCCGTATCTGGGCGGCCGCAGCTAAATGTTACATGTATACAATTTATGTCACTTGGGTAACCGCAGGGAAACATGAATAACTATAAGAGGTTGCAGTTAGGGGTGTGAAATTGGGAATCTAAATTAATAATCCCCCCCAAAAATCGGACTTCTAAGGATGTTGGAGATCTGGGGGTTGTAAGTCAGAGTAGACATATGTAAGAGTAAAAGCTGACAAGAGAAAAGCACTGTGTGACAGCTGGAACATGGCTATGAAAGGTTGACATTTGGACTGCAGGTAGTCTCAGGGGTAAGTTACTTAGTGTTGTACTGTGAGAGTTACATTTGACCCAAAGCCAGCTGGTGACCTGTGGATGGAGACAGCTAATCAGAGGCTCAATCAGGAACAGGGAGGTCCATCTGCAGCAGAATCTACCATGCAGGGCGCTGAGGACAGTGAGGAAGACCACCCTACATATGGGGTGAGTACCAAACACCATCTCCTGGTACTCATCTGAGGAGCTCAGTAAAATAGTTATGTGCACCCCTGGCTATAATAATAATAATAATAATAATAATAATAAATTAATAAAAAAGCTAATGTGGCTGTGAAATGGGGACCTGAACAAGAGCAACATGTTAACATTCCTCATTGGGCGCCATTGATCATTGAAATGCCTTTGGAATCATATAAAGAGGAGTCAGGTAATCAGTGCTATGTACACAATTAATGATTTCCCTGTCCTCTGAAGATGTATGTTAGACGTTACTCTAATTGCTCTCTGCAATGAACTTCATTTAAGGTTACTTTGGTTTGCATGGTATTTTGGTATTTTTCCTCCTTTCGGGGCAGTGCGTGTCATGATTAGAGGTAGACATCTGGTCTTTATTAATGGCGTATTATGTGATGTTTCTAACCAAATATTCTACAAATATGTAAACCCGTGAGAAACCGACTGAAATCTCTTTTCATCTATTGGATAAATGGCTGAAATACTTGAAGTAAACATGCGGTCCGAAGAAAAGAATTCTAACACATGTACAGAAGAGCAATCACATGTAATGTAAAATTACTCTATTTAATTGGTCAACCCAACCTGAGACACAAGGGAAGCACCTGCTGTGAATTTTTAATAAATATCCCAATATTTGCATTCAATCACAAAAATATACTTGTTTAAATAATTGAAATCATGACCAAAGGCATCTTCTGCACCCATCCCTGTTGTTAGGTTGCATTTACATCAAGTATTGAACTGTTACCCTGTTTGCCTGAAAAAAAGGCACCCTTAAATTTTTGCCTCATGCTGAAATATAAGGCACCCCCCGAAACTAAGGCCCCCCCGAAGATACGGTACTGTAACTCTGGACAGGGGGGATCAGAGGGGGCAATCAAAATGACACAGTAGGATCAGAAGGGGTTACAATTTTTTGTGCCATTTTGATTCCCCCCTCTGATCCCCCTGTGTCATTTTAAGTGATCCCCCAACCCTGATACCCCAGTGCCATATTCTTCTTAATGGAAAAATAAGACATCCCCCGAAAATAAGACGTAGGGCATCTTTGGGAGCAAAAATTTATATAAGACACTGTCTTATTTTCAGGGAAACACGGTACCCGTGTGTGAGGTTGTGGCTTTAAAAATAAATATATAAATTATAATATATTATTATCATTTAGGCAAACATAAAATGCTAGATATTTCATATTTGCAGTTAGTGTTCAGTTAGTCATGACACAGCTCAGTGGCGTGGGAGCCACCATAGCAGCCATAGTGGCCACAATGGGGTCAGTATCCACAAGGGCGCCCAGTAGTCCTGGCTGCCTTTTCTTTATTCTCTCTTCCTGACCTCCTTGGCGGTATTCCAGCTTGGGGTGAGAAAGACTTACTGAAATTGGTAACCCCAAGTTGGGCTGATGTTGCAAGTTAATTGCCCAATATCCCTCTTTTGGTACAGGGATCTGGATCTCAGTGGACCGCCAGGGTGGTAAAATTTTTCATACTGCTCTTGGCACAGAAAACTGGACTGAATCAGACTGCCGGGGGGGGGGGGGGGGATTCTTAGTTCTGGCCAGTCAGAAACAGAGTAGTGTTGGGGTGTGAGGTCTAAATTGTCCAGCGCTCGTTGTAAATGAAGAGGTAGATTGGAGGTATGATGATTAGGGTGGAGGCGTTCTATCTCGGTTGTAACCACATCGACAAAGGTGAGAAGGGCCTGGTTATTACTGAGTGAAGGAAACGATTTAGATTTTAGTCTCATTTTAGGGATTGAAAAATCCATAGAGATAGCAGAGGTGGTAGAGGTAACAGATTCTTGGGGATTAATGCTTGAAGAGGTTAAGGTGTCCCTAGAGGTGCCTTCAAGTGGGTCAACATCAGTTGGATTTGGAGACGTATCTGGTTCCTCATAATTACACTCTTCATAATTACACTCTTCCCAGTGGTATGGGTTCCAATCATTTCTAGCTATGCCCCCGAACACAGCTATAAGATTAATCTTTTACTAACCTCTATTCTAAAAATGTACTTACCTGCTGTTTTTTGGACCCATATGAGAAATGTCATATTTAGCTGCCAGATTCTGAGGATAAGTAACTATGATAATAATTTTCAATAGGTAAAATGTATCTCCCAAGTTTTGCACAGAGCCTACCTATTTACATAACTGCCTCTAGGGTTCCATCTACTGGGTTTCTTCCTTGCTATAGCACAATGTCATCAGAGAAGTGAGAAGGGACAATTGTAACTTATTATTACAGGCAAGGTTTTGTCTAATTTCTTTTCACAGATCATCCCTATAATGCGGGGTAGGGAGGCAGGTATATGTCACCACCTAGATTTACCCAAGCAAATAGGTACGTGTCTCCTATTGGATAAATCTGTGGTTTCTGCAGTTGGTCAGGTCTAGGTTCAGCAACAGTATGTGCTCCAAGAATGAGGTCAGCTGACTATTACTATTGCCAAGTTTTCCATGAATGGATCTGTGGAAGATGACAATGCCAGGATTCATCAGGCTCACATTGTGAAAGAGTGGTTCAGGGAGCATGAGACATCATTGTCACACATGGATTGGCCACCACAGAGTCCAGACCTTAACCCCATTGATAATCTGTGGGATGTGCTGGAGAAGGCTTTGTGCAGCGGTCAGACTCTACCATCATCAATGCAAGATCTTGAAAAATGTGAAAAATGAATGCAGCACTGGATGGAAATAAATCTTGTGATATTGCAGAAGCATTTCGAAACAATGCCACAGCGAATGCGTGCCGCAATCAAAGCTAAAGGTGGTCCAACAAAATATTAGAATGTGTGATCTTTTTTTTGGTGGCGACTTTTTTTTTGTTGTTGTACAGGCAGTGTATATTTCTAAAACTACTCCAAGCAAGATTTCATGTACTTTTCATTAGGCTTTCCTGAGCCTCCACCACTGGATATTCTCACCCCGGAGCTCTGCTTTTACAAGCTTGACAACATTTTACAGTTCTAATTTCTAGAGAAACCAAAGCAGGAACTGAAGTAATCCGTTTGTTTGCTAGAACCTTCTTATCCTTAACATCAATCAAAAAAAAAATGCTTTGCAAATTTACATTTAGCAATCCCGGATAATCTTGTATAATTTCCTTTAATTATTTCAGCTTGTATTTCATGTGATTTCAAAGGCTCCACAGAAACTTGTGGCTTTAGCCACCTGCTCTTCCAGCCTGGACTCTGCCAAGGGAAGGCAAAAAATAACAGGGACATAAATAAACAAACATATTTACTCAGCTATTACAAAAATGAGAAGAACTAGGGTAAGAGGGGGAGAATTTGCATGTTTCCTGTTTTTCTTCCTAGCTTCATAATAAATTTACTATAAAGCGACCGAGAAATGAGGCATAAATAGATAGATAGATAGATAGATAGATAGATAGATAGATAGATAGATAGATAGATAGATAGATAGATAGATAGATAGATAGATAGATAGATAGATAGATAGATAGATAGATAGATAGATAGATAGATAGATAGATAGATAGATAGATAGATAGATAGATAGATAGATAGATAGATAGATAGATAGATAGATAGATATGGGATAGATAGATAGATAGATAGATAGATAGATAGATAGATAGATAGATAGATAGATAGATAGATAGATAGATAGATAGATAGATAGATAGATAGATAGATATTCCATTCCTAGTTATGCCCCTGGTTGCGGCATGAGGCTATGACAAGTGACCAGGCTTATATGGGTACTTCATGTACCAGCAAGACAACTGGGAAAATACTCCCAAACTTTAAGCAACCACCAATGAAGATTCAAGATCTGACAGCCACTGTAGAGTTTGCCAACAGGCTAGATGTGATGACAAATTATATGGATGAATGGGGATGCAAGCACATTCTCAGGGAGCAGGGAGAGAAGGGGGGCTCAATCTTAACATCTTTAAATTTGGGCTTTAATGGCTGACAGGCAGGTTTGGCTTTGTGTGGTTGGCCAACATTTCATATCTTTCAATATATATTGGTTAGGATAGATTTTCACTAGAGATATAATATAAAGTTACATCGAATTGATGTATGGCCTGGATCTAACCTGCATCATATTCAGTTTCATTTAACTCCAGCCAGCCCACAGATTTTCCAACCAAACCAAAGCAAGTCAATGGGAGAGAGACACCTGTTGGGAAAGACGCTTGCTGGTGAAGAAAGATGAAAGTACAAATGCAACACAATATCCAAATCTCAAACCCATAGATTTAGTCTTGCCTCGGCCTTCTGCTTTAATGTGCCACGAATACTCAAGATAAAAAGAAAAAAAAAGCCCAAAACATATTTTATTAATAATGAATACAATGTGAAGGTAAGAGCACTGGAACGCGCCCGACATTGTGGTCAATATTTTCATCAGTTTAAGTATTAAATGAAAAAAAAAGGGAATATTCAATGCACCTGTACAAACATATTTGTTCATGATGGCAAATTTAACATTCCTTTATTAGGATTCAGATTTCACAACCTTTTTAGGTTTAAATAATAAAAAAAAACATCATAATGTGAAGTATTTCCTGAGTTTAGTTTGATGGATGGCAGCGTAAGTATCTTTCACTCGTTAAAGTACATATTTATATAATTTAATAAATGAATTTAATACGCAGATGTTCGGGGCCGTTTTATCATTGTGCCCATTAATCATCGTTCTTATAAGCCCTATCCCTTTTTTCTAGATTGGAAAGTTGTGAGAGAGAGCCAACACATTATTGAAATCACATTGCGGGCCCGGGGATCGGATATCACCTGCATGGTTTGAATCATGACAGGTAATCAGAAGGTATGATTTTGATTTATGTATTTGTAAACAGCAACATATTTCGGGGTCAGTCGTTCCTATGCATCTTTCATAGGAGAGGCGCGGTGGCTCGGGGCAGGGAATGCCGGGAACATTTGTGGGTGATAAAGTCAAAGAAAGAGTTTGAAAATGTACAATCAGTAAAGGCCATTGAGATCTATTTTAAAAGCAAGCTTTAGGTGCAAATCGTATTAATTCTTGCTAATAGGACCCATACCATACATCAGGAAGTAAGAGGAGTTCTCTCAAAGTGAGGGGATTTGATATTAACTCAAAATGTTGTATTTTTATGACCAGCCCATAAACCATCTGATTCTCTTCAGACCTACTACCCCTACTAACCCAAATCTTCTACCCCTGCTAACACAAACCTTCTACCCCTACTAACCCAAACCTTCTACCCCTACTAACCCA
>CM070035.1:13414847-13428183 GCA_036250615.1 Ptychadena robeensis | reverse complement strand
AACCTTCTACCCTTACTAACACAAACATTCTACCCCTACTTACCCAACCCTTCTACCCCTGCTAACACAAACCTTCTACCCCTGCTAACACAAACCTTCTACCTCTACTAACCCAAACCTTCTACCCCTAATAACCCAAATCTTCTACCCCTACTAACACAAACCTTATTTTACCCAATAATAGACCAGACATCTCATTTGGAATGCACCTGCTCAACATTTACCCCAAACGTAGATTGGGATGAGTTTGCTTACCTGGCAAACTCACCTTGAGCTACGTTCGCGGATACTCACCTATCCCTGATGAGCATGTGGTGAAACTGAGTATTGGCAAATCTCTTCCTGGGTCTGCATCTTCCACATCATTGACCTCCATGTCAATTGTCAGGATCACAACCCAGGAATGCTTTGTTGTCTGGTTGCGGCTCTGTCTGCTGAGCCACCTACTAGTCTGCCTTTACACCTTGTTGGATCCCTTGGACAAAATTACCATGAAATCTAGTTCTTGTTGAATCCTGAACCCTTGGCCCCTCCCATGGACTTCCTATAAAAGCCATGCCCTGCCGATTCCTTATTGCCAGATTATTGTTCTCCTGCCAATATCTTGCTGCTTTTGCTTATTGTACCTTCACTATTATCAGCGGTGTACCAACCCTTGGCTGTTGACTACTGGACTACTCTTAATCTTGCTCCCGTTGCTACTTGACACTCTTATTACAAACTAAGAACGATAATAAATAGTTGAGAAAGAGCTGCCGCTCAAAACGTGTCCCATTGATCCTGCTGGGTCCTGTAACCAGGAAGTGTTCTCATCCCTAACCAGAAAGTGACCTGGTCCTAGTAAGCACATGGCCCTTAGACACTATGCACAAAACAGCTAAGAACATCATGCGGACATTATGCATTAACGCATTGTGTTGCACACTAATTTATAACACAATGCACACAAGTGTGAATGGTAGGAAACCTGTCTTACATCTGTTAACACTAAATTGTTGCTGTACGATATTGGCATCACACATCACAGAGCTCCACAACATTTTGGCTAACTGGTTGATCTGAAGTTGGTTCAGAAGATGTGTGATTGGCCTACCTAAAGCTAGCCATACACGGTTCAATTGACTGTTCAATCAATGTAATTTGATCGATTATTTTGGTCGGTTGATTGAAAATTAAATCATGTCCACATTGAACGATAGTTTAAATTCGATTTAAATTGTCAATTTGCTCGATCGAAATTTGATTGGACCAGTTGGAAAATGTAAATTGATTGCTACCACATAGAGTGTAAATGAAATAATATTCCTTGTCCCGACCAATTGTGATTAGATCCAATCAATTAGCATACTGTTCTCTCTACTGGTCGGCAGAATAGGATTTGTATGTATGCTTTTTGTGACTGTAGTCAGACCACTATGATGACTCCGCATAGGTTAGGTTATCTTGAGGCGGCTGTTGCAGTAATGGGAATGTTTACCCATGAAAATAAAGTTGTCATAATAGGTAGTGTGATTGAATGTGATCGTAGTGAAAGTATGATGCAGCGCAGACTGCATAGAGAGACTACTGTACATACTCCCGCCCAAGTAATAAACCCCGCTCCGTTCAGTTGCCATTTTGACTGTAGTCAGACCACTATGATTACTATGCATAGGTCGGGTTATCCTGTGGCTGCTGTTGCAGTAATGGAAATGTTTAAGATCGAACACTCAATGTGGTGTGTCATTCAATTCAATTACAATCGATATACGATTCAATGGTCGAATACTTCGATTGAATTGATGATCGATTTGTTGCATATTGAACCATGTATGGCTACCTTACTCTGGCTCTTCAAGATGAATAGTGTGCCATTGCAATAATAAGATCTCATTGGGCAATTGTTCGAATTGCAACTTTTTGGGGGGAAAAAACCTTTAACCCTCTGAACGTTTCGCCCATGGCACGGTTTTTTTATAACCGTGCCACGGGCAATCGCCCGATTGCCTGCTCAGCTCAGGGTTGTAAACATAAGCCCGGCGTCACTGGAGACGCCGGACTTATGCTGAAGAAAGGCGATGCCCCTCCATTTACATGGATGTCTATGGCGCCGCCTACCCCCGCCCCTTTCGCGTCACCGGTGACGCGATCGGGGCGGACCCGGAAGCATTGGCATACATGCCGGTGCTCCTGACCGCCGTCAGAAGACGGCGAGACCTCGGGCGCGGCTCCAGTTAACTGAAGCTGAGTTTCATGAAGCATGAAACTCAGCCCGAGTTAACTCGGGGAGAATGCTCAGAAGGTTAAACTCATCTTGATAGATTAGAAAACAGCAAGAAAACTGTCAGACTATAGAACCATCATAACTTAGAAGCATTAGATGCCAACACCAGGGGCCACAAAGTTGGTTTTCTTAAGACCCAAAAAGACTGTTCTGCTGATTGGTGCTTAATTTTGTGGTGACCTTATAAAATTCCTGATCTCCCCTAATAGAGGTATATTTATTAAAATATCCATTGTCTCTCTATAACTATAGTAAATGACATCTAGTTTTCTGATCATGCCTGAGAGTCAGCCAAATACCACAGTCTGAGTGACAGCACTCAATGACTATTCATTCCATATGGCCTATATAATTCTCTCTCATAGCTCATCTCCATGGTCTCTTATCAGATGAGACACGTCAGACACATATTTCTTTGATATTACCTTCTTCCAGTTTCTTGCCAGCTACACGTAACTGCCTGTTTCTGTTCTGAAGTTCAGATTTTAAAGATTACTTCCTGCAGACGGCTTTGTTTGATACTGAAAGAGTCCATCGAGTCACAGTATGGTATTGGTGAGCGGACAGGTACCATGTCCACCGGTAAATGCGGGGCAAATTTACCTTCACTTCCTGTCCTTCTGACAACATTTCACGGACAGGAAAAGAGAGAAGGTCCCTGAAAGTATGGTTCTCATTATAAGAGTAGTCAAGTAGGCAAGTCCATCACTTACTTTGAAACTATGGTATACATCCAGTAAATCAGTGGTACTCAACCTGTGGGTCGGGACCCCTTTGGGGGTCAAACTTCCATTTCACAGGGGTTGCCGAGTTCTCTGGAGGCATCAGAGCTGCTTCTAACATGATGCCTGCAAGCAGGGTGGGAAATTTGGAGGGAGCGAAATGAGGTGTTGCACTCCCTCATTACTTCCCATCGCGCACATCATTTGCGCAAGCGGGTTAGAAAATTATAAGGTAGTGGGACTTCCGGTATTTGGAAGTTATACTCTGCACCAACACTTCCGCGTTCAAAATACAGGAAGTGACACTTTTGCGATGTCACTTCCTGGGTGGTGGATCAAAAAACGTTAGGACCACTGCAGTAAGTGAATGTTAATCTTTTTAATGGAGGATAGCAGTTCTAATAGTTCCACAACATATACAAAACAAAAAGAAAAGGTGATTCTCCTGACAAGCACTTTATATGATACCCACACAGTATATGCATGAATACGTGGTCTTCTAATGACCACAGGACCTCTTTTTCATGATACCTTCAGCTAGCTTGCAGCATATGCGTGAGCCTTGCAGACTTCTGCCTTAGTAGTGCAAGTCTCACTATAAAAATAAAAGAAAGTGGATCTATAAATGCACTCAGGACTGTAAAACTGTAACTGTAAAATTCCAGCCCAGTTAAGTCATGTAACACCTTGCTTGCTTGGATAAATTGTACTTACTAACCCTTTGGAAAGCTGCATCTGTTTAGTCTGTTTGCATAAACTAATGTTCTCACGAACGACGTGCTCTCCTGCTATTCTCAGTTCAAGGAGGAGATAAACTGCCACAGGGGATACTCCATAGAGAGATGCAGCTCCCCTAAAAGTATGGGTGAACCCCAACAATGGGCTTCTATTATGTAGCACTTTGTTTTTGTAATATCTACTGTGGGCTTGACAGTGCCCTATGTCAGATGCCCCAGTTTCTTCTGATCAACTACAAAATTTTTCTTCATCTTCAGGTAGAGAGTTTGGAGTTTAAGTGATACTGTTTATTGGCTAACTGAAGCAATTAGAGAAGACAACTTTTGGAATGTTGCAGATCCCTTCTTCAGGTGTATTAGCCTGAAGAAGGGATCTGCGACATCCCGAAAGCTTGCTTCTCTAATGACTTCAGTAAGCCAATAAATGGTATCACTTAAACTCCAAACTCTCCATATTCATTAATAAAACGGGTGGAAAGCGTGTATAGGGGGCTAAAAAGCCCCACCCGTTCCACCCGTTTTTTTGGCCGATCAACCACCATGCACGTTCACACGAAAAAATCGAGTGAAGATCTAGAGCTTAAAGGGCCGAAATCAGGAGCTGAATAGATTATTATTATTATGGTATGTCTCCTCAGCTCTGTCAGATTTGGTGATGAGGACTGCAGCTGCAGCGGCTCTCTAAAGCTGTTAAAGGGGGGGGGGGGGGGGGGGGGGGTGGTAGCAGCCTCTGCTCACGGCTGGGGTCCCAGCACATGTCTGTCGGGTCCCCCTAGCTGCTCGGGCTTCCACCAGGATCGGGTCACGATATAAATGTGTTTGGGGGGCTTAACACTGTACAACGTTCTACTTCATCTACAGATAAGAGAAATCAGTATAGTATATTGACATACACCTGCAGGCGGGCAGTAGTTACAAAGAGTTGCTGCCTTTCCAGCCACAGACCTGTGCAAGATTTCCAATTGTGGTTACGTGTGTAATAGACCATGTGGAACAGACCTGAACACTACTGGGGGTGCTGCCTATGCTCCTTGTTCCCACGTTCCTGCCAATCTGCTGCATGTGCGTTTTGGACACGCAAGTACTGACCAGTGCTGGGTATATTTCCCCTAGCCTCATTTGGGTATTGTGGTGTGAGCAACTTGTGTTCCCTAAAGCAGACGGGTTTACCCTGCCTCTATAGTCTTCTCTAAGCACTAGTCTGTTCTAAGCTTTGTTGTATTGGTAGTGAGAACCCATTGGGCCTCAACTCTGAATAAAGTCTATATAGAATATCCACCCCCAGCCAGGGACCCGTGGCGCAGGGGTCCATGACGGGGGCGGGATGCCCGAAGAATAGCCAATCAAGTTTCAGGACGTGACGCAGCCGGGGGCGGAGCTGTGCGGGTATATACCCCGGCGGCGGAACCGGAAGAGCCCTCTTCGTTCCAGGACAGCCAACGTGTCCCTCCCTCCCTTTTTCCTTTTGTTTCTTCCAGGTGGTTCCCGGCTGGTGGCTGTTTTATTGTTGCAGCAGGTGGATCCGGGCAGTGTCCAGGGGTTCTTCGATTGTTAAAGGACAGTTCGGGGGCGACGTGCCGGTACCAGGGCAGTCGCCAAGAAGACACAGGGAATTGAGCTCTTGCTGGGGTCAATGACCCATCCGGACCCAGGGACTCTGAGGGGTCGTGTAAGGAGTCAATTCCAGGGGGGACCAATCACCGACGGAGTGACGAAGCCTGGAAGGCGGGGCCGTTCCGGTGACTGATCACAGGGTTTTTGAGGGACACTGCCCAGGGGATCTTTTCTCTTGTTTTGTCATTACTCTTGTTATATTTAATAAAGCTGTGGCCAATTGTATCCACAATTCAAATCGGAAAACGGTGTCAGTATCGATTATTTGTTCTGGGGGCTGACCGTTTTGAGGTAAGACGGTTGGGGTATCGTGGGTTTAACGGAATCTTCTAAGTCATCCCTGCCCAGGTCATAAAGTTTCCTTGTCATTTTGAATAAAGTCACCTCTTGTCATTGGTTGATTCCTGAACCTCTACATGTGCAGTTCTGAATTTCTGATAAGAAATGCAAGTCCTGGGAAATGTTTTCCTGTAAGGCTAGATTCATAGTGACGTTCGCAGTGTTTGCCGATAAAACAACCCAGGCTTTGAGTCCCATTAGAGCATTTATTCGGCACATTTTGCTGCAGTTTTTGCAGAGTTGTGTTTTTGAATGACCAATGGACGCCTCATGTGGTGTCCAAGGGCGTTTAGTGTAAAAAATGCCCCGATTAGAATGGGAATACATAGCTCCCCCATCGATAACCCCCTGACCCCTCTTGGCATAGTATTTGTCAGGCCTGAGAAGGTGGGCCAATGAATGAGCGTGGCTTTCATCCTCCAGATCATACCAGACCTCCTCTAGTATTAGAGCCTGGCAAAGCCTGGAAACGGTGGTAGGTATACGAGACCCTCCTCCAAGCATCATGCCCGAAAGCAGACCCAGCCAGCAAGGAAATGAGGGCACCTAGACAGCATTTATAAGATCAGAAATTTAGAAGAAGTACTAATTAATTCGCTGATCAAATTGATATGAAGTTTATTCACTTTGCCAGTTGATGTCCTTGTCACATAGGGGAAGTAAATATATATATTGTGGGGGTTCAGCCTCAAATGGCAACTGTTTAGGAGTTACGACCAACAATCAGGTATCTCTATAGGGCTTCCTGCCCATATTTATTGTTAAAAGAAGAAGTTTTACCCTTGAAGGGATTGATAGCAGATAGAAACAAAAGTCAACAGAAAATGCAAAGCCTCCTGTTTTTTTAAAACCTAAAAAACATGATTATCCTTGGCTTCAGGAAAATAATATTACTGGTCTACCAGCAGCAACAGTCCTGGGCCCCTTTTCTGGAGGCACACCCAACTCCACACTCACATGCAAGCAAGTATACCTGGGTATACCTTGAGTGTACCTGGGTGGAATGGGAAGGCCCACCCAGTTTCTTCCTTCCCATTCCAAAGCAAAAATACCCCAGTATACACCACCTGAATGTAGGGGAAATATGGCTGTTCCAGAGGTCTTATATATATATATATATATATATATACCCAGTTCCTTCCTTCCCATTGCAAAGTCTGGGACCCTCTTACAAAAACCGAGGTGTCAACAGGTGTGACCGGGCCTTCCATCTGTAATTCATCGGTGGGTGGATCTTCCATCTGACAGCTCCCCCGACTCCCCAGCTAAGCTTAATGCCAGGGGAGCCAAGGTACAACCACCTGGGCGTGCACAGCCACTGGTGGTCATGCCTTCACAGCGTGTGTCTTACAGTAATACAGTCATTTTCGCTGGAATTCTACAGCTTTTAAGCTATTTCTATTGAACCCACCCACCAAAGTTTTTTCAGCCTAGTTAGTTAGAACACACAAAACCAGATCTTTAGATTAGATGTGAGTTGTACATTGTGTAGCATTCAGCTGTTTATCTGCAGTCAGTACACTATTACGGCCTTCTTTAACCTGCTCCAAAAAGCTTTTGTAGGAACATTGGGGGTCTGTGAGCAGAACTCTCTGAATGAGACTACTGTTCTGCTGCATTTTTCATCTCTTTGGGTGGCTCTGGCTTGACTGAAATATGCTAAACATATTGTTATTATTTATTACTCTTGAAGTCAGGTTTGGAAATAAGCCTGTACTATTTGTCTGAAATAGAAAACAGCCTGTCATGGTCAGGAATTGTTCCTTGTTTAAGTTAAAATCCACTTCTTGTGCCCTGAGGGAAGGCTTGAACATTAGCAACCAGAGAAAGAATGTGGAATATTTTGGTAGAAATATAAACGGAAAAACTACTATTATTTATCGTAATGTTTGTTCGGTTATTGTGGAAATGTCTTGAGCAGAAGAAAAATGTAGGGTTTGTGCATCATTTTACTAAATTGGGTTTAAAAGAACTAATTACAGTTCATGGCTGTGTCACACGAGGCATTCATTCCATGCTTTTGTATTAACAATGGATAAACAGTACTTAAAGGTGTCCAAATACAGATCATGGCAATCATTCCCATCCTTCCATCCCTATACGTAGTCATTGAGATGGTCATCCTCCAACTACCTCCAAAATTGAGTTTTACAAAATGCCTCAAGCTCTTTCCTACACCCATGGCAGCCTGACCCATCGTATCTTACAATTTTACTACATGAAAAGAGGTTTAAAAATAAAAAGTTGTTTATGATATCACAAATGCAATGTTGGCATAGAAGGACATCATGTGGATGATGAAGATAAAGGTGATTTTTGGTTTAGCTGACTTTTGGTTGTTTAAGCGGACTTACCACCATAAATTAATCTTTTCATGAATGGCACTAGAAGTGCTGATAATACCCCCCCCCGGAACTCATCGTAAGCATAGACGGGTAAACCTTCGCTCTCCATTTAACCAAATTACTCACATTTTCCCCATAGAAAACCATAATAAATGCCCACAGTGGCCACTCATGATATTGCACCCTGTGTTAACCCCCGGAAGCCTGGACAGTAAATGTAGAATCTCTCATACGATTCCAGGGAACAGCAGGCAAGTATGTATTTATATATTTTTAGGATTGTGGATCATACCAGCTCAGAGGTAAGTCAAACTGTTATTTTAAATATATGTTTTTTAGATATTAAGTATACATCCTCTGTAATTGCAATGCCTCTGAACATGGTATCATCATCAAATGTAGAAGATGTAGAAAAGGGAACATATCAAAAAAAGGGTTGCTTTAGCACATGTCGTTTTTGCATAAATTAAGTTCAAGCTTAAGTAAAAATTTCAACTAACTTAGTTTTGAACCAGAGCTTCACAGGTTGCCATTGGAATCATCTTCCACATCTCCATGGGGACATCAAGGACATTCACTCAACTTCATTGGTCAACCATGCCGAGGTCTGTCTTAAGTGGATCCTGTCCTGTTATACATATGTTTTTTTGCCTCCAGGGTATTGCCAATCTTAGCCAAGGCCATCTTTATGTAAAGCAATAGTGATGGCCAAACTTTGTCCAGGTTCGTCCGCGAACGGGCGGATTGGAGTTTTAAAGAAGTCCGACATCCGTGGGCTTCTTCATATTAGAATTTGAATCGGGAAAACCGAAAGTGACACCAGTGACGTCACATCCGGGACCTGGAACTAATAGTTTCTGGTTCCGATTGCCGGATGTGACGCCACTTCCGGTTTTCGGAGCCAGCTTTTACCTAGAAGACCGGGTTCTCTACTCGATCTTCTAGTGAAAAGATTCTTCCTCTGGCGGGATCTTACTGCTCCTGATCCTGCCGGAGGAAGAATAGTGAGCTCATTCTCTCCAGCTAATGGGGCGGGTCGAACACTCCGGCTAGAAGGAGTGCGAACATCCATGTTTGCGGCCGAACTGTCCGCCTTGTTCACTATAAAGCAATAATAATTTTCTTTCCAGATTATCATAGAGTTCATGGCCATGAGCTGTCATGCTTAGACCTTGTAACCAGTGGTGGTTTTACATATGGGCAATTGCCCAGGGTGGCATCCACCCATACCTATGTAAAACCCATCAGCTCCAGTCGCCTTGTCGCCAACACAGGGGAAGGAAGGGACAAAGCTTGCCACCACCACTATGTTCCTTCTTCCCCTGAGAGAGACTTAGGGGAAAGGGCACAAAGGTCGACAAAGGACTCGGAAGCCCCCCCCCCCCCCCCCCGAATGCCTCTCTCTCAGGGAAGGGGGGGGCTTCCGAGTCCTTTGTCGACCTAGGACTGCCCCTGCTTATAACACTTAACACTAACCACTGATTGTTATATGGAGAAATATGAAATAAGTGCAAATTCAAAGACCAGGCTAGTTTAGAAATAGCAATGAGTGGCATGGACAATTCACAAAATATATCGAATTTTTAGGCTTACATTCGCAATAAATCCATAAATACGAGAATTTGTGATCTCCAGTCATTATTACCTTCATTGCACAAATCAGCACTTGTACATGCGCATATTGTAAACGCAATGCACAGCAGTTCCGGGTACTGATGTAAAAAATCTTGAATACTTGCAATTTCCAAGATAGAGCACTATTCGAGATCTTTGTGAATCCTTGAAGGGCCGATATTCGCAATAACAATATGCAATCAAAAAATTTGTGATCAACACAATATAGAAGACACATATAAAAGTAATTCTTATAGTCATTTGCCCAGAAACGTTTCTATCTATCTGAACTCGGTGTGCACTTCGCTATACTAAAACCCCATCTGTTTTGCTGTCTCTTCTGACTAGTGGACGCAGCGAGCCTGCCAGCTCCAGTATTGATACTGCCTCAACGCTGGCCTGTGAGTTTCCCAGTAATGTGACTAATGTATAGATGGCGTGCTGTCATCACATGGAAATGCAGCTCACTTTGAAGAATAAAATGGAAAACCTCCGCGCCAAACCAAATAACCACATTCAAATTTTCTTTACACTGTGTTTGCTAAATGACATCATACAAATGGCCAAAATTATAGACAGGTATGACCTGCAATTGGAGAATCCCTGTGCAAAGCAACGAAGTGCCAACGTCAATAAAGTCATCGTGGAGACTTGAGTTGAGTTCACATCAAAAATACATCATGTTTTCATTTACTGAAATGACAGCGAGTGCCACTAACCTCATGAACAGCACATAAACAAACATAATTTTGCTATGGTGCTAAGTGGTATAACATGAGCGAAGAGAAAGCGAGAAGCAGATAGACGATAGAACACCACTCTTCAGTATAAACACAAGCATGGTCCAACATTTAAACACTCTGCCCTTGTGCACCAACTGGTTTCTAGTTTAAAATTTAGTACGGGCTCATTTTATTATGTTCATGTAATACTTGACTTAATATGCCCATGTAGTACTCTGTTGAGATTTGGGTTTTAGAAAAGTAATTGAACTTCATTTGCGGTGGAATCAAATTTGCTCCTTCTCCAGAACAATGAATGCATCTCTCTAATTGTTAATGCATCATTAAGCCTTTAATGCTCGGCATACACACACCGAGCAGGTCAGACCGACCTGCTCCGATGTATGCCGAGATGCTAACGTGTTGCATTGTGGGGCCCTTCAATCGGCCAGGCACCCTTTGTGTGCTGGCCATAAGCTGCGATAGAGACGCCGTCTTCATTGCAGCTTATGGCATCGGCTTCCATCGGCTCGCGCCGGCCAGAGGATTTCCGACATGTCCGTTCTCTGGCCGGCCGAGAAGTGGGGCGACAGGGATCTGTCGCCCCATGTGGGCACATGCCGATTAGCGGCCGATTTTTAACCTGACCGACGGCAAGAGCGCGCACGCCCGTCGGTCAGATTAAAATCTGGCCGTTTATCGGCATGTGTATGCCTAGCATTAGTGGTAATCTTAAGTGGGACTCACAGATAACGCTTTTGGTACTAAAATCAACTCCAAGCCACACATAGGATTAGGGTCCTTTTTAAGTCGAAAATTTTCATAGTCGAACTTTAACGAAAAAGTCAAAAATCTACCCAAAATGTCAACAAATATCTTATACCCAGGGGTGCACATAAGTGGTGCTCTGGTACTCAAAAGGGGCCAAAAACTAGCTCTGCGTACCGGCATTATTGTTACACAGCTCATATGCGTACTAACAACTTGGAGGCGCTCCGTGTCTGGGCGGCCACAGCTAAATTTTACATGTATACAATTTATGTCACTTGGATAACCGCAGGGAAACATGAATAACTATGAAAGGTTGCAGTTAGGGGTGTGACATTGGGAATGTAAATTACTAATGCAAAAAAAAGGTTGGACTTCTAAGGCTGTTGGAGATCTGGGGGCTGATAGTCAGAGTAGACATATGTAAGGGTAAAATCTGACAAGAGAAAAGCACAGAAAGTGTGACTGGAATATGACTATGATAGGCTGACGTTTGGACTGCAGGTAGTGTCAGTGGTTACTTACTAACCCAGAACATTTCAGGGTTGTACTACTTATGAGAGTTATTAGATCTGGGGCTTCAAACAGTGTTGTACTGTCAGAGTTACATGTGACCCAAAGCCAGCTGGTGACCTGTGGATGGAGACAGCTAATCGGAGGATCAATCAGGAACAGGGAGGTCCATCTGCAGCAGAACCTACCATGCAAGAGGCTGACGCAGAGGACAGTGAGGAAGACCACCCTCATATGGGGTGAGCACCAAACACCATCTCCTGGTACTCATCTGAGGAGCTCACTTAAAAAAGTTATGTGCACCCCTGACTAATACCACACTAGTGTTGTTGGTTAATATTTGAATCACAACGTTTTATTTCGAATTTGTCACTCCAAGAAGTCACGATGATCTTGAATATATAGTGCTATATCTTCGTAGTCGCGAATATTTGCAATTTTTACATCAGTAGTGTTGATTGTGAAAATGTGCGGATATCGGCACTTCTTATCATGACAATCTTTTTCACAATGAAGATAATAATGACTGGAGATCCTGAATTTACCAATTTGTTGCAAATATTAGGTGAACAATGTGTGATATTTTGTGAATATTGCCTGTGCTACTCATCACTATTCCCTGCACTGCTCTGCATTAGTGTTGAGCTTGAATATTCAAATTGTGAATATTGGATATTCAAGATTTCACAAATTTCGCGAATATGGAGGTGAATATTTGCTACATCGAATATTTGGATTATTATCCAAATTACGGCCATGCATTGCGAAAATATAATTGCAGGGATGATGTCCAGCGGCTTTGTAGTTAACTCGCAAAATCAGATTTGCGAAAATTTTAAAAATAATTTCCACCATCTCTAGTAAAAATGAGTAGAACGTGCACAAGATGGAGCTGACGCTTGGTTACATTTCACCAGCCCAGTTCAGCTCAGGATTACCACTTTCAGCAAGTTTTATCACCCCAAGCTGGAATTGCTTTACAAAGAGAGAGCAGGGGGAGCAGGGAGCTGAGCTTGCAGCCTCTCTCTGTCAGAGGCTGCAGGACACAGGGTGTAATCCCCCCCCCCCCCCCCCCCCGCCAGAGACGCCACTGATGTTGCACATCCCCTGCGAACTCTAGTGTTCCCCCAGGGAGCCACTGTAGTAAAGAATCCTAAAGGTGGGTCCTGGACAGGCAATAGAGATGTTTTTTTTTTTTTTAAATTTGACCATTTTGACTATTTCAAGTTCATTGCAAAGCCCCTGGACATGATATCATCATTATACGAAACTACATGTGCTAGAGGAAAACCTTTTTTTTTAAATGTTCCCACAGCCCTTCTCTACATCTCCAGCAATTTTGGTGATGATATCATTTTCAGAGGCTTTGCAATCAGCTCACGTAGTCAGCAAGTCGAAAAATTCAACTATCTCTAATGGGCAATATATATTCCCATTGCATTCTTGCTTAGGCCCCCCTATCGACTGACACCAACACCCCTACAAACATCACTCCACCCCCATCGGGGGTGCACGGAGAGGGAGGGCGCCTGTGTCAGGCAGGAAGGGTGCTGGATATGCATGCAAGGGAGGGTCCCCTGGGAGCATGCATATTCGGCATAGTGGGAGAAACGTTCCTGTATATATGTATTTATATATATTGACTCAAAGCCATTATGGGTAGGGAGGGAGGGCGTCTGTGTTGGGGAGGAGGGTGCTG
>CM070035.1:13391960-13402064 GCA_036250615.1 Ptychadena robeensis | reverse complement strand
CACTCTACAGCCTTCCCCCTTAAAGGGACACTTCCTGGGACCTAGGTCCGCACCTTCCTGTGGGGGTTTGCTAGGGAAGCAGGACCTTGCCACCCGAGTGCGGGAAAAGCTAACAGGGTCCCCTCAAGGGATTCCTGCCTATCTCCCGCTAGGGGGGCTCTGGGTGAAGACCCTTGGGTGGCATAGACTCCCTGCTCCTGGTACCCCCGCGTCAACCCGGGATCTGCGGTGGTAACACACTGATAATATCACGGCTGTTGGCATCATAGTGAACATTGTGCAGACAATATCAGCTGCATTAGTTCTAACCCCAGACAAGTGCCGGTCCCCAGGACTGGATTACCCAAGCGTCTTACTTTGTACAGATTTCATTCCAAAGTTCTGACTTTTCTAAAGGCACTAATAAATCAATGTTTTGTTTCATAGTACAAATTAGTAGCTGATTAAAAATGAGTTCAGAGGTATCTACTGCCTGTGCCCTTGGTGTTCATGAGTTGTAATGTTTTTTTTAAAGCTAACAGGCAATGTTATTTACATACTAACAACTTAGTAGCTGAAAATATAGAATTAACCTCCAATTCATCAATGCACCAAAACCTCCTCAAAATGTCAACATCCCAACATCATCCCCCGAGGGAGATTGATGAGAACTTTGGTGTGGGGCCCCTCCCCGCCACCAATGGGACATTGAGATAATTGGATTACGAGGTAAGACATTTTCCTTAAGTCATTTGGGCCTTAAAGGGCCCCAGGTTACACAGTACCAAACGACCACCAATACCGGGCCCTTTGATCTCCCACTTTTTCATCTATTGCAGACGTATTGTGCAACAAAAACATCTCCTGAAAAAGCGATGTACCAATGTGCGAAAAACGCGTTGAGATGATGTGCATAACTTTTGTCATTATAATGACGTCAAGTTTGCTTAATTATTTGTACTATTGCTTGGCCCAAGATGTGGAACTGGAGCCAGGCCGCACTACAAGTCGAAATGATTATGGACTATTTAAACAAAGAATAAATAACGATTGCTCTTACATATATTGTAATATACAGATATTTACTATTTAATGCCTTTAAAGTCCCTTTACCCATTTTTTCATATTTTTTGATGGATGGGCACTAGAATTACCCTCCCTGGCAGTATGCTCATATGAAAGTTTTGCCTGCCCTCCCAGCTTTGGGTATGGTCTGGGCTCTGTGCTGGCCAATCCATGTGTGACAATGATGTCTCCTGCTCCCTGAACCACTCTTTAACAATTTTAACCCAATGAATCCTGGCATTGTCATCTTGGAATATACCCGTGCCATGAGGGAAGAAAAAATCCATTGATGGAACAACCTGGTCATTCAGTATAGTCAGGACAATAAGAGAGAGGGAATCTCCAAAATAGAGCATCACTGGTAGAAGATTAAACCCTTATATTGAAAAAGACTGGAATGTATACAAACCCATCAATCGAGGAGCCTGGCCCTCAGTATAGCTTTTTGGTGGAGCAGGATGGGTAGGTTAGCTTAAGACCAGGGAAAGGATATGTGATTATTTTTTTTAAAGTATACCTATCTTTTAACCTATTTCCTTCTGGATTTGGGTGGCAAAATCTGTTTAATCTGTGTAAATTCTGTGCCTCATGCATATTTGCCACGTCATCAATGATGTAGGGGATGTTAGGTCTTGGCATGCCTATACCTGTTGAATAGTGCAGGCCTAGGCGTGGGCAGCCCATGCCTGTATTTTTCAACAGGTATAGGTGTCCCAGACAGTCTCCAGTAATAAGCTATACCAGGCCGGCTTCTCTGGAGTATGCTGCCCTAAATGTGTAGCTCGGAGTTACCACTCTTTGCATTAGAAATGTACCCCAAGCCACACTCCTCCAGGCAGGTTACGATTGTTTAAATATTTATTATAGCGCCACCCAATGTTTTTTTAAATTTACTACATTGGTGACAAATATCTCCACAAACATTACATTTATGATGTTGTTTATTTTTGTTTCCTTAATTAACTTTGTAGCAATTGTCAGAAATGCGGGAAACTTGTGTCCATTGACGTGGAAGGTTAATAAAAATCTGTGAGAGGGACATTCACACCATCTACCCAACTCCTGTGATACCAAGAGTCCTTTTTCTCTAGGAAAAGTGGAAGTCTTCTTTAAATAAAACATATTATATCACACCTCACCTTACTTCTGTTTATTACACTTTTATTACACTTTCATAATTAATCCTGATTGGCAAGTCTAACCGTTCGGCCTTTGCCAATTCATGACATATTTTCAGAAAACCACTGGCACCCTCCAGAATATAATTTTTGCTTGTGACATAGAAGCCAAATGTTGCTTCATGCGGAATGTCCAGTGCCCCAGCAAAGTCCTATGAACCTGTTCCCAGTATGATGTGTATTTCCAGTAATGTATTCCCGGTGGCATATTGTGACAGTCCCATATAAACCGTGCAGTTGGGAAATAAGTACATCAAAGCTGACCTAACAAGCAAAACTCAAAAACCTCTTATAAAAGAGTTCAGGGAAAAGTGATTTTTCCATCATTTAGGTGGTGCCAGCACATGAAAAATATGTTCTAGACAAAATGTGAAATTAAAGCTTAAGGTGCGTACAGGGAACATATTCTACTTGTTGGGTAGTTCACTTATTTTCTAAGCATTTACTGTGTAACAATAATCTATACGATTCCCTTTTAGAGATGGTCGAATTTTTTTTCAAAAATTCGACCATTTCGCCGGTTTCGACTTAATTGCAAAGCCCCTGAGCATGGTATCATCACCAAACTTGCTGGGGATGTAGAGAAGGGTTGGGGGTATACTCCAAAAAAGAAAGTATGTCTCTAACACAAATAGTTTTTTCACAAATTAAGTTCAAAGTCAAGTAAAAATTTCAGACTTAACTTTGAACTTAATTTATGCAAAAACGACATGTGCTAGAGCCATACTTTTTTCTTTCAAATGTTTCCCCAACTCTTCTCTACATCTCCAGCAATTTTGGTGATGATACCGTTTTCAGGGGCTTTGCAATCAGCTCACAAAGTTAGCAAGTCGAAAAATTCGACCATCTCTATTCCCTTTGCCTATATTCTGGAGATACTGGAACATACTAGCTGGTAATGATGTAACATACCTGCTATTAATGGTGGAACATACTTGCTGCAACATACCTAATGGTGATGGTGGAACATACTTGTTGGTGATGACACAAAATACCTGCTGGCAATAGTGGAAAATACCTGCTGGAATATACCTAATAGCGATGGTCTAACATAGCTAGTGGTGATAGTGGAACATACCTGCTGAAATATACCTACTGGTGATGGTGGAACATACCTACTGGTGATGGTTGAAGATACTTGCTGGAATATACCTACTGGTGATAGGTGGTGCCAGCACATTAACGATACACTCTAGACAATATGTGAAATTAAAGCTTGAGGTGCGTACAGGGAACATTCTAGTTGTTGGGTAGTTCCAATATTTTCTAGGCATATGCTGTGTAAGCCTAATCCAACCAATTCCCTTTTGTCTATATTCTGGAGATACTGGAACATACCTGCTGGTGCAACATACCTGCTTGTAAATACTGGAACATACCTGCTGCAACATACCTAATGGTGATGGTGGAAAGTACTTGCTGGTGATGGTGGAACCTATATGCTCATAATGGTAAAACATACCTAATGGTTATGGTCTCACATACCTACAGTGATGGTGAAAAATACCTGCTGGTGATGGTGTAACATACCTACTGGCAATGGCAGAACATACTTGCTGAAATATATCTAATGGTTATGGTAGAAAATACCTGCTGAAATACACCTACTTGTGAAAGTGGAACATACCTACTGAAATATATCTACTGATGATGGTGGAACATACCTACTGGTGATGGTGGAACATACTTACTGGTGATGGTGGAGCATACTTGCTGGACTATACCTACTGGTGATAGGTGGTGCCAGCACATTAACGATACACTTGAATATCTTCAACAAATATCCGTCATTTGAGAATTTGCAATATTTCGCAGGAGCATAGTTCCACCATTACTAGCAGGTATGTTCCGTTATCCCCAGAATATAGACAAAAGGGAATTGGGTAGATTAAGGTTACACAGCAAATGTTTAGAAAATAATGGAACTACCCAACAACTAGAATATGTTCCCTGCATGCACCTTAAGCTTTAATTTCACGTTGTGTCTATAGTGTAGCTTCCTGTCATTTTTCTCCTAATCAAAAAGAGAAAAGTTGGCGGGTATGCTGTTGGCTGGTGCCTTGCAATAAACAGCAGGGTTGGCAGTCTATTAAATGTACTCAGTTCGGCTGCCTTTGAGGTCTATTAGAGTAGACCAGTGGTTCCCAAACTTTCCTTGCAGGGCCCTCCTTTTTGATATAGGAACATTTTCAAGCCCCCCTTCCAATTAAAACACAGGTTGAGAATGAGGTCCCGTGCCCACCTGGAATACTTTCGCGCCCCCCCCCCCCCCAGTTTGGGAACCACTGGAGTAGACAGACAATGCTCAATGATGGACAAAAATTAATGCAGTGTGTTGCATTTCCAATCATCTTGGTGGCAACCCAACATATCTAGCCATCCTACCATAAATGGCACACAAAAACTTTCTGCAGCTTGTGTATACTAATGCATATAATATGTGAAGGGCTAATGAAAAAATAAAATATGAATATTGTTGCCCCTAACAAATACTAAATGTCCTAATATAATTTATGCGGCTCAGACTTACTTCTGATTGGTTGGTGTGGACAAACTCACCTTTTCCTATAGAACTGCATTAACCACTTAGGCTCTTAATGTTAGTACGCCCATCAACCTTGCATATACAGGTCTAAACCACATGATTGCTTTTCCTGTCAAGTGTAATCATCTCTCTGTGCACCCATAATGATATTCCTGGTGGCCTAATCCAGTACACGTAATTAAAATCCATGATTGGCTTACTGCTTTAGGAGAACATCTGGTTTTGCTTTCATAAAAGATGACTTGGCTGTTTGTGAATGGAGTAACCCTGGATTCACATTCTGTGTAAAATTTATATTTTCTCTCTTCCTTGTCTCATGTTAATGTAAACATCATACATAACGCACAGACATTTTGAGAGTTTTTTTCATATTTTAAGTACAAGGAAACCCCTAGGAATTGTATTTTTTACAGTGATTCTTGTAAATCTGTTTTAACAGTTACAGACAAAAAAAAAATGTCATGCTTGACTATAAAAATGTGTATTCAAAGTGCTGCAACATGGTATAAACCAAGAAAAGGTTTTCTTCATATGCAGGTAAGTCTCTTGTACATGTCATAGCATTAGGGATGGACCGAACTGTTCGCCGGAGAACAGTTCGGCCGCGAACTCGGCATGTTCGCCGATCCTCTCGCCGGCGGACAGTACGGGTGTTCGACCCGCCCCGTTCGCCGGCCAGAAGAAGATCTAAATTCTTCCTCCGGCAGGATCAGAACCTGCGAGATCGTGCCGGAGGAAGAATCTTTTCACTACAAGACCGGGCATGAAGCCGGTCTTGTAGTGAAAATACCGGCTCAGAACAGGAAGTGACGTCAGTGACGTCAGTGACATCACAGCCGGCTCCCGCAACCAGGAACTATGCGTTCCAGGATGCGTTCCAGGGACCGGATGTGACGTCACTGACGTCACATCCGGTTTTTCCGATTCAAATTCCCCGCCTAGAGGCGGGGAATTTGAATGTGTCCGCGAACAGGGCGGACGGCGGACTTCTTTAAAAGTTCGACCCGCCCTGTTCGCGGACACTCCAGGCCGATGTTCGCCCATCTCTACATAGCATCAAATTATAGAAGCTTTCTTCTCAGGCCCCGTGATTGGGTTACATATTATAAGCAAGACCTTTTAGTTACTTCTATGCAGCTTATTCACATTTTGCCACTAGATGTCAGTGTGACAACAAATTCTGCTCCCAGTATTCACATGTAAAAGTACCGATATTCGCACAACATATTAATGACATGACATCTAAAATTTTTCATATACTAATAATATTTGGAAAATAAATTGCTAAATGTTGCGAAATCAAAAATTGACTATGCTGCTCATGACTAGTCGAAGACAGGAAAAGAAAAGTTCCCTTAAAAAAGTTCTGCAAGAGGACTGTAAAATACATTATTAACCCTCACCGCGATTGCTGGCTCTCTCCCCAGCCCTCTACACACCGCCGTTGTCAAACAGACGCCAGCAGAGTGTGGGGAGAAGAGCGGAGGGCTATGGCGCCGCCCCCTTCGGCCCTGTGTGTCTGCAGCTCTGTAGAAGAGCTGCAGGCAGACGGAGAGCCAGCAGTTGTGCCTGATCCCGGCACAGGCACAGATTGATTCACGATCAAACTGCGCCCGAACTGGCTACAGGCATAGCGCCCAGGAGGTTATAGATCAGCTTATTAATTAATACTGCTCTGATTGCCTGATACAGTTTTTGCTACACATCATCGCTGACAACGGGGATTAGTGATGGCCGAACATCGGCCAGGTCCATTTGCAAACAGGCGGATTGGACTTTTAAAAGAGTCCAACGTCCGCCTGTTCACTGGAAGATTCAAATTCAAATTCCCCATCTGTTCGTGGGGAATTTGAGTCATGACGTCACTTCCAGTACGTGGAAAGCATATTTCCTGGTTCCGATTGATTGATGTGACGTCAGTGATGTCACTTCTAGTGTTGAGCGAGAATATTCGAAATTCAAATATATTCGATGAGTATCCGACATTTGAGAACTCACAATATTTCGTGAATGTGCGCTTGGATATTCACAATGGCGGATATTCCTCACATTATGCTTTACCATTGTTTACCAGCATACATTGCGCATATTTGTGCGCATTGCAAATGGATATGCGCAATATACACAGTGCTCGTACTGGCTAAGATCACAGAATGAAGAAGAGAAGCTATAAGGCTGGTTCGTGAATATTTGCGAATCATTGCAAATCATTGCGAAAAGCCACACGCAATGAGGCAATAGAATACAGTCAAATAAAAATTTTTGCATTTCGAATGTCAACATGTCAACATGTCAATGGCTGCAAACAAATAGAAACTTGTAAATAACTCATGAAAGAATAAAGTTACGTTAAAACCAAGCACACCATTGTTTTTCTTGTGAAATTCCCAATAAGTTTGATGTGTCACATGACCTTCTTCCTATTGAAAAAACTAAAGTTGGATTCACAATGGCTGACTTTAAAATGGCCGCCATGGTCACCACACATCTTGAAAAGTTTCCCTCCTCACATAAACTAATGTGCCACAAACAGGAAGTTAATATCACCAACCATTCCCCTTTTATTAAGGTGTATCCATAGAAATGGCCCACCCTGTATTTGCCAAATTACGCAAACTCCAATATACCATATGCCGCTCAAAACTAGTCACTTCTGGTTTTTGGTGCCGATTTTTCACTAGAAGACTAGGTCTCTAGTAAAAAAAATCTTCCTCAGAAAGATCCCGCCTGTGAAAGAATAATATGCTCCTTCTCGCCGGCAAATGGGACAGGTCGAACACCCGTAGCGCTCGCAGGCTAGAAGGAATGTGAACATCCATGTTCGCGGTAGCTGAAGGAGGAAAGACGGACACTGGGCGATCAAGACAGATTGCAATTTATATATTATAAAAATAGCATGCTATGGGCGAGACCCACAGGAGGTTAATGTAATGATTACAGCAACAAAACCCATCTATGAACATTCCACGTGATCTTACATTTCAGACAATTCTGATAATAAAAAATAAACTTCATAAAAGTGATTTTCTACATATATCTCTGGTGCAGATCAGCTTTTGATGTGTTCTACCTGTCACACAGTGGTGGTAATCTGTTCTCCCACTGCACATGTAATATATTTTCTACTTGCCGTAAGACTAAATTAACAGCTGGAGAGGTCATGGATTAAAAGTCAGAAAAGTGTAAAATGTTTAGTGTTCTGCACAAAATCACACTAGCACAAGTTATGGTTTTGAATTACAAATTTAAAAAAAAACAGGAATGTCTATAATTAGTATACATGGGAGCGGTAGTTAGTATACATGGGAGCAGGTACTGTACATGATGTTCTATTTATTTAAAAACTACAACCCCTTTGTCTTCTATGTATGTACATAATCATTGTAAACATTATTTGAATAAAATGTTTAGGGCTTTCAGAAAAAAAAGTTCAGAAAATCTACTTATCTATGGTTTAACAAATATATATTTCTGTAACAAATGTAAAAATCTAGCCTGAGCTTTTCTCTCATACCTTGTAAATTAACTTTAAAAGGGAAATGAGCACACGAAGGTTCATATGGGGTAGTTTATTTAAGGGCTTATTTCCACAAGTATCTTTTAAGTAAATGCCAAATTAATAATCATCGCCTTTACTTTCGCCTGATAGATAGAAAGCGCCTATTTGGTAGTGGTGTGGTACGGGCATTTAAAGTACAGTACAGTGTACTCTGCTGACTCTGCCCTCCCTCTTCCTCTCTGCATATCATTGGCATCATCAATCATGCTGGCAATGTGGGCTGGGAAACCAACGCTGCCTCCTTGATATGGAGGTCTATGACGTGCGCCCCCCTCGCCTCTTCGATGTAACTGAAGGCGTTGTAATCGATCAGCAGGTCTGCTGTGATTTGGAATTGCTGCAGGCTCGCTGAACCCAGTTCCCGCCAGGTTGAAGTTGAAGGAGCAGTTTGAGGCAGTCAATGGTCCTGCTTTACAGGCGATTGTAGAGAATTCTCATTGAACTCTATCAAGGCATTTGAGAAGCTAAACAACCTTTAGCGTTCAAAAAATGCATGGAAACCGCACCGCATTTACAACGTCAGAACAATTGCATTTTATCTTCTTTATAGGCTTACATTTTTTCATTAATGCTCAAGAAATACAAAAAAAGTGGTAGTATGAATTGTCCCTAATCCATTAATGTTTTTCTTTGCCTGATTAACATCTAAAATGTTTAAAAATATTTTGGACCCAGTGGCACCATCACTGTATATATGTGCTTATCTGTGCAGTGCATTTGATAGGAGCAGTAGGGATGGGTGGTTGGTTGATGCGAATCTCACCCCTTTCTGCCAAATGGCAACCCAAAGATATTGGATAGAGTGGTTGGGGAGGTTGATGCTACAAACAAGAAGAGCCGTACAGTTGGGGCCTCAGAAGTTAGTATGAACCTAGCTTTGGGTACACATGTACAGGCAAAAGAGTTATGTTTCCAGTGCACTCCAATGCTGTGATTTGATTTGTTTGATCCAAAGTTTGCCCATAAGATGTTCTTATTGTTATTTCTAAATATCATTGTGTATGCCGTTATTATATTATGCAAGAACCATTTATTTCAGAGGATGCAAAATCCTGCACCTGGCACATGTTCATTCCAATGTTGGTTCAGCAGTTTGTGGTAAACTTGAAATTTCCAAACTCGTGGAGTGTAAAATAAAACTGCACGCATTAAACCTTTCGATATGGATCTTTCACACAAAAGTTTTAGCCGTACAAAGAGAAAGGAGCAACTGTATTATAGCGTTGAGCTTGAATATTTGAATGCTGAATATTTTTTGTAAATATCGGCAATTCGAGAATTCACAAATTTTTGGAATATGTCAGCGGATATTTACGATTTAGAATATTCGTGGTCTGGCAATGTATTGTGAAAATAAACATAGCATGACCATTCATTTTGAAGATTTTTGCAATGCCAATACTATTTTCGCAAGGCATGGTCATACCGCAAATTTACTATCGCAAATTTGAATATTGCCTATGCCGCTCATCAGTACTGTATTATAAAAGTTCATGGAAAATAAGTTTAGCTACCCTTGGAGAACGGCACTGTTGGCAGGTAGAGAGCTAATTGCAAAGCCTCTGAAAATGGTATCATCACCAAAATTTCTGGAGATGTAGAGACTGTGGAAACATGTTGTGCGAACATGCTCTAGCACATGTAGTTTTTGCATACATTAAGTACAAAGTCAAAGTCGAAATTTCAACTTTCACAATTTTTACCTGATTTTGAACTTTATTTATGCAAAAACTATTTGTGTTAAGCTAGCCATACACGGCACGGATTCCCTGGCTGAT
>CM070035.1:13337339-13365561 GCA_036250615.1 Ptychadena robeensis | reverse complement strand
CTATGTATTCTATCAGGGAGGACCCAGCACTACATAGCAGTTATATTTACCTTATAATCAATATGTATTCTATCAGGGAGGAACGGGCACTACATAGCAGTGCCACTATACTACACAGTTGTTGGTAGATCTAATGGAAATTGTATGGATCTTAACCTCCTTAGTGTTCATGACGAGCCCATCTCGTCCAGAGTTTGTGTGAAGAACAAACTCTGGATGAGCTGTGCTCCCATGCATATCCCCGGAAAGCTACGGCGATGCAGCTTCCAGCCGCAGCATTTCCCGGGCTTCACTGATCGCGTCGCGGTGACGCGGAAGGGGGCGAGGGTGAGCAGTGCCATAGACCTCCATGTTAATGGAGGGGCCTCTGCTTTCCAGCCCTCCCAGCCAGTGTCATGAATGACACTGGCTGTGTGGAGAGGGGAGGGGGGAGGGAGGAAATGGCAGGCAGTGTACCTCGTACACTGCTGCCATTGCCTGTACCACACTGTTAAAAACAGTGCGGTACAGGCAGTGTGCTAGGGAGGTTAAGGTGTATGGGGGTCTTTACTGAGTAAAGTATAAAGCAATTACAGAATTTCAGCTGGGGGGGGGGCACACTGCTTTATAGTTTTTTCCTGGTTTTGCCATCTAATGTAACACTCCAGGCAATCCTCAGGCTTGTAACTTGGTCTATGACATTCCTGAAGACTCCATTAAATGTTAGATGTATAGCATGTTTTCACCAGACATATACACACTCGCACACCTAATAGCCCTTGAAATATCCCAAGACTGTGAATCTTACTAGTCAGCTAATTAAACAAATAATCCCATTAATGGTTTGTATGCAGTTGTTTCCACATTGCTAAGTAACCTGTAAACACATTTTTTTTGTCTAGGAACATAACAACCTGATGGAACATTGAACCATATGCCATAGTTTTAGTTTAACATCTAAAGACACGGTGACCTCACTGGTAATACCGCTATATTTCTGAATACATTTTTGTTGAGCTTCCTTTCTTTTTTTTTACGAGAAAGAGTCTCGGTGTCTTGTCCAAGTTTAGATATAAAGTTTATCTTCACATTGATCATATTTTCCCATTGTGCCAAAAATGCAACTTATTTTTTTTAAAGTCAGGACATTCATAAAAATTAAGAACACAATATCCTCTGTTATATTGTTCTCTCGGGCATCCGGTGACCTTGCTGAGGCTGTCTTCCATTGTGGTGGTCTCGCGTATCGTAAAACGTGACATTAACAGATGATTAAGCACAACTGTTGTGCGATAGAATCACTGTCCTATATAAACAGGGAGAAAAGTCAACATGACAACTTAATCTTTAGTGAAATTACGCTTTGATCTCAAGGTATTAAACACCTGTTGGTAGAATGAGACTGAAATTTGGAGTTTCGATGGAAGATCTGTAGACTTATCAGCTGCCAAAATAAATGCGTTGGAAAGTCTGTGGCGTTATGGAAATGTCAATGTTTGTATTATAGTGTATTTTTTAATAGTAATAATTGGGCTAGGGCTACACTATGCGCTGATTAGTCATGCATCAGTATGACATGTCAATTGACTGTCTGTGGACACGTCATTCCTCAAGTTGACATTAAGGCGACAGAGGCTCAGATCAACGGATCTGCTACATAGCGCTGCCAATAACTTGGCCCCTTTAAATCCATGGGCTGGCGTATGACTTAAGCCCCCCACACACCTTGAGATTCCTCCATACAACTTCCATGAGACCTACCAACAACTATGTAGTATAGTGACCTCCCTGATAGAATACATAGTGATTGGAAGGTGTAGAAAGGTCCTCATATTACGTGGTTTTGGTAGAAAAAAAGTTGGTTGTACAAAAATTGCATGGAAATTGTATGTGGTGTATGGGGGGCTTAAGGTTCCTGGGCACGTTAGTTATGCATCAGTATGACATGTCAATTTACTGTCTATGGGGGTCATACCTCAATCCTCAGTTGCCTTCATGTTGAAGTGGAACTCCACATTGACATTAACACGACACTCAGATCGACAGATCAGAGTCCATGACAGGCTGTATAGCCCCATTGCCATTAATGAGGCACTTGGGCACTGCTCTAGATTTCCTGCGTTCAACGTTCAGGGATTTAAATGCAAGTGTAACCTAAGCCTAATAGTATCTCTTTAAGAGGACCTAAACAACGAATGTGTGACTAAAGGAAAGGAGGACAAAGGACTAGCCTGTGGGCCCCCTGCAGCTGATATTTTCTCCATAATTGTCTAAACATGGCTTGTTCTGCACTGTGTTTCCATAAAGAGGTGGTTATCTTGATGCAGACAGGGCTTTGCTTCCATATGTCAGAAGTAGCCCCATAATAAACTACGGGGACAGGAGTTGCCGTGTGTGTTCCCATACTCCCCATACATTTACAAATTGTGCCCAGATAATAGGTATCAGCCAGGAGAGGAGGAGGAGTGCCAGTATCACTTCCACCAGCAGAGGGAGCTGATCTCCGAAAGTCCTAGTCCTCTGAGGTTTGGGATGTGAAGCAGCCGAATTGGTAGATGGCACATCTGTGGTTGCTGATCGCTGGGTGACACAACGATCTGTGACACTCGTGAACTATATGAGAATCTAAAAAAAAAAAGAATTGTTGCTCTACATAATGATGGCAGAGGATATAAGCAGACTGCCAACACCCTGTCCACACCCAGTCCACACAAGACCATTCAGTAGTTTAACAGGACGGTTCCAATGAAAGGAGGCCTTGCCACTGGCAACCCAAGAAGTTGAGTGCTCGTGCACAGCGTCATATCCAGAGGTTGTCTTTTGAAAACTGACGTACTGGTGCTGCCCTGCATTGTTGCAAAGATTCCAGGGGTGGGGGGGTCAGCCTGGTGTAGGAATACAAGGTCTCTAACATCCCTTAGCTCCCTCATGTGGTAAAGGAGGAGTGGAAGAGGATCTCAGTGGCAACCTGTGAAGCTTTAGTGAACTTCCTGCCCAAGGTAGTCAAGTGCTGGAAAACAATGGTGACCGACGAAAATATTAACACAATTTGGAATTTTTTTTTAAAGAAGTCCGACGTCCACCTGTTCATGGGCAGATTCAAATTCCCAGCCTCTTGGTGGGGAATTTGAATCAGCAAATATGACGTCATAGTTCCTGGTTTTCGGAGCCAGCTTTTTACTAGAAGACCGGGGTTCTCTACCCAGTCTCTAGTGAAAGGATTCTTCCTCTGGCGGGATCTTACTGTCCCTGAATCTTCCAGTGAAAGAATAGTGAGCTCCTTCTCGCCGGCGAACGGGGTGGGTCGAACACCTGTACTGCTCGCCGGCTGGAAGTAGTGGGAACATCCATGTTTGGCCATCACTAATGGCGGTCACTCTCAGAAGTAGTCTGTGGATATCTGATCTGTTGGAAGTCTGGTTCAAAGGTTTGGGAGTTTCAGTTAACAGTTTGGTCTAGTGGTCATCCACTTGAAACATAGGCTGGATGGAGTTTCCCGTAGGCGCCTATTTTTCATCCAGCCTATTTTTCAAGTGGATGACCACTAGACCAAAATATTTTGGGTCTACTGTCGCAATGTCAACCATCATGAATAATTATACAAAATCATGAATGATCTCATTTGTTTTTACTTCCACAAAGAAAAGTCGTTGAAGTCAAATGTTAGGATTGCATTTTAATGTTGATTACGTATAATCTAAAGAAAGAGGATGAAAAACAGTTAAAATAATACCAGATTATAACAAAGATGTTTTATTAGGTCAACTTTAAGAAATAAACACTATTCTTTTTTTGTCTTTTTCACTTAAAGAAACAACAATACCTTTAAAAATGTAATATAAACTGATTGTTGTTATTTCATATTTTTTTTTGTCAAACAGTAAAAACTCTAATGTTTAGCTGCTACAGTACATAATATCTGTTCAGTTTTTCTTCCAGTTGCGGATATTTTCAATGATCTGCTGTGTAGTTAGTTTTCCATCCTCAAGTTGTTTCTCAATAAAGCGTTGCAGTTCTTCCCATTTCTTTGAGCTTTGGTCGATACCATCCAGGACCATGGAACGTGCAATTTCCATCTTCTTGTTTATGATGTCCATTCTCACCTGAGGAACTTCATCAAAGGTTTTCCAGTCAAATGGATGAGGTACGTCCAATTTAATTTCTCCTTTACGCGTGGACAGGTATGATTTTATTCCCTCGCTGGCAGAATTCTGCATATTTTCCAACATCTGCGTGATGAATATTATAAAGTCATTGTACTTCTGGATGACTTGGTCAATTAGTTTATTGGCTTCAACAAGGAATTTGTCATAAGAACTGAGAAGTTGATTGTATGCTTCGTGGAGTTTGGCGTTGAGTTGTTGTGAATGTTCTGCAGCAGCTTTTCTGGCCGCGTTGGACCACTCGTTAACCTTCCCCTCCACCTTATATGCAAATTCCCTCACCTGTTTTTGCCCTTTTTGTTCTGCATTGGTTGCTAGGACCTTAACTTGCTCGTAGTACTCCTTCATAAATTCCTTAATTTTGTCTGCATATTCGGAGACATCAACTCCGTATTTTGATTGAAGTTCTTTCAGTGAATCGACGATGCGTCTGAAGATCACCATGATTTCGTCTTCCAGTTCGTAATATTTCAGACTCCACCCAATTATACTTGGATCTATATACTCTTCTCTCAAGGCCTTGGCATAGATTAGAAGCTGTTTGAGTTTCTCAGAAAGTTCTTCGTATAGAGTCTGGCAAACTTTTAACAGCTGGCTAGTGCTTTCTTTAACTTTATCAGCAAGCTCACTAATGTACTGTATGTATTTGGAATTAACAGCGTCATTGAACATTTGTTGAGTTTGATATTTTATATCTTGGTAGTCTCTAGACCTGAAGGCTTCAATGAGTTTTTCAGATTTTTGTGACATCTCTTGAATCAAGCTTTTAAGCTGCTGCAGATTCTTGTCAAGGCTGAAGTATTGGAGATCAGTAAAAATCTTTTTAGTAAGCTCCTGGAGTCCTTTCAAAAGGTCTTTGATGGCCGTTAGAACTTGCTTGCCCTCAATTATGGTTTCTGTGCCAGGGATTTTATAGCTAATGTTATTAATTGATTGAATGAATTCATCAAGAAGCTGTTGGATCTTCTTAATGCATTTTTCAATGTTGGTAGTTGCCCATTTCATACCCATAGCGAACTGTTCTTCTCCAGTGTATTTTTGGGTCTGGCCTGGTAATTGAAATCTGGTGCTCTTCAAAAACTGAGTAGAAGCATCAATGATATCTCTCATGGTAGTTTGGTAGCTTCTTATAACAGTAATTGATTTATCATACAGTTGTGCTCCCAACTCACCATCGGCCATGAGGTAGGACATGTCTGGTGGCTGTTGATACAGTTGTTGTGCTTTATAAACAACATCAGCATATTTACCGCTGGCGTCTCTGGCTGCTGATCGAAGCTGATATTCCATCTGGTCAATCTGACTGGCGGCGGATTTGTATGTTGCGGATACCTTGGACTGAAGACGTTCTTTCATAAGTAAACTAGCATCTTTCATGTCCATTCCCAAGTGCTCTTTGTGGTACTTATTGATGCAGTTGTAAACAGCATCAGACATCTTGGGCAATCTCTCTTTCAGACCATTAAGAACATCTTGAGCAGCTTCCTCCCGCCAGTTGAGTTTGTTCTGAATTCTATCTGGGTTCTTCAGTGATATCTCATTTTTCAGAATGATGGTGTCCTTTTCAGGAGATGCCTAGAGCATATAAAAAAAAACAGTAAGTACACAACCTGTACAATTTGATGTACAACATTGACCAAAATGTTTGTTAGGTAGATAGGTGTAAGCCTTATTAATCAGTACAAACAAAAAATACATTAAGGACTTGAGCATCTTTACCTTTCAAAGATTATTATACACTGGCAGAGGAATTTCCCTTTAGCTTTGTAAATAAGGTGAATTTATTGATACGGAAGAACAACATTTTTTTAAATTCAATTTCCAAATAAAATAATTTGATCAAGTATTCTTCGAAAATCACTACCAATTTATCATGTTCTCTTTTTAAAGTGAACTTGCTTTGGTGCATGCTTAGCCAATCAATCCCAATTCTATTGAACCAAAAGATTGTTGCCCTATTGGTTAATAGAAACTGCCTACTTGCCCTGCGGACACCTGACCACTCTCCACCTGACTATTCTCCACCTCAAAGACAGCACCCGTTCCCCGGCAGGAGCGCGTATCTGGCCCTAATTGGTTAAACCCGACCTGGCCCCACTAACCTAATGTGGTTCCATATTACGAAGCACTCCCTCATGTACCCCTGAAGAAGTTTTTCCTAAAAAACAAAACGTACGTTGGGAGCCGTGCTATCTCTCTACGTATACATGGGACCATACCGGATCTGGCTTGACTATTATTGTTTCTTTTTTTTGTATTGTTGTGTTTGTAAGTGAGCATTGAGCCTGTCATTGCTTTCAGGGTCTGCGGCCCAATCTCTTTGTTTTAACCCAATAAATGTCAATAATGTTATACATACCTACCCAGTGACCCATGTTACCTATCCGTAGGAGCCTTTAAAGTCCCCTAGCCCCTGATCTCCTCAGGGGGAATATATGGAACTGGGCTGACGGACCTAGGTTTAGCCTCCCAGTGACTCATTTTGTATTGGTTAATAGATAAGGTAAACCACCATCATCCCAAAATTTAAATCCAAAACAATAAGGTTGCACCCAGTCATCAGTGGTGAAAACCCCTGGTAACTTGAAGGGACTGTAGCCAGCTACAGTCCCTTCAAGCTACTAGGGGTTTTCACCACTGATGACTAGGTGCAACCTTATTGTTTTGGATTATAATCCCAATTCCAGTTTGACCACACAGGACTACGCAAGAGAGAGACACTGACAGGGGTAAAAACCCACAGGTATCATAGCCATCCTCTGCATTACAAAAAGTATTTATATTTGTCTGTGCTGCTGGTACAAATTTTTTGGTAATATAATTATCAATGTGAAATGAGAGAAGGGGTCCCAAATGAATATTGATGATGCCAAAAAAAGCTACTAGTTCAATTCTCAATTTATAGTGGTCATGTAAAAAAAAGCACCTTGTTTGGGACAAAGTTCACAGCCTGATTATTTTGTATATATACCTCAAACTATTTTGTGGTTTGACTTTCCAACTAACATTAGTAAATGAGCAAAGAATCTTTCTACAGCCCAAAAGTAAAGAAAAAGTGGACATTATTTGGCTGGACCTTCATGTATATATAACCTAATGTATAACATCTAACAGCAAGGATACATACCAAAGAACGGCTATAGAGCTTCATTTTTATGGTCTTTGAGTCCTTTTCCAGTTGAAGTCCCAGAGTTCCGCAAGATGGAGAAATTGCAGAAAATGAAATACCATTCCCATCATGTTGGCATTTGATTTGTAAGTTGGTGAATGTTGGGCTTGTGACGTCTAGTTGAAAATTGTGGCCTTGCATCCTAAAAGAACAAATAAAGAAACATAGATTTTATTGCCTGTGAACATTTCAATTGTAGAAGAATGCTAAAGGGCAGGGGTGGGCAAACTTTTTGACTTGTGGGCCACAATTGGTTGTTAAATGTGACATAGGGACCAATAGCCTACAAGGGCCACCCCGGCATAGGGGTCCTAAGTCCTTGTAGCTAGGACAGGATATTTAATAAAATAAAATATCTCAGATATGTCCAACCTTTTTAAAGGGGTGATGGGCAACCTAATGCCCCATTCTTCAAATTAGCTCTGGAATTAAACAATGAACATGAGTTTTATTTATAAAATCTAGAGGTATTGGTTACCTTAATCCATTGAATGAGAATTGCTCCTTCCAAACAGCACTCAGGTCCACGTGTGCAAGACTTCCCTGTCCAACGATATTTAGAGATCTTCCAGCAAAAGAACTACCCAATGAAGCTGTAATCAAAGAGACAATTGATAATTACATTTGTTAGTTAATTTATTAACCAATAACAACCGATGATGGGTTTGGTAACCCTTTATTAACACTATATTAATTTATATAGCTGATGATAATATACATTAGAAAAAGGGACTCACCATCTAAGTCAAACTCCAGGAATCTTAGTGTTGAACTGCTGGTGGCATCAATGGAACCAACTAAAGCTTCTGGGTTGTTTGCGACTTTGTTTGTCCATGTGAGATTGTATATTGGAGATGCAAGACGGACAGATCCAGACAGGGCCCCGAATGCTGGTAGGTAAATTCCGGCAGGTACTCTCAAATTTACTGGCGGGACTACAACTGTCTGTTCTGGGATTTCAATTGTTGGTAAGTCAATGTCGGCTATCTTGTTGAACCAACTGTTGAAATCTAAGTTGTAGAAAGTTTTGGGAAGGGTGTATTTAGGCAGAGTTATTTGATATTTTGGTACAGACACCTCAATGAAGGATACTTTAGAATCTTGCTTTGCAGTGTAAAGCACATTGATAGGGACAGCAGGAAACTGAACTTCTGGAAGTGATGAAGGCAGATGGGCATCTTTTGGTAAATTAAATCCTGGGAAGTTCATGGTGTAACCATCACCCAGCCTTTCAGATGATAGTGGGTAGAAATATCCATTACTGCTTTTTGTGTAAATTAGTGTTGTAGAAGCATTCAAGTACTGTTTCTTGTCTGGGCTTGTTGTAATATCAAGTCTTAAGATATCCCACAAACTTCTTTCATATACGGGAAGAATGACTGATTTCAGGAAATCCACATGACCTTGCAGAGATCCACCAACCTCTACTCTTGCATCTGTCTGGTCATTGGATAGTTTCAGGTCATGAGCAGCAATAAGGGACTCTAGAATGCCATGGCCTTTCACACTAAATTCTTGTTTCTCTGTATTAAGGGTAAGTGAAATGCCTTGGTTTATAGATGCAGCTTCAATGAAAGAGTTAGGTTGGTCAATCTGGACTTGAAGGTCTGCCAGCAAACTCCAAAGAGCCAAATCTAGAGTTGCTTTACTGCTTTGCTTTCCCTTTGATGTAAAGAGAGGGGTGATTCTGAAATAATTTTCTCCTTTATGTTCCCAAAGAGCAAATACACGACTGGTAGATGCTTCAACAGCCAGACTCTCTGTCAAGTCCATGTTTGCAATGCTGTCTGCCTTAGATTGGGATACAAGTCTCACAGAGGACCTCAAGCCATTGGCATTCAGGTAGGTGTTTGCATCAGTGGTGAACATTCCAGAATACCTTTGTTCAGTTAGAAGAGTTCCACTTATATCTCCACTTGTCTGAGTTTCCAGTGAAAAGTAAGATGTAAGACCTTCAAGGTTTAGAGAGTGATCAAGCTTCCCTTTAGCTGTGTTTCCAAATATGTCATTTAAGTCATATGTGAGGAAGAGTTTAGATGTAACTGTAGGCTTCGTCTTTGTGTTGCCATTAAGTTCTTGCCTGAAGTTGCTCTTTATCAATCTCGTGTCCATTTTTGCATTTGTGATGACAGATGCTTCCACGTTTTTCTTTCCAAATGATATAGAGCTTTCATGTTTTCCCTCTGCAAAGACAGATTTCATAGCTATTGCAGTAGCCAGTTTTAGCCCTCTCTTCCTGGTAAGTCCTGTAGTAGCATCTATGTTGAATTCAAGACTATCAATGACTGAGGTAGAGGCTATGTTGATCCGGGCAGAGACATCAGATTGATTATATATTCCAGCACTTGTGGTGAGTGAAATCACATTGGATTTAAAGAAGAAATCATAGGTAAGGTTGCCCATAGCTGGAATTAAAATACTGTTCTGTCCAGTTGGAAATTTTAACTTCGGAAGGGACAGTCTGCGTAGGGAATTGGGAACGTGAAGAATCGGCAGCTCAAGAGAGGGTACAACTAAGTTGTAGGCTGGGATTGAGTATCCAATCACTGGAACCACAAAACCTGGGGTGTTTATTTCTTTTGGAACCATATATCCCACGGCCGGGAGATCAGCAGAGAAAGAAGACACTTCGATGTTGACTAGCGGGATCTTGTAGCCTGGGATTTTAATGGTCCTTGGAATTTTGCTCACCTGGTTGTCTACTTTATATATGTCAAATTTAGTTTTAGCTTGGTTATAGGAATCCACTAAGAAATTCAATGTTTTGTCACGCCCATTTTCAAATTTCTTGCTGAGAGTCTTCATGTTTGTATTTAGAGATTCAAAGAATGTGTCTAGGGGCAGAGGAATTGCATGCATGTCTTTGTTCTTTTGGTATTGGAGCTTAATGTTTAGATCAATGTTCTGTCTGGTTGATGTCAACAAATTCTTTAGCCCAGTTCTTTCCCACAAAGAGAAATCTTGTACTTTTGGTGTTTTCAGCGAGGTGTAAGGGACGGTAATTTCTGGAATTGAGACTGGAATGGTCAGGAAATCCAAGACAGCTTCCCCATTCATTGCCAAAGCAGCTTCAATAATTTCTTCATTATTTCCTAGTGAAGTGAGGAAATTGATCTTGTACTGGTTGAATCTTCCACTGGCTTGCCATGATATTTGCTGATCAATAGGATTCAATATGAAGTCATAGTTGTTTACAAAGTCAATCTTGCCAATGAGCCTTAGGGGGAAACTGACTTTGAGATTTCCATTGTTAGCAGTAGATAGTTTTATTTCAAATGCTCTTACTAAAAAGGCAAATTTGTTATTTATTGTGCCAGTTGCTCGGCCTGCTAAATCAGAGTTATGATTAGCTTCCAGTTCTATTTTCATCTCACTAACCTTTGCAGCTCCTTTAACTGAGAAAATGCTGCTTCCAACGTTAGGTGCATCTGCTTTTGACAAGATTTCCAGTGTAAGATAGTTTAAGAATGCTGAGTCAAAGTTGAGCCTTTGATCTAATTTGAGATATTTGTCATCAAGCTTGTTGGTTCCCAGAAGCTCTACTTTGCCACCTTTCATGTTAAACTTGAGGTCGGATTGATGGGTACCTTCATCTGAGAAATGAGGACAACCCCATTTCCAATTTCCTTTACCGGAAGATATAAGGGTGATACGTCCAATGTCCACAGTTGTGTCAATGTCATTCTGAAGATCAAGCTGGCTTGTAAAGCCAAGTTGTGGAATATTGAGTTTATGGGAGTATTTAGTTGCGGCATCTGCTGTGATTCTGTTTTGTACTTTCATGATAATGGAATTCTGAAACTCTGCTGAATTCTTCTCAGTTTTTAAATTAGCGCTGGTTTTGATCTGTGTCTGAATGGAACTTGACATGAAAGTGATCTCGCTAAAGTGATTGAACTTCACATTGCGGTGGGACAGGACCATGGTTTCTTTAAAGTTCAACTGTTCGAGCAGGGGAGCAGAAATTCGAGCATCAGCTCCAAAGGTGAATGCCAAGGCCTCGATCATAGATGTGGCTTCTGCTGAGAGGGATGCAATGATTTCAGGTGACTTCTCGGACAAAGTAGCATTCTTCATCTCTGCTAAAGTTACCATGCTGAAAAATGGTGATCTTACTGTAAATGAGCCAGTAAGCTTGCCAAATGTTGGAATAGAGATGCTGTGTGGAATCTTTGGAAGCTGAAATTCAGGAATCTGTATTTCAGGGATTTTGAAATTTTCCAGATTTAGTTTTGGGATTTTGTACTCCGGAACATGCATGTTAGGAATATAAATTTCTGGAATGGAGAATTCAGGAAGTCCCATGTCGCTCATCTTTAGATCTCTCAATAAAACATCTGGGGAAGGCCACTTATAGTCACTTGAAATGATCTGATCGATGAATCGTACAATCTTCAGTTTAATTTCATTCAGATCAATGACATATGAAGATACTTTGTAGGTGTTCAATATGGTAAACTCAGGAGTAACATATCTTGTTGGAATTTCCATATCTTTTAGCTTTCTAAAATTTATTTCTACAGACTGGATTTCCAGATCAGTAAAAGGCACGGTGACGAATGGTGTTCGAAAAGTTGCTTCCCTAAGGGCCCGGAGGCTAACTTCAAAAGCAGGAATGCGGATAAATCCTATTTTAATTTGAGGTACAACAAATCCTTCCTCTACAAAAACCTTTACTCTCTCAGACCATTCTTTAATGTTGTTCTCTTCAGCAAATCTGGTCATTTTGGCAGCTGCAAGGTTCCACTGGTCTGTTACAAACATCAAGAAGCGCCTGTAGGCCTGGCTCAGTTGTTGTAGATATTTCTTACATTCTTCTTGTATGTTCATTGAATAGATTCGGTCTCTAAAATCTTCAAGGTGGTCAATAGCTCTGGTCTTCCACTCATTCAATACTGTGGAGGTCATGATATCATCATACCACTGAATGATGGCAGCTAGCCTGGTCTCTCTCACTTGTTGGAGATATTCCGTTACCACTGTTCTTACATTATTTAAGTACTGTCTTAAAGCTTCTGCCTTTTGAGGCAATTCCAGGGCCTTGATTTTATCATTGAGATTTTTGGTTGTTTCTTTCATCCACAAGTTGATGTCATCCACAAACTTGTCATAATTAAAAGACCTCATCTTCTTGATAACAAGATCAAGGTAGTTATTAATGTCATCAATGAGCTTCTTAAAGTCATAGTCTCTCACTTGCTTGACTGCGAAATCGACAAAAGTAAGGACTTTTTGGTAATAGATTCTGATTTCGATGTTATTCAGCATATCTATGAGCCTTTTTAATGTTTCTTTGGCTTTCTGTTCATTGAGAAACTCAATAAACCTTTCTATAAGAACTTCTGCTTTTTTGTCAAGTTCGTAGTCAACCACAAAGTCTTGGAGTTTGTCGACAACCACATTTATTTTCTCACCGATTTCAAATTCTTCCAACTGCGTGGTGATTAGATTTTTAATGTAATCTAAAAATATTCTGAGCTTCTGAAATGGCAAATAGTTTCTTATCTCCTGAACATATGGTGATAAGTCAATGCTTCGCAGTGCTTCTTTAATGCTCTGTGACATTTGGTCAAAATCAACTCTCTGAACATATTCTTGAATTTTTTGTAAAAGCCTTTGCAAATTTGCTCTTATTTCATATTGGTCATCTACATTCTGAATCCAGGCAGCCACGCTTTGTCCTAAATCATTGATATTGAATGCTCTCAGCTGTACACGTATATTCTGAATGAATTCAAAGATCTTCTCTCTAACTCTGTATTCAGAATCAAAAGCCTTTAGTTTGTCTACACATTTTTGAATGAACATCTCAATAGATCTCTTAAGCTGCTCAAAGTCATAATTCTCTCTGATGTATTTGTCGATTTTCTCCACATAGACCTGTAAGCTGTACTTGAGTCCCTCAAAGTATTCCTCTACTGCAGCTTGCATTTCCTCTGCAGTAATTTTATATTCTTTGGTTAATTTTTGTATTTTATACTTTACTTCTCTGACTTTTTCTTCAATATTCAAGTTTTCAATGTAGTCTTCTACCTTTTGCACAGTGTTGTCCAACGCCCTCTTATACCTCTGTACATATTGGTCAATATTCACATCCTTCAAAGACCTCTGAAGAGCTTGCAGTGCATTGATTAATGATGTTCTTAGCTTCTCAAAATACAAAGAGATATTTTCAATAAATGGTAAATTGATGACATGCATGTCTTCATTCTTGTCATACCTAATTTGTCCAGAAATGCTGAACTCTTGGGGACTGTTTACAGTGTCTCTTAAGTTTAATTCATCAATGAGATTGAACCGAGCGAAAGGTAAATGGATCTCTTTGTCCAGGATGGAGAGGTCTGCTAAGGCTTGACTGTTAATCTCAACCCCAATGGCATCAGCATTATTGTATGCACTGAAGTCTTGATTGTATGTGTTTTGGTTCAGGCTGCTTTTTAGTTTCAGAGAACTTAATTGCTCTGCTGGGGTGAACAACAGGTTGATCTTGTAGTCTAGAAGAGTGTTGTGAGTATTGCCTGCACCTAGTGAGTGGCTGGTGGAACCTCTGTAATCATGGACCAAGTTGAAAGAAAGTGGCTCAGCTTTCAAGATGAATTTGCTGTAAAGCTGTCCTGATTGTTCACCAAAGATCAACAGTCTTCCATCTCCATTGGTCTGAGAGTCAATAGTAATGGTGAATGGCTCTACAACTGAACGGATCCTGTTACTGAAGCGCATAGATTTTGTTTCGCAGTTTGTGTTGCTGCTAAGTGAGGCTGAGAGGCCAGCAATATCAAGAGTAAATCTATGAGTGTGGGCTGTTCCTTGTATGTTTGCGATGGTGTCTGTATTCAGGTTTGTGGCCAGGTTTCCAACTGAGAAGCCATAGGAATGCTTAATTTCATCCTTGTTAAATGCACCTCTGATGTTGCCATTTATATTCAACTTGAATGCTTCAAGCTGAAGCTGGCCTCTGTTGGTTAATTCCAAGGTGCCATATTGTAGTTCATTAGTCAGCAGATATGTCAGAGTGTAGGGCTGCATCTGGAAGTCAAATCTGTGCTTGTGAAACTTATCGGAGCTGAAGGAATTTTCGAACTTAGAGGTCAATTGTAATGCAGAACCCACAATGCTTAGATCATTGCTGTTTTCTAGTTTTACCTCATTGTATGAGCCCATTAGGTTGTTTGAGAATTTAAGTCCTTCCCTGCTAATCCTGAAGTTGAGCAGATGCTTGCCATCAAAACCAAGAATTGTAGCTTGATAGACGCTACCCAAAGAAAGTTCCATCATGGCAACTTTTCCATCAACGGAAATCTTGGCACTGTGCTCTCGATATCGTCCATTTGCCGTCATTTTCATGACTGCTCCTGAAGGTCCGATGCCAGCATTGAACTCATTCTCTAGCATTAAGGGGTTAAAGTTCACACTGGTTGTTGCACTGGTAGACAGGCCATCTTGGCTAAGCTTCAGAGTAGCTTTGTGAGCAGCTCGGCTTTGTTGGTTATTGAGAGTCACATCAGCATTCAGTTCTAGACCAAGAGAATTCAGAGATCCAGTTAGAAGAGTGTAAAACCTGTTGCGCTTGTAGGTAGCCTGACATTCAGAACTCACAGCAGCCATTTGTTTTGAAATGGTGAGCTCAGCCTTGTTCAGCCCAACTAGATTGTAGTAATTTCCATTTGTTTCAGACTTTAGAGTCAGCTGTTTGTTCCTGTAATCTAAGGACATGGTGTTAACAAGAGCTCCATCTACCAGTTCAGTGGTTGAAGTTATTGTCACTACTTCTGTCAAGAACATTCCAGACATCTTGTTGGTGGCTTTCAAGAAAGAGGTGTCAAACTGGAGGTTGGAATCGGCTTTAGCCTGGAAATTTTCGGTGTTGAAAGTGGTTACAAGCCTTAAGTCACTGTTTGCAAACAACGATGCCAAAGCGAAACGCTCATTACCCTCAACCTCTGTGGTCACAATTTTATTTGCTACTGATGACTTGGTGGACAAAGTTCCGGAAGCATCTAATCCCAGTACACTTCTGGCTTGATATGCATAGGATCCTTTAAAGAGCTGGTTACTTCTGTAGTTTATCTGCTCACTGATTCTTATGCTTGATTCAAGAAAGGTATGAGTTAAAGACCCTTCATAGGACAAGCCTAAACTTTTCATTGAATCGTATGTTGCCACAGATGAACCTAAAAAAGAGCAATAAAAAAATAAACAGATCAAATAAATGTTTAGTTTTTTGCAATTTTTCTTTTTATATCTAGTGTTGAGCGCAAATATTCAAATCACAAATTTTTATTGTGAATACATATATAATTTCATAATCTCGAATATTTGAGATTCTGGGGAAAGTGCAATGCACACTCAATATTCACATGTACAAATGCAGATTTTCGCAAATAAATTTTCATAAGATAACACTACAGCTGCTATTTCACATTTTGCCACAAGAGGTCACCATGACAACACACATTGCTTTTGCAATAAATCACATTACAAATTTTAGAGCAAGAAAAATTGAAAAAAAGTTGGAAAAAAATTCCTGCAGTATCCAATTTCAACCACAACTATGGTGTCACTAGAGAGCACACTTCAGGCAGAATGGGAGGGAGGCGCAGTGGATTCTGCACTCTACTCTCCCTTCTTGTAAATCGTAGCTGACAGGCAGACATGAAAGCTGCCGGCTGTCCGCTTCTATGTGTGTCTCTCTGATGTACTGCTTCTATCAGCAGCAATCTGCTGGTAGAAGCAGTACAATACAGATGAGGGATCTGGCTGTGGCCGCATCTCATCTGACAGCTCGGGAGAGCTGGCAGGAAGCCAAGGCGGGACCTTCATAAGATGCAGGCATTATTTTCCCCCAATTTTGGGGGTGAAAAAGTGTGTCTTATGGTCCGTAAAATACGCTACTTTTTTACTGTATATTGGCTTTTGTCTCAAGATCTAAACAAGGTAGACCTGTGAAAAAAATGATATTAAAGCTACAAGTTTCACAAGGAAAGGATTTACTTACCATCAATGGAATATGATAAAACATCAAAAACTGTATCCGCCCTCAATAGGTATCTAGAAGTGAAGCGGTAAATGTCGCTAGTGGCATTTCCTCCAGAGTAGGATGCTGACCAGTTGTAGTAGTTGCTCTTGATGTTGGATGAGATATCCAAAAACCCAATTAACGGAACTCTGAGTGGGTAATATTCAGGGATGGTGAAAGCTGGAACCCTGTACTCTTCAGATGAGACGCCTAATCCAGTTGACTTCAGCTCCAGAGATGGTAACCTTACTGATGGTAGCACTTGGTGAGAATGCTTTCCACCATAGGGCAATGGGATAGTGATGGTAAAACTGTCCTTGTTAAAGCGATAACTGATTTTTCCATCACTGAAAAATAAAGTTAGAAAATAAATTAAATATATGTGTTATAATATCTATTTACAAAAAAGATATGCTCACAAATGGATTGTATTGCTCTAAAGAAAGCTACCGTATTTTTCAGACTATAAGACGCACTTTGTCCCCATTAAAATTAATGGGAAAATGCCTCTGCATCTTATGGTCTGAATATGTTAAAACACATTTTTTTAGTCCCAAACATCCTGGGAAGCTGAAATTTACACAATTTCCTCCAGCCAAGCCAAAAGGCCTTTGCAAAATGGGAGATTTTAGCAGTGTGAGGACTAGCAGTTCCCAATCTCTGAGAACATTGACCAACCAGAGTCAATTGAGATTCTTTAAATACCATGATGTGTATTTACATTAATATTCTGCATTGTAATAAAAAAATTATGTGACACAGACTCATCTCTCCTCCAATTTGTAAATAGATGCTCATAGGTAAGTTGTTAGTGCCAGATTGTAAAATGTGTCTGTTCATAAGTTGGTCAGTGGGTTCAGAGAATGAGTACTACTAGTGTATAGTAGTGTTGAGCGAGAATATTCGAAATTCGAATATATTCAACGAATATCCGACATCCGAGAATTCTCAATATTTTGCAAATGTGCACTCGGATATTCGCAATGGCATATTATGCTTCAACATTGTTCACCGGCATACATTGCGCATATTTGTGGGTATTTCCAATGGAGATGCACAATACGCACAGTGCTCGTACTGGCTAAGATCACAGAATGAAGAAGAAAAGCTGTAAAGCTGGTTTGCGAATCTTTGCAAAAATGTGCGCAATAGAATACATTCAAATCTAATTTAACAAATTTAGAATGTTCCTTTATATATTCACGAAATCATGCAAAGTCGAATATACCATGTGCTGCTCGATGCTAGTGTATACACACATGATAAAAATTTCAGCCCTGCCTTAATCTGCTGGAACTAAGACCTCCCTCCTTGTAATGGCCGTTTGCTGGGCTAGAGGAATATAGAGTCAATACTGCATGGACCAGACCTACCTAACATGCTATTCATTCACTTTATATGTGATTGGCTGTCTCTGACTCTTTCTTTTTTTTCAAATTTTTCTCCCCAAATCTATGAGTCTTATAGTGCAAAAATACGGTATATAGTTAGAATAGCTTGGTCATTGCTTACACTTTACCCTTGCAGTCAGTCTCGGTTTATAATCAATGTTTTAGTTAAATTCAAGACATGTCTCTCGTACTAGATGTTGCCTATCTTAGCTCTGACCTGATTCTTATGGTAATTACATATATGTATAAGTACAGTAAAATTGTGCAGAGACAAAACACATTTGCAGCATGTTCCTTTTCTATATTAGAATCGCTTTGTTCATTCCTATAAGCAATTTAAATTCATTGATTACCTTGTTAAAAACAAATCATCTGGTAAGGATGGGACCCCCAGTTGCTGTAGATCCATTTCTTTCAGAGCCTTCAACTTGTTGGCAATTGTTTGGGCATATGGACTCTCATTTGAGACCTTCTGCAGCCAGGTGTCACTTGCCTGGAAAAACCAAAACCACAGAGAGGATGGTATTTATTAGTTCACCAGACAGTTACAATTCAAGCACTCAAGAATAACTAAATAACAAGAATAACTAAATACATACACACACACCTTTGACTTTGTTGAAACTACTACCCTTCTACTACGTCTCCCTTCTTATGGGACATGGTGTATGGTCTATGGGCTCCCCGTCCTCCGAGTTAACCTCATTTGAATTGCATGAGTGCAACTTCAACGTCAATTTTGACCATCTTCATAACCATCTGACTATCCTATCGAGTACCCCCTGATGAAGCGACGAAACGTACGTCGGGGTGCCTTTATCGATATAATATTCTAGGCTATGGTCAAGCCTAGATTTATGGCTGCGATGGTCCCAGTATGACCTAAGGACAGTGCACTGTTGCAATTGTTGCATTTTTTGTACCATTGAATAGACGCTGCAAGATACTTGACCTTTGCATGATACATGCCTATGGACTATCTCTACATAAATATGAATTGTTTTAAATTGATGTTATGCTATGTTATTACGCTCATGCTTGTTTGACCGTTAAAGTCCCCTAGCCTCCCTTGGAGGACAACCCTGTGTCTACCGGATGCTTGCCGGGCCCCCCGGTTTGTACCCGTATTGACACCATCTGCTTTCTATTAATTTTGGGACGTTGGTCAATCTACAGGTGTTAGGGAATCCATATTTGTTGTATAAATACATAAAATAATGAATGTTTATCCCATTGTGAACCCTCCTCACCATTTTCGTAAAATGTTAGTCAAGCCAAGAGAGAAATATATTTTTCATACCAATCAGGTATCTCATTAGGGCTTCCTGTCCAAAGAAAAAGGTTACCCTTGCATGGGTAATAGCAGTCCACAAAACAGATAACCAAAAATACAAAGTTTTTTGGCTTTCCTGGCTTTCAAACATTTAACATAAATGTTTCTCAGCAGAAACAGGCCTGGGGCCCACACTCCCTGTATCCACTGCCCCAGCAGTCCATGGTCCCCTACCTGGTCAAAAGCCCTGACACTCTGGTCTCAGCATGTTATGTGGAGAGACACCCAGCTACAGCTACCGTTTCTGTACCTGGGTAGAATGGGAAGGTTCACCCAGTTCCTTCCTTCCCATTTCAGAGTCTAAACAAAAACACTGAGCAACCTAATGTTGCTGCACAAAAAACTTCCAGGACCAATGGTCCAATTACACCGTGACATACGAACAGTCTGTCACAATATATATATATAATTGTTTATGTACATTACAAACCATGGACTATAGATATATGGTGTCTCATCTGGATTTCACACAAATAATCTTTGTCCAATGATAACTCCCAGCTATATAATTGCCAGTTCACAAAAACTTACCACAAGTGACTGTGACACAATATGGCGGAGGGTCATATCAGTCTGAGCAACCTTATGGTCCAGCACATCATTGGCGTAGGATTTTATAGATTCTGGGTAAGAGAACTGGAATTCTGGAAGCTTGGAAAGGATCTTCTTAACATTGCTGTTGCTGGCAGTGTTCCACTGCAGTTCTACCTTCTCATTGTCTGGAGAAGTGAACAAGAAAACTTAGGAGACAACCTCGATTGTAAGTGTTCAAAAATAATGTTAAATTGTTGTTAGATAACAAATGGACTCTAAACTGATTCTAAGATGAGGTCACATGTCTACTTATAAGCAAAAGCATTGCCTATAACCTAGTTGCCCTACCTTGTGGCCCCTGAAAGCTGTTAATGCATAGGGCATAGGAACTCACCTGTCCACCAATCCCCTGCTAACACGTCCTCACCCGAGATCAAAGATTATGTGCCCCATAGGTATCTTCAAATGCTTTGATATGATATGTATTACTCAAAGTTTTGTTATTGAGTTAAATGATGTCTTCTAGCTCTGCCTGCTGTCATTGTTTCATTAAAAAATTATTATACAAGTCAGTATAGTTTGAAAATGTTATGTGCGGCCCTTTAGTGATGCTGAGGGCCGCACTTGTGGCCCTCCATATCAACTCAGTTGCCCACCACTGGCCTATAAGACTCATAAGGCAATAAATCCTCATCAGTAATTTATTGAATCCTATTCTAGTTTATATTAGATATTTACGTATATTTTTGCCATTTACCACTTTACCATCAACGTACCATATGTCAACACAAGGTCCTGAGATCCAGACAGGGCACAGATCTTGGCAGAGGACTGTATCTGAAGCTTGTGGTTTCCAGTAACGCTAATAGCGTGGATATCTGTCCTAGCCTCCACGTGTAATTTGGGGATACTAAGGATCCCACTAATGGTGCCTTGTGACTTGCGGTCATAGCTGAAAAAGACAAAGAAAAGTTTATTGTAAGTGGCACTCCTTAATGGAACTTCAAACAATTAAAATAACACTAGATTATTCAATTTAATACCTACAGATACTATATTATGTGTTAGTAACTTGGAATTAGTTGCCAAAAATCCTGACAATTTTGCCAAAATTTCGGAGCAATTAAAATTTGCTCAACCTTATAATTACAGTTAGAAAGATATATAGGTACTCACTTTATCCTGCCAGTAAGGGTGACTTCTGAAATCTGCTGGTTGATGAATTCAGCAGTAAGTGTGCGTGATTGCAGTGCCTCATTGGAGTCGGCACTTAGTCTCACTCTGGTGCCAAGATTAATATTGGCTTTTGGAATATTCAAATCACTAGTAAAGGTCATCTTGGGGCGGTTGTATTTAAAGTTAAGCGTTGCCTCAGATGATTCAACACCTGCAAAACAATTTAAATTGTTTTATCAGGATAACATTGATCAAAGCAGAAGTAACTAATAGAATAACAACTCTGAACAAGTGATAAAAAAAATAAAAAATATACCTTCTGCTTGAGCAGATACTTCCAAGAAGTTCACCATGTCTTCTTCTTCCATGTTAGAACCATAACGTGTTGTTAGAGAATATTCCTGCACCTCTCCTGTTGGTTGGATCTCCACCTCAAACCTTTCAAAAATGAGAAAAGAACAGATATTTAGGAGTGAAGATTTGTAATTTGGTCAATTGATTTTGACTTTTTTATGGAAGTCTCAAAATGTTGGGGAATTATTACACTGGACAACATCTTATGCTTTCACGAAACACAGACGGATAAACATATATACATTAATATTTATAAGGAACCTAATTTCAGTGTTACAAATTTTGAGAACCTTAAACACACCTGGTTTCTCCTGTAAGCGGGAAGTAGGGGGCTCCATCTATTGAGCTGGCATTGGAATACCCAATGTTGGTACAATACAGCAGGCCGGTGATCATAGGTTTGCATGAAGTTTGTTCCTCACGGTTTTCAACGATAGAGGTCATGACTTCAGTCTTTGATGCAAAGACCAAATTTACTTTGTTGCTGATTCAAGACAAAAAAATATTATTATTGTTTAGTATCTATCTATCTATCTATCTATCTATCTATCTATCTATCTATCTATCTATCTATCTATCTATCTATCTATCTATCTATCTATCTATCTATCTATCTATCTATCTATCTATCTATCTATCTATCTATCTATCTATCTATCTATCTATCTATCTATCTATCTATCTATCTATCTATCTATCTATCTATCTATCTATCTATCTATCTATCTACAGATAGCATCTGCTTTCTTTTCTGTTACTTACTTGATGCTGAAGATTTTGACTGGAGTGGTGGGTGCTGGGACAGAGAACTTGAACTGCCCATTATTTACAGAGACACGAGCCTGAAGCCCGGATTCATGGTACATGTTGGTGTTCATTTGGACCGCGTGCTTAGAGAATTCTGGTATCTGGATTCCTAACTGAGTAACAAATTCCATAGCCACTGCTGGTTTCAGGGAGACTTCAGCTTTTTTCTGGAAAGGGGAAACACACACAATAATGAGCAAATTTTGTATTCAAAACTGCAGTGTATTGTACACATTTAAATACTACAAAATGAATAGACCATTTCTTGCATGAGTTGCATTCATTTAAAATGCTTTAGGAATCTTTGATCAGCTTCTTTTAATTTGGATTTTTTGGGGGAAGTGTACTAGGCTATTTAGGCTAGATATTTTTTTTCAATCAAAACTTTAATTTAGGAGAAAATCAAAACATAAATATTGTCTAGAGAGGGAACAATACAACTCAAGAGATCACAGCAAAGGTGGCCATACATGGGCCGATACCCGTTAGGACGATGAACCCTCGAGTGCAGTTTAATTACGTCACCACGCTGCGCTTGAGCTTTGGCGGTTGAACCGAGAATCACTGTGCAGCATTTCTGTAGCAATCGATCCCGTTCAATGCTTTGAATGAAGGCCCCATCCTAAGTAATGGCAATTGAACAGGGTTCACCAACATGTTGGTTCCCTGTTCGACCGACCCATTTTTTGACATCGATCGATTGTGCTTGAATCTATTCAAAAATCAACCCGTGTGTGGCCAGCCTTGCAAAAGTTGCAAAGACTGGCTCAGCGGGAAAAAAAATTTTTCGCCATTGGTAATACAAAGAGATACAAGACTAATTGCCCCTCAACACTTCTAAGGATGTACCATTGTGTAAATCCTAAGCCTTAAACAATTGTTGTGTCAGGTGTCTTCATGCAAGGTAGTTCCTACCTATTTAAGGATGTTAGTTTTCCTTGAGTATTTTTTATTTATTTTTGATTGTTGATAGTTAGTTGTGATTATACACAACTTTGTCATCTGCATTTTGGTGTCCACCATGTAAACCCATCTGGTGACCTCTCATGACTACTGGAGTCTAAACTAATAACTGAAGATAGAACTACTGCACATGTCAGTAGTTTGACACTTCTGTAAGTGTTAACCATTACTAGTCTGGTTAGAGCAGATGAGCACAGAGAAGACAAGGGCCACCAAAGAGGTCACCAGTTTTTCTTTGGAAGAGAACCACTATGTGTACTTTCAGCTGCGGTTATTTTACTTACATTTTTGGTTGTAAAGCCAGCCTTGGCCCCTGGAGTAATGATTCCAGACAGGGAGACTTGGAGCTGAAGGCCAGATCCGGTTGGCAGGTAGAACTGATTGTCCATGAAGATGTAGTGGACGAACATATCACTCTCACCACCAGCTGAGAACAACTGCATAAGCTAAAAAAAGCAAAGATCAAATGTAGTCAGTTTTATATGGATAGACAACTTATTTATAAATAATTTTTTATTCATGTTTCTTTATTGCAGGGTTTTAATAATTTCTGAAAGGTCTTCAACCCTTCTCGTATGCCTTTATTCAAGTCAGTTTATGCTATGTCTGTAATAGGAGCAGAGGTACTGGGATTGCTTTGAGAACTTGCATCAGTAATGTAGAATACTTATTCAGAAATACCTTTGCTGGGAGATTGTGGATGGAATGAACACTCTTCAGCAGCATATCTCCAAGGATCTTGAAGTCACTCAACTTAACATAGCCCAGTTCTTTACCAAGAATTTCCAAGTAGGCGTTGGCCTCTGGTGCATTGCTCTCTCTGATTTCTTTGATCAGCTTCTCAGCGTTGAAAAGGATCGCCTTTTTCAAGTCCTAGAATACATTTATTAAGAATACAATTACAAAACGAGCACTTTTTAGATCCTGAGATCCCTAAATACAATCTACAATAAAGTACCCCTTCTTTGTTATCTAGCATGGTGGAGCGGAAAACCAGCAACATGATCGAAAAGAAATCATGAAGGTAAACTAATTTTTCCCAATACATTCCAAATGTATGTATTAATGTGCCAAATGACATGGATAACAAGGTCATTTCATAATGGTTTTGCTTCTTGGTGCAAGTCAAGGAGACCAAAAACAAAGAAGAGGAAAACTTAACCTAAATTATTTTATTAAGGTCATAGAGGGACAAATAAGTTTAGAGAAGAGTGCAGGGATTAAGTCACAAAAGAGGGACAAGGGATAACTTGGCACTATGTATACACTCTTTATAGGTAGTACTGTGCAAATATATGGAGATGGTCGAATTTTTTGGCTTGCTAATTTTGTGAGCTGATTGCAAAGCCCCTGAAAATGGTATAATCACCAAAGTTGCTGGAGATGTAGAGAGGGGTTCAGGGAACATTTGAAAAGAAAAGTTTTGCTCTAGCACATGTAGTTTTTGCATAAATTAGGTTCAAATACAAAGTCGAAATTCAGTTTTTCAAAAGTTTTACTTGACTTTGAAATTCATTTGTGCAAAAAACTATTTGTGTTAGAGCCATCCTTTTTTGTTGTAGTATACCCCCAACCCTTCTCTACATCTCCAGTAAGTTTGGTGATGATACCATGTTCAGGGGCTTTGCAATGAACTCAAAATCGTCAACTTTTAAAAAAAAAAATTTGACCATCTCTACAAATATATTCTACCATCTTTCAATAAAGTAATCTAGTACCCAGTGGCGCTATTAGATAGGGGCAATATGGGCAGTTGCCAAGGGTGGAGTCATGCTGGGGGAGCAGCATCTGGGCATCGGAATTTTTTTCCGATTCTCAGATGCGTCCCCCCAGCGCAGCCCAATGGGGAGACAGAAGCTCATCTCTGGAGGAGTGCAGATGAGTCACAGAGTCTGTTACTCCCCAGGAGAGCTCTCCGGCAGTGACGAGAGGTGCATATCCAGGGGGTGCTCACCCCAGGGCACTGATCTGCCTAGGACCGCACCTAGCCATTAGCTGCCTTGTAGTACCACATTTTGATCACTAAATTATACATAATTTTATATATTATATTTGTCCTAAAATCTATTAAAATGGGTAAAAAACACATGCAACATATAATAACTACAACGTATGATTATACCTCAGTTTGTCTGTCCTGTTTGGAGACACCAAACCACTTGTAGAGGACCTCGCTGACTTTGTCAGGCACTTTGCTATCTGTCCAGTACAGAGCTTTTGTAGCACAGTCAGGGAAAAATCCTTCTTTTCCGAATAGGGCGTCCAGAGTTGGTTCAAAACCTTTACCTTCAATGCCAATCTATATTGGGAAAAAAAGATTAAATTAACTTTGTTCCAGTCATATTTAAGGTAAAGTAGTCCTCTAATGGTCCACAGGCTACAACAAATATAAATGATTGGTACACACTGTATCCAATTAGATTATTTTTTTATTTTAAACTAAATAAAAAATAGTATATGAAATTCAAAAATCAAGTACCTCAAACATGTCCACAGACTGTCCAAATACATTGAGTGTCTCTTTTAGCATGACTTCCCGAGGCATATATCCGGCAGAATCGTAGACTACATTGGCTTCTACCTTGGCTCCTACATTGCCATCCATGCCAGGAATATCCAGATTCTTGGAATATTGGTAGTTACGTGAAAACTTTGTGAATACACTGACAATAGGTGGGGTTCCGCTTGACCTAATAGCCTCATCGATTTTGGCTTTGAGCCTGCAAATTAATATAAAAACATTAACATACATAGAGTAACCATAGAAGAATAAGGGCCCCCATACACCTTTAGATTTCTCATTCAGATTTCCTTTACATCTCCTTTGTCCATGTAATATGAAAGACTTTCTAAACCATCAAGTCTACCTGTGTTCAATCGCAGAGGACCCGACACTTCATAGTTGTTGGTAGATCTAAAGGATATCTGACAGAGAGATCTAAAGGTGTATGGCCAGCTTTAGAGTTGTTTTAGTGCATTGTGAAGTGCATTATCCTGATCTATAGTAAAAGAGGTAAATACAGAATGACCCGGCCCTGATAAAACTTAGATTGCAATAATTTTCTAAGATCAAGGTGATGGTGATGCTTGACCAAATAGATCCTTGTTCAGTAGACAAGGCCACCCATTCTGAAGATTTCTGGCAATGACCCCGGTACTTTTTTATATGGGATGAGATATGTTCTACAAACTGATGACACAGCCCAGTGCACATCATGGAATACACGTAGTGAACAAAAATGTAATATCTGAAGAAGTTCAATGTGAACCTATTATTAAAGTCAAAACATTTTTATTTGCACTATAAAATGGGGGGCTTTGTTAAAATTGTATTTAGGACCCATGGGGCTAAACGTGTCGACCAATGGTTGTTCCGCTATCTAAGGACTTGGCTTGGAGGCACCTCATTGGAAACACTATTATGGAAATACTCTATCTCATCAATTTTTTTGTGGACTTATTTATTTGGACTATTTTAACCACTGAAATAAATATTGTTTTACCTGCATAGTCTTTAGCCTATCATATCTATTTCTGCACCTTAAAATCCCTTGGGTCTGGCCATCCCCTACTGGAGTGTGCTTTGACAACTTGAGTTTTATTTGTTTGTATTTAGGACCCTCTCTCACTAGCTGCACTGCTGTCTCCTATAGAAACCATGTGGTTAAGCATTGCGCTGCACTTGCAGTCTCCCATAGTAGTGATGAGCAGCAAAGGCAATATTTGTGAAATATCGCACATTTTTGGCCTGATATTCGCAATAAATTCTTAAGATGGAGATCTCCAGTCATTATTACCTTTATTGCGCAAATTGTCACTTGTACATGCACATATTGCAAATGCAATACACAGACGTTCCGGGTACTGATGTAAAAAATCTTGAATATTTGTGATTAGGAAGATATAGCACTATATTCCAGATCTTTGTGAATTCTCAAAGTGCCGATATTCGCAATAAAAATTTGTGATTAAAATATGATAGTATTATATAGTATACAGTATATGGGAATTTGCATGTTTATACTGGCTCTAAGTTGCATTATGCAGCAACAAGCCACATGGGTCCAGTGTGAAAGGTACAACAGGTTTGCTGTATTGTTAGCCATGCAGTACTGCAAGTGCGGATTGTGTGAAAGGGCCCTGGCATCTTATGGTCCGAATGCACGACCCCTGCATTTTTTTCTGGTTTTCCTGCTCTAAAAACTGGGTGCATCTTATAGTCCAGTACGTCTTATAGTTCAAAAAATACAGTAACTCTTCACAGCAGTTTTAGTGTTTTATAAAGAAGGGCAATTAAAATTAAATCAAAACACTTCCTGTGTGTTGCGGAATAACAAGGTGTTAGCAGGACAGAAAGTAAAGTAAAATCTGACCTATGGGATTACAAAAAGCAATAAAACCCAAGGTCCATATCAAAAGCTATAGCAATATTTTGTATGTGCTTTATTGCAGGTTAACCAGTTGAACATTATACTGTTCGTTTGAACAGAGGTGCCCATAGCATCACATGATTCACTACACTTCCAGTGTAAGGTGATCCACATACATACATAATACGGGAATTTATTTTCAAAGCAACGTAAACAGACCATTTTCAGAAAACGTGGCTAAAGTATAATAAACTCTCAATTTATGCTTTACAAATAAACAAAATTCAATTCTATATTTCAGTTCCCATTATTTACTAGACTTACTCTTGGGTCTCTGGAGCCTCAGAGTTTAGAATGTTGACAATGTGAGAGGCAACAAAGTTCTTCACTTGGTTGTTATCCTTGCTGAGCACCCGAAGGACCTTGCGCAGGTCAGACTGGGAGGGGTTTTTCATCACGGTGAGGTAGGCTGCAAATCTCTTTTGGACTGGGGAATTATTGTCCTGGAAAACCTGGACAAGTGCACTTCGAATCTAAACAAATAAAAAAGATAAATTTTAGGATTGTGAAGAAAGTCACCGGCACAATTGTCAAATATGGGGATCAATGATGGACTTCTCATCGGTCATTCTGTAATTGGTTAACTTACTTCGTCTGTGGCTGTCATTTTACGAAGTGCCTGGATAGCTGCTTTCTGAACCTCAAGGGATGGAGCCAGACTGACACATTTCAGAACAGAAGACCTGATCTGTGGATTGGCTTCTTCTAAGACACGTCCCATAATTCCAACAGCCTGAGAAAAAGGGGGAAAGGACATGAGACAATGCTAAGAAAGACAGGCATGGTAAATATTTTGGTAGAGTAGTAGGATTGTAATTGTTTTTGTCCTAGTTGGTGAGACTACCGACTTACAATCTTACCATACAATTTCTGTACAATCAACTTTTCTTCTACCAAAACTATGTAA